>OW119934.1:94146398-94746398 GCA_933210815.1 Meta bourneti
GTTTGACATAGTTGTACACATAATTACACAGTAGGTTCTCAAAAATGCGATCCCCTTGAAAAATACACACTTGAGAGCATCGATGCATGAATGGCATTGAAAAACATTCCTGTGTGAACACGGTTTAATTTTGAGTTCCCCTCATTAGATTTTGTACAGGAAGGTTTTGAAATCCGTGTATTGACACTTGTTCAAGGGCGCTACCTGTTTTGGCAGCACAGTAGTTGACCAACACGATAACTCAATTTGCCATGCATTGATTCTTCCTGTGGGAATAAACCGAAGTCATGGTGTATATGACCCCACTGACCCGGAAACAGAAATCATTTCAAGAGGCTTTCCTTTCTGCATGCCAGTTGAGCACCGACGATGAAATTCTAAGTGCACAACTACTGTCAAACTGCAAACTTAGGGCTGATAAAATGTTGTCCACATACTTGATGTCTTTCACTTCTGCACCATAGTTGAGCATCGACTGTGAAATAGTAAGTGTGCAAGTCTCAAACTGCAAAATTAGAGCTGGTGAAAATTCCACATACTTTTTGTCCTTCACTTTTGTGCGATAGTTGAGCACTTATTGTAAAATTTTAAGCACAAAACTACTGTCAAACTGCAAAATTAAGGTTAGTAAAAATGTCCATATACGTGCTGTCTTTCATTTCTGCGCTATATATGAGCACCAACTGTGAAATTGCTAATGTGCAGCTATTGGCAAACTTCAAACTTAGAGCTGGTAAAATGTTGCCCACATACTTGTTGTCTTTCACTTATGCCCACAGTTGGGCACCGACTATGAAATTTTAAGTGTACTACTACTATCAAACTGCAGCATTAAAGCTGTTAAAAATGTTGTCCCCATACTTGCTGTCTTTCATTTCTGCATGGCAGTTGAGAACCAATTGTAAAATTGTAAGTGTACAACTACTGTCAAAGTACAAAATTAGGGCTGATAAAAATGTTACCCACATACTTGTTGTCTTTCACTTATGCCCACAGTTGGGCACCGACTATGAAATTTTAAGTGTACGACTACTATCAAACTGCAGCATTAAGGCTGTTAAAAATGTTGTCCCCATATTTGCTGTCTTTCATTTCTGCATGGCAGTTGAGAACCAATTGTAAAATTGTAAGTGTACAACTACTGTCAAAGTACAAAATTAGGGCTGATAAAAATGTTATCCACACACTTGTCTTTCACTTCTGCACCATAGTTGACCGTCGAGTGTGAAATTGTAAGTGTGCAACTACTGTCAAATGGCAAAATTAGGACTGGTGAAAATGTTTTCCGCATACTTGCTGTCTTTCATTTCTGCACCACAGAGGAACAACAACTGTGAAATTGGAAATATGCAACTTCTGTTCAACTGCAAAAATAAGGCTGGTAAAAATGCTGTCCATATGCTTGATGTCTTTCATTTCTGCATGGCAGTTGAACACTAATACATTGTAAGGGTACAACTACTGCTAAACTGCAATTTAGGGCTGGTCCACATACTTTCTGTCTTTTACTTCTGTATGACAGTTGAACACCAACTATGAAATTATAAGTGTACAACTACTGTTAAGCTGAAAAATTAGGACTGGTAAAATGTTGTCACAAACTTGTTGTCTTTCACTTTTGCACTACAGTTGAGAACTAACAATGAAATTGTCAATGCACAACTACTGTTAAACTGCTAAATTAGGACTGTTAAAAATATTGCAAACATACATGCTGTCTTTCACTTCTGCACCATAGAGGTGCACCAACAGTGAAATTGTAAGTTTGCAACTACTGACAAACTTCAAAATTAGGTCTGGTAAAATGTTGCCCACATACTTTCTGTAGTTCACTTCTGCATCTAGAGGAACACAAAGTGTCAAAATGTCAGTGTGCAAATACTGTCAACTGCAATATTAGGGCTAATAAAATGTTGACCCCATATTTAACCCTCCTGGTGGTTATTTAGAAGAGGTGTCCCGTCATTAGAAAAATTGGTCATGTCTTGATGGACGAGATACGTCGTCTTTAGAAGAAAACTGACCAGATCTTGATCTCGTCATCAAAAAAAATTGGCATCAATGATGACGAGATAACTCAGCATATGTAAAATTTTTCTGATCTTGATAGACGAGATATCTCGTCAAAACCACTTGGGGGATTAATGTCTCTTTTTTACATCAAAATGTACCCTTTAAGACATCCAGATAGCGCTTACGGATATACCGGGATATCCGAATACGGTTCAATTTTGCGTCCCATAAAACGACCTAAAGTTTCAAGACCACGTCTTGCAACACCCCGAGAAACCGGGCTCCCCTTTCCTTTTAAGGAAAAGTTAAGAAAGACCACCTTTGACAAAGTTTCTGGCCACCCTAATCAATTCCAAATCAATTCTTACGCGCAGCACTTGTCACCTGGGTGAAAACACTCACCAGACGAAGTGACAGGGGGTTCGCAGACAGGAAAATATTGATTCATATCCATCTTGCGTAACGATGTAGAGGAGTTGTCGCGCTCTCTGATCGAATTTTATTATTTGTTCATGTTATTCACCGTAGCGTGTGTTTTTTAGGGTAATTTAAATAGGTAGAACTTTGATTATCTGAGCTCCGATTAACCGAGTTCCTGTGTTAACCGAGCTGAGTTTGCTATCGAGGTTTTTTTTAAACCTCTGAGTGTCGTAGGATTTCCGAGTGATGTAATATTGTTTTCACCCCACAACACATCCAATGAATAAATAATCACACCTGCTGGTTGAAAGAATCTGTGGATTCTTTCAACACTTGGATATATTATATTGGTCCTTAAAATAGATAATCTGAGCGTGGTTCAATATTACGAGGTGTTGTCCTCGGTTCTTCTCTTCGGGATTGATCCCAGACCGCCGCCAATAGCCTGTGGTTTTTCTCAATTGGACGTTAATTAACTGCCTAATTACTTACCTTAGAATAGAATTCTTAAGAAAAATTCTATTGGACCTTTAGGTAGAAAAGAATCCTTTGGAAAGATACTTCTGGACTTTTAGTTGGAATAGAATCCTTTGGAATTATTTTATTGCTCCTTTCCATAGAATAGAATCCTTTGGAAATGTTTTCTCTTGGTCCTTTAATTAAAACAGAATACTTTGAAAAGATACCATTGATTCTTTCCTTTGAGTAGAATCCGCTGGAATGGTTTTATGTTGCTTATTTTCTTAAAATAGAATATCTCTCCCATGGAATAATTCTGTTGGTGCTTTCCTTAGAACAAAAATCGTGGAACGTTTTATTGATGCTTTCCTTATAGTAGAATATTTTGCAAAGATTCTATTGGTTATTTAATTTGAAAATAATCCTTTGGAAAGATAACAATTGTTCTTTCCTTAGAGTAGAATACGTTGGAATGATTTTATTGCTCTTTTCCTGACAATAGAATCCCTTGGAATGAAACTGTTCATGCTTTCCTAAGAACAGAATCCTTTGGAAAGATTTTATTTATCTTTTCGATAGAATAGAATCTTTTGTTACGATTTCATTGGTCAAAAATGTAAAAACTGTTTATAAGTCATGAAAATTATTAGTTTAGACAACATTAAGTAATTCACATACGATTAAATTCGTAACATTAAGTAATTCACACACGATCAAATTCACAACATTAAGTAATTCAATTGCGATTTATTCACCTGTCTTAGGTTGATTGGGTTTATGGAGCAAGGGTCATATTTGACCATGCTGCGTGAAACACAAGGCATATGTGACGCTCCAAAATTGACGTCTTCTCAAATTGTTATTTGATGTGGATTCGTTAAGAATCAGCATTCAATTTACAGCCACAACATTTATTATCACAAAACAAGGACAGACATTAAGACATTTTACAGTTAACTTGTTACATCATCATTGACTGATCTCTCTCAGCACAACAGCGCCGGCCAATTCTCTACACTCTTCAAAACTTCAGAGGCGCGCACAGCGCCCTCTTTTGCTCAAATTCTCATTGGCCGTAACAACATACAACATCAAGTAATGGTCATGCACACACACAATGAAAGTTTTACTAACACAGGAAGAGAGAAATACACCCTGGGAGGATTCGAATTCGACAGGAATGGGAATCTGCATCGTCGCTGGGCTAATTAAAGCTGATTAACCCTCTGAATTAGAAGAATCGCGTATCAAACATTTGTACCAAATAATATCTTACAGTTTCTGTTTGGTTTTATAAAATCTTGGAATTGCTTAAATAAAAACAATTCATTTGAATAAAACATTTTAGGGTGGATTCTTTTTTCGACGAAAAAAAATCGGTTTTTTTTTTATTTTCACGTAATTTTATTTTTTAGGATCTTAAGGAGATGGGCGCCAAATTTCAAGACAAAATTCGGAAAATCCGTGCAATTGTAAACAATTGAAAGACGCGTGGAATTGAAACACTTTTTCACAAGTCTGGAATATCTATAAAACTATTGGATTGATTGACTTGAAATTTTGATAGTATGTTGAACAAACATCCTTTAATCATTCGATGAACCAGTAAAGCGATGTGTTACGTTTATATATTTTTATAGGAAAACCTCGGTCAATTTTTTGTGTTAAATCGATGATTTTAGATTTGACAAGCCACCTTTTCCTTAAATTTTTGAAATTTTTTTCTGGTTCATCAAACGATAGCTACATGTTTATGAAGTAAAACTTCGTTCAATTTTACTTGCTTAACCTTCCAAGTGGACTCGACGAGATATCTCGTCCATCAAGAACTGATGAATTTTGGAAATGACAAGATATCTCGTCATCAAGATATTTCCAATTTTTTGATGATGACGAGATCATATCTGGTTAGTTTTTGTAACTTTTACTAATGACGAGATACCTCATTGAGGCAAAAACCAGAAGGGTTAAGATAACTTGGAGTTGAGAAATCATGCCAACCAGTGACCATGGAAATTCGCTTGGCGTCATAGTCCAGGAGTGATTCCTCATGGAAATGATTTAAAAAAATTAATACTGATAAATAATAAATAAACGCACAAAGTTTGGAATTACTTGATTACATATTTTCGCCAGCAAAACATCATTAAAAAGAACTGATAATTTTAATGATATTAAAGAAATACCCCTAATTAAATTTGTAAATATGAGGAGTCCTTTAATTAGACTAGCTCAAATCAGTGCAAAAACAAACATATTTTTAGGATGTAATATACATTTAATTTATCCACGTCAAGAAAAGTATGCTTACGATGGCTTAATGTATTCATTTATTTTAATGAGAGGGTTGCGGTGAAAACATAACGAACTGCAAGAGAAGAACAAATACTTCAGACAAAGAATTAATTTGATTTATCAGTCTTATAAGGAGCTAATTTTTAGCACTGTATTTAACTTTACAGAAAACCTCGTAGATTCTTTAAATCAGATTGTGAATTCCCATCACGTTCAAGTATCTATTAAAAGTACAAAAAGTACAAAATGTTTCGATTTAAACTGATAGTGAACCGATTCAAGTAGGGGAAATTAGTTTGGACTTTTATTTGAAATAAATGACTTACAATTAAGTAAATTATATGAGTAATTGGTGATCTTTTTACTTGTATTATTTGATTCACTATAATTTCAGTTCTTGATATGTATTTTCTAACTATGGCAAGGAAAACTAAAATTGTTTTTCCTAGCCCAGGTTTAACATTTTTTACAATTTTAATATATTTAGTAAATGTAGGAATAACGAGGACTATACACACAATACCAAATCGTGTAATCAAGATGACGTAATTTTACCATTGGTAATTTTTAAATTGATTAATTTTTGTTTTGGTAACCCAAGATAACCAACTCATATGAATCAGGGTTGCTAAGTCTTAGGGTCCCTTGATCCCTCCCCCAATATTTTTATAGTTGAGATCCTGAGTGCTACACTTATAAATAAAACTGGAGTGTTTTTTATACATTGAATATTTACGACCCATTTTAAGTTATTCATCCGTTTTGGCCCCTTCTAATGCAAGATCGGTGTCTTGCGCGTCTGGTGTCCAAATATGTGTGTGCCAAATGCTACGTCCAAAAGACTAGGTGTATTTTCATGAACTTTGGATACTGAGTACTTACGAATGAGAGCACGAGAAATAATTTAGTACAATACAGTTTAAAGCATTTAATTTCGCACATCAAATGTTCATATTTCGTTACAACGAATACTAATGCAACATGTCATCAGTACCGCCATATCTTAAATTACAAAAATCTACTATTCTAACACTTTGTACAAATTTGCAACATTTACAAATTAAATGACAAAGTATGTACATAATATTTCTGGCTTCGGTGGGTATTGAAAGCTATTAGATTTTGACAACGGCGGTATTTTTTCTTGATAAAATTGTTATACAATGACTACACAGCATGAAATCATTCACATTTTACTGTAACTCGTTGCGGAACAATGATATCACTCCACTGTTCCGTGACTGATTCAGGTCCTTCTCAAACCAAAGTCTATCACAAACATTACACGAATATCCAAATTCATTGTTTTTGAATACAGCACGAAAATGTCTATTAGCGTTACCCAAATTCTCTCATATTCATCGCTCCGCACATATATCACAATTGGTGCACTCGCTGTTGATGTTGATGGTTGTGGCTCATTATCTACCTCTATGGATTCAACTCCATCACTCTATATTGAAACGTTTATGTCATCAGAAATGCTATTTGCGTCGAACTGAGAGGCAGAAGTACTTGGCGCACTCGTATCAGCCATATGTCCACCTTGACGGAGCGACTCCTCAACTATCAAGCACTCCCAACGAGCCAGTTGAAGCTCAGCATCGGACATCCGGGTCTTCTTGGATTCCTCATCTCTCGATCTTTCTTCCTGTAGACGTTTGCTATAATTCTTCTGGTGTTTATTATGCATATATTTGGACATTTTAAAGAAATTGTGCAATTTCCACACTTCGAAATCTGATATCTAAACAAGTATTAAATATTTAGGTTTCATTTATATTATTATTTATAAAGCGCAAAGAGACGAAACTACTGACACCTCAAACGTCTTGCTCGCACAGAGGCCGGTGCTAGACTAAATTAATATACGCGGGAGCTCACATTTTCGTGACTCAACTTTTCACTGCGATTGCATCAGCCCATGAGGTCGATGCAAGCTCAATGGGCATTTATAACATGCTTTGTTTAATGCTCTATTGAACGCGATATCGTTCATTTATGTACTATTTATAGTTTTTAAGTTATTAAATTTTTTGTGACAACGTTTTTCGTGACACTTACAAATAAAGTCCAGTACCCCGATTTCAAAAGGGAAGACGTATTCTACGTCAAAATTGAAAATTTGAACCATTTAATTTAGTCCATTTGAATGGTAGTCGAATATAAGCCACAGAATTATTCCGGTGCAGAATCAGTTCGTCTGAATTCCAGAATTTGGTTCTCTTAAGTTTTAAATAAAATTTTGAGTGTGCGCATTTTGTCCGAAGAGGAGATACAGAAAACCGTTGGACCTTTTAAAGAGATTTTAAGAAAAATATGCAACTCAGATTTTCTGAAAAATATCACAATAATTACATACTTGACGCAAATCTGAATGTAGGTTTTTCTTAATCCTATCCTTATGAATTATTTAGCAGCAGTAATAGTAACAAATGACAGAGTATTTTTAGAATCGTCTTGTTTTTATAAATTTTCTTAACCATCCTGGTGGTTGTCTTGACGAGGTATCTCGTCGTTGGTAAAATCATTAGCATATCTTGATGGACGAGAAATCTCGTCATTAGAAGAAAGCTGACCAGATCTTGATGGACAAGATATCTCGCCATTAGAAAAAAGAGACCAGGTCTTGATCTCATTATTAATCATTAGCATATCTTGATGGACGAGAAATCTCGTCATTAGAAGAAAGCTGACCAGAACTTGTTGGACGAGATATCTCGTCATTAGAAGAAAACTGACCAGATCTTGATGGACAAGATATCTCGCCATTAGAAAAAAGAGACCAGGTCTTGATCTCATTATTAAAAAAATGGCCTGATCTTGATGACGATGTATCTCGTCATTAGCAAAATTCGTCAGATCTTGATGATGATGTATCTCGTCATTAGGAAAATTGGTCAGATCTTGATGACGATGTGTCTCGTCATCAAGCAAAATTGGTCACATCTTGATGGGCGAGATATCTTGCCATCAGACGAAAATTGACCAGATCTTTATGGACGAGATATCTCATCATTAGAAGAAAACTGAGCAGAACTTGATGGACGAGATATCTCGTAATTAGAAGAAAACTGACCACGTCTTCATCTCGTCATCATAAAAAGATCGGCAATATTTTGATGAGACAACATATGTCGTCATTTGCAAAATTGGTGAGATCTGGACGTGGTATCTCGTCGAAACCACTTGGAGGGTTAAACCAAAAATTAAAAAATATGAAAATTTGAACCACTTAATTTAATCCAATATAAGCCATAAAACACTTCCGGTGCACAATCAGTTCGTCTGAATTCCAGACGTATACACAACTACTCTTCCATCCAGTTAAGTTGGATCGCTCAGTGCGCTCTAGAGGGTCATGAGTTTTGCGTGCGTGCCATACACAAAGGGGACGATGAAGAGGGTACTTTGAAACTGATGGCTCAGGGGATTTGTTTGATCCTCCCAGTCTGGCCCAACAGGTGCGGTGGTTTTTTGTCTTGTGTGAATCTACATCACAACACTCGCGTCAGTCTATGCTCCGGACGAAATTGTTTTCGAATAATTCGAAAGGTAATTTAGTGGATCACTGCTTTGGCAATGTATCTTGGAGATTAAGATTCCGTTTTTAGTAGAAATTGGGGGTTACTTTTCCAGTGACGAGTAGGTTAGTTTTGCAGAACTGTATGCGCAAATATTTGTTCTACTTTTGGCGTAGGATTATGTATAACTCCGTGGATAGTATGGGGTGACTATGGCCAACGAAATAGATTCCGATTAAAATATTTATAGCATTAAATATACGTGCCAAACGGTAATAATAAATTATTAAACTTAAAAATAACGGTAGATATTTCAATTAACGTCACACTGGAGCAACACAACAAACTATTGGTGACGGTCCGGGATCAATCCCAAAGGGAAAGATCGAGGACAACACCACGTAATTTTGAACCACGGACAGATGACACTAAAAATAACGACACTTAAATTCAGTCTCTTGGCCCTTGAACCCTTCTCTTGTGTGAATCTACATCACAACACTCGAGTCAATCCATGCTCTGGCGAAATTGTTTTTAAATAATCCGAAAAGTAGTTTAGTTTATCGTTACAGTAGTAATGTATGAAGGACATGAAGTTTCCGTTTTTAGTTGAAATTACTGTAACTTTTCCAATGAGGAGTAGGTTCGTATTAAAGAACTTTATGCGCAATTATTAGTTTATTTTTGACGTTGGATTATGTATAACTCCGCGGATAATATGGGGCGAAATTTGGCTTGTGACAAAAATAGGTCCCAATTGAAATCGTTATAGCGTTAAAAAACGTACCGAACAGTCATTATAAATTATTTCACCTAAAAATAACGACACCTAAATTCAGTCTCTTGCCTCATGAACCCTTGTCTTTTGTGACTCTACTACATCACAACACTCGAGTAATTCATGCTCTGAACGAAATTGTTTTTGAATAATCCAAAGGTAATTTAGTGGATCGCTGCTTTGGTAATATGTCATGGAGATTAAGGTTCCGTTTTAAATGCAATTGATGTAACTTTTCCAGTGAGGAGTAGCTTCGTCTTGGAGAACTGTATGTGCAACTATCCTTTTTACTTTTGACGTAGGCTTATGTAGAACTCCGTGGATATAATGGGGCGACTATGGCCAACAAAATAGATCTCTATTGAAATAGTTATAGCGTTGAAATAGTGCCAAACAGTAATCATAAATTATTTCACCTAAATATAACGACACTAAAATTCAAGCATTCTGCTCCTGAACCCTTGTCTTTTGTGACTCTACTACATCACAACACTCGAGTAATTCATGCTCTGAACGAAATTGTTTTTGAATAATCCAAAGGTAATTTAGTGGATCGCTGCTTTGGTAATATGTCATGGAGATTAAGGTTCCGTTTTAAATGCAATTGATGTAACTTTTCCAGTGAGGAGTAGCTTCGTCTTGGAGAACTGTATGTGCAACTATCCTTTTTACTTTTGACGTAGGCTTATGTAGAACTCCGTGGATATAATGGGGCGACTATGGCCAACAAAATAGATCTCTATTGAAATAGTTATAGCGTTGAAATAGTGCCAAACAGTAATCATAAATTATTTCACCTAAATATAACGACACTAAAATTCAAGCATTCTGCTCCTGAACCCTTGTCTTTTGTGACTCTACTACATCACAACACTCGAGTAATTCATGCTCTGAACGAAATTGTTTTTGAATAATCCAAAGGTAATTTAGTGGATCGCTGCTTTGGTAATATGTCATGGAGATTAAGGTTCCGTTTTAAATGCAATTGATGTAACTTTTCCAGTGAGGAGTAGCTTCGTCTTGGAGAACTGTATGTGCAACTATCCTTTTTACTTTTGACGTAGGCTTATGTAGAACTCCGTGGATATAATGGGGCGACTATGGCCAACAAAATAGATCTCTATTGAAATAGTTATAGCGTTGAAATAGTGCCAAACAGTAATCATAAATTATTTCACCTAAATATAACGACACTAAAATTCAAGCATTCTGCTCCTGAACCCTTGTCTTGTGTGAATCTACTGCATTTTGACTCGCGTCAATCCATGCTCTGGACGAAATTATTTTTAAATAATCCGAAAAGTAATTTAGTTGATCACTGTTTTGGTAATGCATCATGGAGATTAAGTTTCCGTAGAAATTGGTAACTTTTCCATTGAGGGTGTAACTATTCGTTTTACTTTTAACGTAGGATTATGTATAACTCCGCTGATAGTATGGAGCGAAATGCGGCCTGTGATAAAAATAGGTCCCAATTGAAATTGTTATAGCGTTAAAAAAACGTACCGAACAGTCATCATAAATTATTTCACCTAAAATAACGACACTTAAATTCAGTCTTGCTTCTCGACTTGTGTGAATCTACATCACAACACTCGCGTCAATCCATGCTCTGGACGAAATCGTTTTTGAATTATCCGAAAAGTAATTTAATTGATAGATGCTTTAGTGATATACTTTGGAGATTAAGTTTCCGTTTTTAGCAGAAATTATAACTTTTCCAGTGAGGAGTAGGTTCGTTTCTGAGAACTGTATTAACAACTATTCGTTTTGCTTTGCACCATAAAACCCCAAATCAATCAATCAGCAATATACGTGAAAAACATTGAGTCCAGTTCCCATACTGCGCAATACATCGTGCGCACAACGCTTAACTCCCTGTCCGTGGGCATAGGAAATGATGCAATACTTCTGGGTGTGCTACTGCGTTTGACTCAATCTATCTCGGCAATCGTGAGCGCAACACATCTGCCCGACGTATCGTTCTAAAGCTCTCTAAGAAATCTTTTCAAATATCAAAAAAACATTTCTCAGTGATTTGAAATGAACATTTTAAAAATTGTTTTCTTGTGAACCCGTGAACACTTTGACGATGTGGTGGTTTATCTGAACAATCGTGAGGTCAACATGACTGTGCGTGGTATTTTTAAAGCTCTTGACGACATCTATTTATATGTATGAAGAACATTTCACAGTGGTTTCAACTGAAAGTTTTAAAGATTGCTTTATTTTGTACCGGTTAACACTTTTTGAAACAATTAAATAAACGCTTGAGACAATACTTCACTAGTTCATTTCAACTACCCAATCTACAAGTCGTGGAACTATGCTCCAGACTGACGAAACAATCAAAACTGAGTCCTTTTATTTCTTTTCTTTCCGGAGTGTGCTACTTCATTTTGAGTTCTGCCTTCTGTAACGAAAGCGGATGATTTATATTGGGTTTCTTTGAAACGTGAGCTTTCTCCCTTTTCATTAGGTTCGTTACGCGTATTTTTAAAGGGAAATGAAAATAATTAGAGTCAAAGGGACACGGAGCTCGAAAATTCTCTTGTTTCCTGGAAAGAAAATAATTGCACATTTTTAATGCACAAAAATCAATAGTGAAGACAATTAAATTGAGATTCACGAATTATTTAAACAAATATAGTATTTCTAGCTTTCATTTTGCAACTACACTTTTGATGTTATGAGATCATTAAAGTTTTTTTCTAAAAATGTATAGCAATATTTCAGAAAGTTTGCTGATTTCTGAGATAGTTGAGCATAAAATGAGCAATAGAACTTTTCCATAGGATTATAATCTAAGGAAGGGACCTATAGGATATTTTCAAAGGATTCTATTCTACGGAATGGGTTATAGAATTGTTCCAAAGGATTCAATTTCAAGGAAATTACCGATAGAATAGTTGCAAAGAAGGATTCTATTCTAAGGAAAGGACCAATGTAATCTTTCTAAAGATTGAATGAATCCATAGATTCTTTCCAAAGATATGGTTTTATGATCATTAAGTGCTACGATGTAGGGTTAAAGTAACATATTACACTACACGGAAATCTCGTGACCCTCAGAAGGTTAATAAAAATACGATGTTTATTCAAAGCGAGGGTTAAGGGACTGGCCCTGGAAGTTTTAAGTGGCATAATGACTTGTTTTTGACCACGTTGTTTTGAGATTATTCATCGTGACTCTTTTTCGCAATTTATTGGGAAATATTGATATTTGCAAGATAATTATTAAATATGCCTTAATAATATTATGACAGACCCAATAATATACCTCCAATTGCTTCACGAGACAGATATTACTCGTTTTTCAATTTTTCCTTGCACTAGAAACAAGGCAAAAAATCAGGGATATTTAAAATCAACTATGTTTGGGGTTCATTGCTTTGAATCTCTGACATGGGGCTTAGTACGATGATTGAATTTATGTTTTATTGCTCAAGGGAAATATTTGGCCAAGCTGCTCCTAAAAACGTCAAGTAAATGGATATACACACAATAAAAGCTTTGTTGACACAGAAGAAAGGAATACACGCATGCAGGATTTGAACTTGCGCCACCTACAACTTGCGGGTTGTTGGTGGCGCAAAATAGTTGTGGTTCCTCAAAATAGAACCTACAACTTTCAGGCTGACCGTGGCACAGTGGGCAAATCCACTAAGCTACATCGATCCTTCGAGCTTATAGGATTGATACGCACAGTGGATTGAATCTGTTTTTTGAGCGTCATGAGATTTCTGATTGGTGGAACATTGTTTTTACCCCACAATAACTTAATAACTGAATAAACACACCTATTGGCTGAAAGAATTCATGGATTCTTTGAGCCTTTTGGAATATTATATTGGTCCTTTCCTTAGAGTAGAATCCGTTGGAATGATTCTGTTTCACCTTTCCTTAGAATAGAATTATTTGGAATGATTATGTTGCTCCATTCCTTAAAATGAATCCGTTGGAATGAATCTATATATCTTTTCCTTAGAAAAGATTCATTTGGAATGATTATATGTTGCTCCTTTCCTTAGAATAGAATGATTTGGAATGATTTTGTTGATCCATTCCTTAAAACAAAATCTTTTGAAATGATTCTGTTTCTCTTTTCCTTAGAGTAGATTCATTTGGAATGATTCTGTTGCTCTTTTTCTTAGAATAGAATCCTTTTTAAATATTCTATTGGTCAAGGTGGTCAAAACTGATTAGAAGTCAAGCAAAGACTAGGCTTCAGGGTTAAATTATGCACCCCTCAAATGGCTATCCTCTCCTTCCCTGGAGTCACAAACACTAATAGGGGAAAACCCTATTTTAGATTCCAGATTCTGATTCTCTGTGTCAAAACAACCACAATTCATATAAAATACATTTATTTTTGTCAAAATTTTGAATGGTTGAAATTTGGTGCTCATAATGCTGAAATTGAATCAGTCTGCTTTATCCCTTCCAAAAAATGAACATATCAAAGTAATTTTTAAGTAAACCAAACAAAATGTATGCCTTTTGATATTATCTAAACGTTACTTTTTTAATTATTATGGATTGATTCATTCGCAATTAAAAAGCACGAATTAAAATGTGGGCAAATATCAAGCGCAATTAAATCAGACGTGTTTCAAACCTCAATGTGCAAAATTTTTGTTTGAGAATCAAAAAAAATTGTGAATAGTAATTAAATATATATAATGCAACACAATCAAAACATTCAATACATTTTAGTAAATACATATAATAAGTTGCGTTGATTTAAAATCTGTTTTCTTTAAATAATTTTTGTATCTGAAATTAGTGTACTATGTAGTTATTTAATCTAATGTAGCTATCAAACTTCAGGAAGGAAAGAACTTATTTAACTTACATCTTTAATCCTCCAAGTGGTTAGGACGAGTTATCTCGTCCATCAAGATCTGACCAATTTTGCTAATGACGACATATCTCGTCATCAAGATATTTCCTTTTTTTATTATGACGAGATCAAGATCCGGTCAGTATTTTTTTCATGACGAGATCTGGTCAGTTTTTCTAATGACGAGATCTGGAACAAAGAAACATGAAGCTTTTGTTGGATCTTGAATAAAATTAAATGATAAATTTCAGCATAGGATCTTTATTTGGAAGATATATGAATTTAAAGTCTGGGAAACTACTTTAACACCAATAAGATCTCAAAGTTTTATATTTACAAAGTTTTTCGGTTTATATTAAATTCTAATCAATAGCATTGCTTTGCCCTCTGAGTGTCACGAGATTTCCTTGCAGTGCAGTATTGCTTTTACCCCACAATCCATTTAATTACTAAATAACCACATCTTTATAAATAATCCATGGTTTCTTTCAACTTTTGGAAATGTTATATTGGTCTGCTTCTTATAATTGGTCTGTTTCTGATGATTCTTTGGACAGATTCTATTAGTCCTTTAATTAGAAAATAATCCTTAGGAAAGATGGCATTGATCCTTTCCTTAGAATCGAATCCATTGGAAAGATTCCACTGATACTTTACTTAGAAGAGAGCAGTTTGGGAAGGTTCTATAGGTCATTTCTTTTTATTAGAATCTTTTAGAAATATTCTATTGATCCTTTCCTTAGAATTGAATCCATTGGAAAGATACTATTGCATTTCTTGGGAATGAATACTTTGGAAAGATTATTTCGGTCCTTTATTTAGAATGTAATCCTTTAGTAAAATTCTGATGGTCCTTTCCTTACATTAGAATCATTTGGAAATATTATATTGTTCCTTTCCTTAGAATATAATCCTTTGGAGAGATTTTATTGGTCAAGAACTTAGAAGTCATGCATGTAAGACTGCAGGTTGCAATGTGGAATTATGCCTGTGAAACTCTCAGAGGGTTAATTAATGAGTTTAGTTTTCAATCTTATATGGAATTCAGTTTTCTGGGAGGGAAACTTACTTAGAAAAAAATTGTATAACTAAATAAATATCTAGTAACTCCTTTGTTTCATAATGATACTAAAGGTGTAATAAAAGTGAGAAAAATAATAAAGTAGCTTGATAGAGAAGAATAATCAATTGTCTAATTTGCCAGCAAAATTCGGTAATGAGCTTCCTCATCAAGTGGAATTCCTTGTCGTAACCACGAATTTTCAAATAAATAAGCAAATAAAAGCTTGATAAATAGGTGCTACGTGAAATCTCTAAAAGGAACGACAAGTTTTTCTGCAAAAATGATTAGAATACTGAGTTAGAACAATAGTGATTTGCATTGAAATGGTGAATGCATTAACCCTTTTTGAGGCTTATTTCGTCCCATCGTCTCTGAAAGGGGTAAATAAACAGGGTGATCCAAAGGTCACAGAAAAAGTAAAAATTCAATAATTCGAAAAGTATAGAGAGTAGAATGATGCAGTTTTCACATAAATGCATAGAAAGGCATGAGATTTTTTAATAACTAAAATTTTTGTTGACAGAATAGTTACATTTACCACCTACAGGTGGCGCTTCAATTGTGTCAATAGTTTGTATAGTGGCGCAACACAGTTCGCAAGGTAGCTAGGATTACAAATATTCAATGAGATGACCGTCATTCATGAGAATAGCCGTCAGACGTGGCACGACACTGAACAGCATCGAAAAGGGTTTCAGTTGTAATTCCTGTCAGATGATGGCGATTAACTTCTTTTAACATGGCCAATGACGTCGGCCGACCTCTGAACACCTGTGACATCAAGCCTTCTCTATCCAGCTCAGGTACAACTACAGCGCCACCGGTCGGGGACAAATATAACTGTTCTGGAAATAAAAATTTTCGTTATTAAAAGAAATCCCATGTCTTTCTGTGCATTTCTGGGAAAACCACATCGTGCTACTGTCTATACTGTTCGAATTCTTGAATTTTTGCTTTTTCTGTGACTTTTGGATCACCCGGTACATATTATAAGTATGGTGAGAAAGCAGATGATCTTGGGTGAAGCCACTTACAAAGGTAGTAAGCTTTCTAGGGAAAAGGGCTGCCATACTCAAAATCATGAATGATGACCTCCATAGTTGATTATATGCTTCCCCAATTTGTAATCAGTCTATAAGGATAAACTCGGAGACAGAATCCTAGCTAGAGACAACAGTTCTGGAGGGGTTTTTGTATTTATTGCTCTGCTCTGCTTGTATTGTTTGGAATTCTAGAAAGAGAAATGTCCTTCCCCTTGATTAATATATTGAAAATTTTATATATTCCACAGATATTTAACGTTACTTAGAATAGAATATATCAGAGCGATTCTATTGGTCCTTTCCTTAGAATAGAATCCTTTGCTAAGATTCTATTGGTCAAGGTAGTCACAAAATTAGTTAGAATCATGCAGGGAATACTGCACGTTGCGAGTGGAATTTTAAATGCTAACCCCTTAGAGTGTTAAGGTGAAGGTATATGAATATTCTTTCATTTGATACCCGGATCTCAAGGAGTGTTCTAGATGGGTTGATGAATATATAAGATGTCATCTCTCTCTCTCTACCACTTCAGAAACTAAAAGTACTAAATTTTATCCCGTGTAAAATACATTAATTTAATACAGCGATTTTCAGCCTCTTTGAACTCATGCCACACATAAACTAATTACTAAAATTCTGCAACACACCAAAAATATATAATTTTTTGTCAATCTGACAAAAAATAGGTATAACTAATTTCTTTGATTTTACAAACAAATAATAGTAATTACCTACTCTTTTTGAGAACTACTATAAAAATATTTTTTTTTCGTCAATCTGACAAAAAAATAGCTACAATTAGTTCGTTTAATTTATAAAAAATAATATTAATTACCTACCCTTTTTACACCAAGTGGCTTTTTAAAAGCGATTTTTGAAACAATTTATTCGTGATATTTTGTCAAAAAATTATAGTCAAAATTATTTAAATGGGTATCATTTGAAATTATTTGTGAAAAGTTCAAAACTAAACCCTTGAAATGAAACACATCTTACACAATTTAAACTTCTTCACCATCCGTAAGACATACTAGTGTCAATCTTGCTGTACACCGGTTGAAAATTGGTCATAAAGTTTTTCATATATTTTTACGACAGTCCCCTTCAAAGTGTTAAAAATCATCTGGATCATTATCGCACACCTATTGCAAAACCCTGTGCTGCTTTCAAATGCCAAGCATTTGGCTTTACGCCATTAGCCTTTGAATCCGTGAGAGCTTTGCAGATTTTGCGTTACCTGTGTTTCGTTTAGTTTGCAAAAATGTTATATCTTTATAGCTGCAGTTTCTGGAGGCTTTTCTAAGTATTTCTTTCATTGTGTGGCATTTGTCGTTCAGTGTTTGCTCATTCTGGGTTGCAATAGGAACATTAGAAGAACTATTGAAAACGTGGTAAACATTACGTTACTGAGAGAATAAAAACAACGCAACCCTTCCATATATAGCAAGCAGCAACTGTGTCAAAATCCCTATAGAAGTCACGATATAAAAATAAGATTTAAGAAGACAGTACTTTCAAAATCACCAAATTCGATGGAAAAATTGATATTGTTTATTACAGCGTTTACACACACAATTAATTATATCAAATTTTGTGAATATCAAAAGGAATTTTTCAATACGATCATTTCTGACGGAGTTGCATGTACAACATCAAAGACATAGTAGATAAGTATAGTAAGTATATACAAAAAAGCGATTTTCTTCAATTGAGATGTTTTGATACTCTTCTGATTTCAAAATAGTTCCTGCTAATCTGGTTCTTAAATGATTTATTTGAAATTTTTTTGATAACCCTTGAATTGGTGTTGTATGTATCAAATAAGTGCAGACTATATAAGTGCAAATGCGAAATTCATCATGCTTCCAAATTTGAAATGTTCGTTCATAATGTTACTTAGCCTGTTTTGTTTTTAATTTTATGTGTTTCAGGTAATTCTTTTGTGCTTTACAATTGAGCGATACACTTAACAAATAGTGTTAATTTTATTTATATTATACAAAGTATTATGTAAATTAAAATATTGATAATACATGGAAATTAGTAAGCATGGGATTTATCCATTTTTGCTAATTTATCACAATTTCTGAGCGCGTGTCATGTAATGATTTTCACAAAACCTATATATATATATATATATATATATATATATATATATATATATATATATATATATATATATATATATATATATATATATATATATATATATATATATATATATATATATATATATATATATATATATATATATATATATATATATATATATATATATATATATATATATATATATATATATATATATATATAATGCATTTTGACCAAACTTAATATATAGGCTTTTTAGTAGAAGAAAAACAGTGCATGTAAATTATGTAACAATCAGAAAGTTTGTTTTGAAAGTTCACTATTCCTTTGAAAGGTATAAAAGACTGAGATATTCCGTGCAGTCACTAGAAATCTAAAAATCATACGTTCAGGAAAGGGGCGTATTTAACCCTCTTGTTGGTTGTCTCGACGAGGTATCTCGTCATTAGCAAAACTGCCCAGATCGTCATGGACCAGATATCTCGTTATTATAAAAAACTGACCAGATCTTGACCTAAAAAATAGTAATATCTTCATGACGAGATCTATCGTCATAAGCAAACTTGGACAGATATTGATGGACGGTTCGTCAGCGCCGAAAAAAATTGCACTGGAATATAAGTTTTTGAAGAAAAACTTAAGTGGATGAACTATTACCTTACATAAATGCATTTTGTTCATTACATGAAATACTACTTAAATTTGTTTAGGAAAATTGGCACACCGCGTGTCTTACCACCCACCTAGAGCACTCCTTGACATTCGAATCTATATACGGGTAATTCTGTCAAACACACGAAAAAGTGGTTTTTCAACCCTACCGTTTCCGATATTTTTTAAACTTGTTGGTAAACCAACCAGGTATACGAAATTCGGGCACATTTTAGCTTCCTACTTGCAATAGTTTTTTTATTTATATTAACGCTCCAAGTGGTTTGGACGAGATATCTCGTCCAGCAACATCTGTCCAATTTCGCAAAAGACGAGATATTGTCATCAAGATATTGACGATGATGATGACGAGACCAAGATCCGATAAGTTTTCTTCTAATGACGAAATATCTCGTACATCCATAACTGGTCAGTTTTACTAATGACGAGATATCTCGTCGAGATAACCACCAGGGTTAAAATATATTTATGGTTCATTTTCATAAAGGGGACATTAGACTTTATTGGTCTAAAAATCAATATTTTATTTTAGCGTTAAAGATTAATTGATGTAAAACCCTGTGGATAGCAAAAAGAATTTTTCAATTATGATAATTTTTGATGGAGTTACACAAACACCATCGAAAAACATACAGTAGATAAGTTGTTTTGCTACAGAAACGCATTTTTCTCCTATTAAGACTTTATGACATTCGTTTGATTTCAAAATGCTCCCTCCACATCAGATTTTAATTGGTTAGAAATATTTGCAATCTCTTGTATATATCTAAGTGCAAATGGGAAATTTAGCAAGCATCTAATTTTTAAATTTTGAATTAAAACGTTGTTTAACCTATGCTTTTTCGGCAAATTTTTAGGTGCCTTAGTTCAAAACTTTTTTGCATTATAATTGGGTAATACAATTACCAAATGGAATTAATGTGATACATATTGATACAAACTATTATGTGAATTACAATTTTGGATAAAACTGAAAATTTATGAGCATGGGATTTCTCAAGTTTTACTAATTTATCAAAATTTGTTAATACATTTATGCAATAACTTCGGCACAACTAAATATTTTTGAACCAAGCTTTATTTATACGTTTTTAGTAGAAAATAAACAGTCTGTAAATCTGCGAAAATTTGTTTTGAAAGTGCACTGTCCCCTTAACAGCCTGAGAGACATGTACTCATTATATCACCATGAAGAGCCTACAGTTTTAAATTTTTTGACCCATAAAAAATATTCCCTACAATACTTTCAACTAAAGAAGTGGTCTTTTGGTCATAAAGTATGTTGTAAAATCAATAATGACTTCTCAGAAATGTCGTGAAAAGTTACTCAAGATTTCAATCAAAATTCATTTTCAATCTCTTCAAAAAGTATTTGATCTAATTTAAACAAAGCCAGCTCGCATTTTTTCTTCAAAAGCTCACATTCCCTTACTTTGCGTGGGAAAAAGGTTAGACTTTCCATTGAATTCACTCTTGAGGCACTTGATTCTTCAAACTAAGTTACTCTCCAGTTTCTTTTAGTTAAGTATGGGCTAAATTTCTTCTTTATGGGGTTAAATTTTTTTCTTCTTTGCGGTTTAAATGTTTTCTGTATGAGTTAAATTTCTTTTATGGGTTAAATTTCTTCTTTATGGGTTAAATTTCTTCTTTATGTGTTTAATTTTTTTTATGGGTTAAATGTCTTTTTTATGCGTTAAATTTCTTCTGTATGGGTTAAATTTCATCTTCATGGGTTAAATTTCATCTTCTTTATGGGTTAAATGTCTTCTTTGTGGGTTAAATGTCTTCTTTGTGGGTTAAATGTCTTCTTTGTGGGTTAAATTTCTTCTATATGGATTAAATTTCTTGTCCTCGTTAAGACCTTATGAATTCTAGTATTTTAGTATGCATAAGTTTTATATTTTAGTGCATAATTTTAATGTTTTGAGCACCGATTAGTAGATACGAATCATTCAAATCATTAATTACAATTTTAACTCTTTTAGAACCGTTTGAGTCCTTGAAACGGTTAAGGCTATGTAAATAAATAATCCTTTTTGGGGGGTCAATTTAAGTTGCTTATTCGTATTTATACTACAAAGTATACCCTTCCACCATAAAATATAATTACTATTTTTATAAGCATTTAAGTGATACCACGCAAAAAATGGCAACCCCGATAACCAAGCTATTCGTCTTTCGTTGCACTTGGGTGAACATGAATTCGAAATCAGCAAATCGAAGCATCCCATTTATGCTCGTGAGACATTTTACCCATATGTGTGTGTAATCAGGCTAAGTGGACCTCGAGTTTAAGTATATGAAGGGCTGCGGACAACAAAATGATACGTTTCAAGTTTTAGAATTGTGAACGAATTGATGCGAAATTTTTACGTGATTGTTAAAATGAATCAGAACAATTCATTCTTTCTGAATTCGTTGAAATCGTAAAATCAATTTCTTGAAGTTTTAAATGTGCTTCATTAAACCTCGTAGTGGTTTCGAGTAGATATCTCGTCCACTAAGATCTGATGAATTTTGCTAATTACGAGTTATCTCGTCATCAAGAATGGCGAATAATGATGAAGATATTGCTGTTTTTTAATGATGACGAGATCGAGATCTGGATTTGGTCAGTTTTTCTAATGACAAGATATCGCGTCCACCAAGAATGACGAATGATGAAAATATTGCCGTTTCTTTCATGGTAACAAGATCAAGATCTGGTCAGTTTTTCTAATGACGAGATTGCTCGTCAAGACAATCATCAGGAGGATTAAGTAACAGATGACCTATACAAAATCTGAAACATTATTCTTACGAGACTTCTCTCACTTTGGGTTAAGTGACAATTATTTTGTCTGAAAGCAAAAAATTATTCAAAACACTTTACAAATATCGTGACGCAACCAAAAAATATCACTCTTCCTCCGATAGAACTCACTAATTACGCAAGTTAAATTAAATATTTATTTTAGCCGTCGCACAGTAGGAAAGATACTATTCCTACAACGCGTGAGGAGAATTTAAACATAATTTAATCTCTTCTTCTCTGTCCCAGTTCCATTCAAAGTGCTTTCTTAATTCATTCAAAACCCTAGGACGCAGTGAAAGCAAGTGTATTAAAAATAGAAGCACATAGAAAAGAAGACTTCTTTTAAGTCAACTCTGTTAGTGCTCCAAAACGCTCGGTTTTCGTTTTGTGCCCGAGGATTTGAAATAAAAATTACTTTTTTCCGGCAGAATTACTGCAGCCAAAGGTAAAAGACTGTCGGAGGAGTTAAGGCTTTTACGACTTTGGCTGTGTGCTAGAAAGAATAGAAAGAAATAGCGAGACAGAGACGAAGTAAAGAGTTTAGTGTATCATTTGTTGGAGGAATGACGCGTAAAACTCATCTCGATCATAAACATACGTATCATTTCCTGCGAAATTTAATTCGAGTCACCCTCGAGAGAACAATGTATTTGCAGTAAATCATGTTGAATGTTTTTCTTTGCAAATACAGAGAAAGATGCGTGTGGGACAAATTATTTCTTAGATGTTTTAAGTTGTGATGGAATGCGTTCCAACAATACTGTATTTAGGTACCGAGTTCTGGGGTATAAGAAAAATGAATGAAATGTACAAAGGTTTTGTACTGCCTCTAATTTATTCACACTTTACTGTGTTCGGGTGTAGACGAGATATCGCGTCATTAGCAAAATTGTTCAGATCTCGGTGGACGAGATATCTCGTCATTAGATCAAAATTGATCAGATCTCGGCGGACGAGATATCCCGTAATTAGCAAAATTGTTCAGATCTTGGGGACGAGATATCTCGGCATTAGCAAAATTGTTCGGATTTGGTGGACGAGATATCTCGTCATTAGAGCAAAATTGTTCAGATCTCGGCGGACGAGATATCTCGTCATTAGCAAAATTGTTCAGATCTTGGGGACAAGATATCTCGGCATCAGCAAAATTGTTCGGATTTGGTGGACGAGATATCTCGTCATTAGAGCAAAATTGTTCAGATCTCGGCGGACGAGATATCCCGTCATTAGCAAAATTTTTCAGATCTCGGTGGAAGAGATATCTCGGCATTAGAGCAAAATTGTTCAGATCTCGGTGGAAGAGATATCTCGTCATTAGAGCAAAATTGTTCAGATCTCGGTGGACGAGATATCCCGTCTCATTAGCAGAATTGTTCAGATCTCAGTGGACGAGATATCTCGGCATTAGCAAAATTGTTTGGATTTGGTGGACGAGATATCCCGTCTCTCATTAGCAGAATTGTTCAGATCTCGGTGGAAGAGATATCTCGGCATTAGCAAAATTGTTCAGATCTCGGTGGAAGAGATATCTCGTCATTAGCAAAATTGTTCAGATCTCAGTGGAAGAGATATCTCGTCATTAGAGCAAAATTGTTCAGATCTCGGTGGACGAGATATCTCGGCATTAGCAAAATTGTTCGGATCTTGGGGGACGAGATATCCCGTCATTAGCAAAATTGTTCAGATCTTGGGGGACGAGATATCCCGTCATTAGCAAAGTTGTTCAAATCTTGGGGGACGATATATCTTCTTTCTCATTAGCAAAATCGTGCAGATCTCGGTGGACAAGATATCTCGTTATTTACAAAATTGTTCAGATCTCGGTGGACGAGATATCTCGTCGAAACCACTTGGAGTGTTAAGGGATGATCATTTAAATTACATTAAATAAATAGTTATAGAATTAAAAAAGAGTAGAGTAAGAAAGTTTTGCCACCCACTAGGTCCATTCGTTTTATTTTGAAAATACACATTTAAATCGTTTCAATTAAGTTAATTGACATTTCCACTTTACAAACCTTTTGTCAGTTAAATCAAAAGTAAGCCGTATCAAAAAGTAAAACGTAATCGACTTCAACTTTTTTCAATTGACTAATTCACTTGCGTGTCGATTTTTTCCATTCCCTTTCCCCCAGTTTGTGAATCTGAGACCGCCAGCACATAAATCTTCCTCTCAGTAACTTCTTCGTTTTGTATAAAAGTTTTATTGGATGTCAGTTTTGAGAGAAGGTATTTACTTAAATTGGGGTTGAGTGACAACCATTTTGTGGCCAGCGCACTTGAGAACTCTAAAGATCGGAGGATTATTTTTTCAACTGCTCAAACGTATAAATTGCATCCCGAGTGGAGTCTGCCTTATTCAATTATTGTAATTGAGTCGTTCGCTTCTTATTGGATTCATTCTCATCAAGTGAATGAGGTAAAAAATACTTTATTCCCCACCATGGTGACCGAAAAATCCGTAGACTTTTCACAAATTCATTAAACTGGAAAGATGGGTGCGTTACAGAGTATTTTCCGAAAGGATTTTTTTGACAGTGGGAAAATAAGTTCGCAATTTTACTGATAGAGGGCGCTGTACCACAAGTTTCAGGGAGCCCTGTTGGATGGTTGGTTGGTTTTTCGAGGTTTCATGGCTCAAGGGCTATATCTTGGCCATGCTGTGCCAGACACAAGACATACAATATCATATAGTAGACATACACACACAATGAAAGTTTTACTGCCACAGAAGAGAGAAATATATCCAGGAAGGAATGCACCGGACAGAAATCGGCTGTCAGGTGCATGCGCAGTCTACAACTCAAAGATTGCTAGTGCAGTGGACATACCCACTGATCCACGACGGCTCAGTGGGTATGTCCACTGCAACGGAGCTAATCCGGTTGCTAATCTGCTGCTCTACCAATGGAGTCCCGTTGGTAGAGCAATAGCCCATTGTGTTGCTCCAGTGTGACGTTAATTGAAATACCCCCAACCCCCCGTTGGTAGAGCAGCGGATTAGCAACCGGAGGGTTGCGAGTTTGAACTCAAATCCAACCAGAGACCGCGATGTACGTGTGGGCTGGTGAACGTTAAATCTGACATTGCCTCAAATGTCCTCATGTTGGTGTGATGAGGAAGTTTAGAGAGTGGGGTGCCAACTCAGGTCTGATCTGACCATGGTTAAGCATTAAAATGTGCTGTCCCTGGATCTTACTTTCCCTTTGGGATTGATCCCGAACCGTCACCAATAACCCGGAGAGGTGCTCCAATGCGAGTTTAATTCAACTACCCACCCTTTGCACACGACGGTCTTTGGTTGGATTCGAACTCAGAACCCTCCGGTTGATAATCCGTTACACTTCCAACTTGTCTACCGCGTCCCCGGTACCACTGATTGATTGCCGGAATAGTGAGACCTGTATTAAACCTCCTTCTGGCTGTAGCTACGAGATATTTCGTTATTAGCAAAACTGACTACATCTTGTTGGACGAGATATCTCGTCATTACAAAAAAGTTGGCCAGATCTTAATGAACAATATATCTGGTTAATGCGCGTGGTGTTGCTTCCGTGCTACGTTAATTCAACTACCTACGTACCTCTAACCAGTTTTGACCTTGGCCAGTAGATTCTTTCCACCAATAGTTTGGGTAGGTAAATTAACATTAAATTAACATCGCACTTGAGCAACGCAACGGGCTATTGGCGACGGTCCGGGATCAAACCCGAAGTGAAAGATCCGAGGACAGCAGCACCCAATTTTGAACTATGGTCAGATGACGAGGCCACACCTCAGCTGACCCCCCCCCCCACTCTTCAATCTGCCACACCTCACCAATGTGAGGACATTTGAGGCCACGATTTAACGTGCACCAGACCCTTTGTACACGACGGCCTTTGGTTGAATTCGAACTCACAGACCTCCGGTTGCTAAATCGTTACTCTTTCAACTTTGCTACACGGCCCAATAGCTTGGTTATTTAGCCATTGCGTGTAGAGTGGGGTGAAAGCTATGCTAAGCCACTCGGAATCACGTGATTCTCAGTGGATTAGAATCACAAGTTGTTTTCAAATGCAACGTTACTGCATCATTAATAAAGTGTAGAAGTTAATGTCTACACAAATCATTATCTATTAAAATAGAGACAGTGGGTATTATTTTATCACACACGTATTTATGAAGCGATTACTATTATTATACCGGCATTTCACAAACTTCCAATCTACACTGTACTGACAAAAGTCACCGTAGAAACAAAACATGGCATTTATTTTGGTGTCTGAGTATAATTTTAAATTTTCAATTTGAGACTCCACATGCATATGATAACTACAGTGCGAACTACTAGTAAGTAGACTGAAATTTCAGGAACCAATGTAGAAATATGCAAATGTTTCATACCAAAATCTAAACACTGATGTAGAAGTCACTTTATTATTCCTAAACATCCTTATTTAAAATGTTAAATACTTATCATCATGAGTACAATTTCTAGGGGACTGAACCATTGAAGCTAGTCAATAATTTTATGAAGGATTCCAGCAGAGTTCAGTCCCCTAGGACTTGTACTCATGATGATAAGTGTTTAGCATTCTAAATATGGATATTTCGGGATATAATAAAGTATGACTACTTTGGATATAAAATATTTGCACCTTTCTATATTCCTTTCTTAAGATGTATGTATACACTAGAAATTACGACAATCGACCAGCATATCGATATGTTTTATTGCTTTAAAATATTTGCCAACTCCTTAGCTTTCAAACGATACCAAGATCTCGTTAATATTAAAAATACTTTTTAGTTACAAGGGTTTTCGTTAGGTACTGTCACCATGAACAAACATGTTTCCAAAACTTTAAACTCACTTTCTGAAGAACTGTGTTTTTGCAATAGGATGCTTTGCTCAAACAGTGATGCCCAACAATAAATTAATCTATTATAATTATTTTTGTGTGTCAGAATCTGTATAGTACAGTGGATGTTTTGACTCTCAGTCAATTAAGAAATTAATTTTTAGTTGATTTTTAAATGATTAAAATTCTTGAAAAAATCTTGATTTCTTTTGTACTTCCTTGGTGAAGGAAAATTAAAAAAAATTATTCTCTCTCCTCCCTCTAGCAACTTGATGGTGGATCAAAACATGAAGGATAATATTAGGAATAATTTCCAATAGGAATTGTCTGTCTGAACAAATTAGAATTTGAGATCACTCTAAAAAAACATGCTAATTAATTATCTAATTTAGATATAATTAGCTAATGATTAGCGTAATCTGATATTTTCTCATAGAAAGGACTAATTTTAAAGTAAAATTTAAAAAGTCTTCTAGTGTACCAGGTTCTAGTGTGCCATTAAAATTTCAGTCAACTTACTAATATTTAGCTCTGTAGTTATCCATGTGGATGTGGACTCTGAAATTGAAAATTACATTTATAGTCAGACACCAAAATATAATATATGCTAAGTTTTGTTTCTACTAAAGGTATCCGGTGACTTTATTACATTGTGGTAATATTTACATTTTATTACAGAGGTGACATCAAAGTGGCATTGTCTTCTCTACTAAAACTCAAATACTTACTTTTCGGTGAGAAACATAAATATGTATTTTATTCGTCGTCAACAACTTGCACAAGAGCATTGCCTTTTGAGTATAAGCACAAATTAAAAAAAGTCTTCTAGTGTGCACTTTAAATTTCAGTCAACTTACTAATATTTAGCTCTGTAGTCTAATGTGGATGTGGACTCTGGAATTGAAAATTTAAATTTATAATCAGATACCAAAATATAATATATGCTAAGCTTTGTTTCTACTAAAGGTATCCGGTGACTTTATTACATTGTGGTAATATTTACATTTTATTACAGAGGTGACATTAAAGTGACATTGTCTTCTCTACTAAAACTCAAATTCTTACTTTTCGGTGAGAAACATAAATATGTATTTTATTCGTCGTCAACAACTTCCACAAGAGCATTGCCCTTTTGAGCATGAAAACCAAGCTGCCCAGCACCGAAATACGTCTTTGTGAAGCTATACCAGACGCAGAAAAACTTTTATTTCATTCTTCCCACCATCCTTTCAAACTCATTTTATTTACAGATATCAGTGTATGTAATTCAACGGTATTTACGAAAATACAGGAAAAAAAATCGAAAAAGACTTTCCATTGTGTCTACGATAAGAAGAGATAATAGCAAAGTACCTTCCCATGCCGTAGAATTAAAAAGGAAATCAATACCTTTAGAAGTTAGTGTGGGTGTTTTTTATTCCTACAGAGGAGCGAATCGATACAAGAGCTATAGTAAGAACAGCTGCTTTTCCCATGTTAATGGAAAACTGGTGATTTCAATGTGCTCATTGTGTAGTTACTTCGAAATACGGGGGCCACGGTAGCCCAGTTGGTAGAGTAACGGATTAGCAACCGGAGGGTTGCGAATTCGAAACTAGGTCCAACCAATGATGGTCAGTGTACATGGGAGGTGGTGCTCGTTGAATCTGTAGTGGCCTCAAATAGTTGGCATGGTAAGGAAATTTGGAGAGTAGAGTGCCAGCTTAGATGTTGTCCTCGTCATACCAGGGTTCAAAATTACGTGATATTTTAGATCTCTCCCTTTTGGATTAATCCCGGCCGTCGCCAATAGCCCGTTGTGTGTTGCTCCAGTGCGGCGTTTATTACCTTACCTTTAAAATACGATTGAATGTTGTTGTATAGGTAGGTATTTTTAATTGACGTCACACTATAGCGACACAACGGAATATTGGCGACAGTCCGGGATCAAACCCGAAGGGAAAGTTTCGAGGCAACACCACGTAATTTTGAACCACGGTCAGATGACGAGGCTACACTTGAGATGGCACTCCACTCTCCAAACTTCCACACCACGCCAACTTTAGGACTCTTGAGGGCACGTCAGATTTACCGTGCACTAGCCCCCTTTGTACACGACGGTCTTTAGTTGTTGTATAGGATTGGATTTGACTTTCCTGTGTAAACTTACCTTAAGTGGAGTTGGAAGATGTAAAAGGTCTAACCTAACAATGTTAATTTGCCTAATTTTCTACATACATTATCTAAGAGAGCTAAGGATTAGGGTATGAAGAACAGGGTGTGTATAACCAGAATTCATACTATTCTAAGCAGTTTCCAGCAGAAACTACTTATTGGAGGGAGTAGTCGTACTGGAGCAACACAACGGGCTATTGTCAACGGTCCGGGGACAATCCCCAAGGAAAGGATCCAAGGAAAACACTTTTTAATTTTGAACCACGGTCAGAAGACGAGGTCAACACTTAAGCTGTACCCCACTCTCCAAACTTCAACACCACGCTAATGTGAGGACATTTGAGGCCACGATTTAACGTGCACCAGCCCACACGTACACAACGGTCTATGGTTGGATCGATTTCGAACTCACAACCCTCCGTTTGATAATCCGCTACTCTCCCAACCGGGCTAACGCGCCTAAAAATTACTTATTGGAATGTTAGGCACGTTTTAGACTTGAACTTATGCATTGAAGGCTTGTTTTTGTATTTTTGATGTCTACGGAAAATTGTTTTCTGATTTAACGTCTCGAGTTTGTCGC
Organism: Meta bourneti; assembly: GCA_933210815.1. Classification (NCBI taxonomy): domain Eukaryota; kingdom Metazoa; phylum Arthropoda; class Arachnida; order Araneae; family Tetragnathidae; genus Meta; species Meta bourneti. Next base: position 94,175,975 of record OW119934.1, read on the forward strand.
GATATATCTCAAGAGTACCATGAAATGTATCCAATCAATCTGATCGGAATGCCGTCGAATTTTCAGTGCGTCATAATAAGCCCATGGGAAGGAGACCAACGACAAAATAATTAGTACACAAATCAGGAGGTATTTTCAATTTTATTCGGACCATTGCAATGGAAATTCTGCGGTGATCGTGTAGAATCTATTCAAAACAAGCTTGTCAATTCAAAACAACAAAGAATCAATTCAAAACAACAAAGAATCTATTCAAAACAAGCTTGTCAATTCAAAACAACAAAGAATCAATACAAAACAATCTTGTCAATTCAAAACAACAAAGAATCAATTCAAAACAACATTGTCTGCTACCCTCTGAAATCTCACAATAGCATGATCAACTGTTGAACGCAGAATTTCCTGGGAAATGTGGACGTGAAATGCTTTCCATACACTCCAAGCATTTCGACAGTGCCGCGGTAGCCCAGTTGGTAGAGTAACGAGTTAGCAACAGGAGGGTTGCGAGTTCGAATCCAATCAAAGACCGTCGTGTGCATGGGGCTGGTGCAAGTTAAATCTGATGTGGCCTCAAATGTCTTCACGTTGGCTTGGTTTGGAAGTTTGGAGAGTGGGGGTACAGTTCTGGTGTGACCTCGTCATCTGACCGTGGTTCAAAATTACGTGGTGTTGTCCCGGGATCGTTTCCTTCATGTTTGATCCCGGAACTGTGAAATGTCGCTCCTGTGACGTTAATAAAATACCTACCTACAAATAAAACCATCCGTGTATATACGTTTTAAAGATCTAATACCCAAGCAATAAGTTTCAAGTGTAATATTTTAAACGTAAGTGGATGACTCAATGCACAATACGGCGAAATGTAGTTTCTTAGGAAAGATTTTTTACTGCATTTACTCTATCAAGGGCTGAAAGCAGAATAGATTGAATTAAGGCATCTTATAATGAAAGTAGAGGAATAGCAATGGACTGTAATCTAATATATAACATTGTTTTAGAAACCTCTGCTAATGCACGTTCAGATCCAAGATCTGAAATCATAAAAAGTCCGAACTGCGATAATTGATGGCGTTAATTTGAATGAATAATTATAGCAAATCTGAGGGCCCTCACGCATAAAAGTGCAGTCTTCCCTGCAAGATTTATAACCACTTTTGGCCTTCATAACCAATAGAATGTCTCCTAGGATTCTTTCAACCAATATATTTATACCTTTTTATGATTTCACATCCAAGATCTGAAATCATAAAAAGTCCGAACTGCGATAATTGATGGCGTTAATTTGAATGAATAATTATACCAAATCTGGGGGCCCTCATGCATAAAAGGGCAGTCTTCCCTGCAAGATTTATAACCACTTTTGGCCTTCATAACCAATAGAATGTCTCCTAGGATTCTTTCAACCAATATATTTATGCCTTTTTATGATTTCACATCCAAGATCTGAAATCATAAAAAGTCCGAACTGCGATAATTGATGGCGTTAATTTGAATGAATAATTATAGCAAATCTGAGGGGCCCTCACGCATAAAAGGGCAGTCTTCCCTGAAAGATTTATAACCACTTTTGGCCTTCATAACCAATAGAATCTCTTCTAGGATTCTTTCAACCAATATATAGATGCGATTATTTAGTCATAACCCCTCCAAGTGGTTTCGACGAGATATCTCGTTCATTGAGATCTAACAAATTTTGCTGATGACGAGATACCTCGTCATCGCAATGCTACACCACCCAGAAATCTCGCAACGCGTAGAGGGTTAATAACATGTTGGTGCAACGCTCCAGATTAAATTTTCCAAAGTACATTCAAGATCTCAAAACAGAATAAGCTTGAACTGTGACATTTCGCCGTTTAAATGAACAATGCGATGTTAGGTTGCCCTGTTATGAAAACTTCCAAGATCCAAATGAAAACACTTATTTTGAGGCATGGCTTGTTCACGACTTTCCCAGAAAAGTAATCTATTGAATTTGTCGAAGAAAGCAAAAGAAACTCAAAGCTTAACCCAAGAATTATCTTAATTTAAATGTCATGCTTTGGCGGTGTGTGGTGCGAAACAGCGGCTTATGTAATGAGGAGATTGTCTTTCAAGCGCAGACGTCATACTATAAGTTTCAGTGAAATTTAATTAAACGAGTCCCTAAATCTGTGAATACTTCATGAGTGTCTTTCTCCAGCAGCGACCCCGAGAAGCCTTGTGATTGGACCGATCCGGGAGTTCTAAAATTCTTAGCCAATGGGTTTGAAATTCCAGCCGCAACAATGCAAAATTAAACGAGATATCGATCAATAGAAACCAATGCTGTTCTACACATGGCAGCAGATTCCGACAAGCCATACGAACGCGGTAGGGTCATTGCTTTTGGCACTTGTTTAGACTGTTGGTTTGTTTTATGAGAAGTGTTTATTAAGCTAATTGTAGAGGGCGCTAGTTTTTATGTGGTGTACGTACTTTCCAGTTCATTTCTGTTCGTTAGTTGATTGGTAGTTGAAGTTACGTTGCGTTGGAGCAGCACTTTAGTCAATCAACGGTTGTCCGGGATCAATCCCGAAATGGTGAAGGGCCGAAAATGAAAAACAAGCTTAGTGAAGTCACGTTCCGATTACGAACAGGAAACACGTTTTCCCAACAGAAACACTACCACCACCTACATTTAGCTTGTCAGAAAAGCCTCTCATAGCTGCTTTGAAATTTAAAATATTTACAGCTTTTTAACACAAACAGATTAACTCAGATAGACTTTATTTGATATAAATAACACTCCTGGTGACATCCTCTCGACAAGATATCTCGTCATTAGCAAAACTGCCTAGATCATGATGTATCGTCCATTAAGATCTCTTTGTCTCTCTCGATTAAAAGAAACCTGACCAAATATTTATTTCGTAATCATCAGAAAAGTTGATAGCGAGATATCTCGTTATAAGCAAAATTGGTCAGATGCTGATGGACGAGATATCTCGCCAAAACCACTTGGAGGGTTAACAAGCGTATTACTACTCCAAATGTTTTCGGTACTTCAAAATTACGAGGTGTTGTCCTCGGATCCTTCCAATCGTTAATGATACTAGACCCTCGTCAATAGCCCGTTGTGTTGTTCCAGTGCGAGGTTAATCTAATTAACAAGTGTTTCGACTAGATATCTCGTCCAAGATTTTTTGTTAAGGACGGGATATCTCTTAGATACAAGACTTCCCTATTACTCCAAGGGGAATGAAGATTCGTGTAGGAAAAACAAATTGTCCCGTGACAGTATGGAACATGTTTTTGCACGAGAGGCTGGCCACTACAGGAATTTTTTGTCACCAAGATAAACCACCAGGAGGGTTAATAAATAAATGCCCTGCCGCAGACAAAATAACTACATGGTGATAAGAGGATTTTTAGCTTTTAACTCGTCACTATCTTTATTTGTTGGTGCTTTCGTGTACTGGAAGTTTTTCTACACGAAACTACTAGTATGTTCCTGACACCGTTTAGTTATTTACAGTTTGTCGATTTTTCCTGCCACCCTATCTTGCACAGGTTAACTGTCAATTGCTCAGATGTATTACCTATTGGTAAAAATGCGATGGCTATGTTGCATGACACTTTTCAAATGGGTTTTTTAATAAAATATTTTCTGTAAGGTCTCAAATTTCTCAATTTCAAATCAGAACTCTTACCAACTGAAAAAGGACATTCGAATTTTCCAGATAGAATGAGAAAAGTCGGTTGTAAGTATGCTAATACAAAATACAGTACGGGATTTTAAGTTTTGTAAAGATAAATTTTGATAAAAAGCGCTTCACCAATCTCATATCTCTCAGGCTGTAATAACTAGCTGTGATAATAACAAGCTGTAATAACTAACACTGGATAACTAGCATACGAACTATCCACTGGCAAACGTTAATTTAACTGTCTGAGGGGCTCATACGCATGTATACGTTGGATTCTATCTGTCAAGAAGTTCGAAACTGGATAAATGTAATGCAGGGATGACTTCAGTTTACATAGCGGAAATATGCGTTTGAACCTCGCATAAGGTTAACTCTCTGAGTGTCACGAGATTTACGAGTAGCGTAGTGTTATTTCTACCCTACAACACACACACACAACACATAACACACATCCTTAATGATTATATAACCACATCCTTCTCTAAAGAATCCATGGATTTCAACCTGTAGAAATATTCTATTGGTCCTTTCCTGTGTGTACGATCTTCCTTTGGAACAATTCTATAGGCACATTCTGTAATATAGAATCCTTTGTAGAGATTCGATTGACCGTTTTTCTGAATTGAATCCCCTGGAAAGTTTATATTGTTCATTTCCTTACAATACATATTTTATAAATATTCTATTGTTCAAGATCCAAATCTATTAGACGTTATACAGAAATTCTGTAGGTTGAAAGATCGATTTATGCGTGTGAGCCCCTCAGAATGTTAGGGCCATGGTAGCCCAGTTGGTAGAATCACGGACTGTCAAGCGGAGTTCGACACTTGGTCCGTCCAAAGACCGTAGTGTGCGATTGGGCTTGGTGCACGCTAAATCTTTGGTGGTCTCAAATGCCCTTAGGTCGGCGTGGTGTAGAACTTTGGAGAAGTTTGGAACCTCGTCAACTGATCAACTGGAAAAACTAACCGGGCTCTTTCCTACCCATATAAATAAAAACAGGATGATGTTTCGGTAATTTTAATTCTCCTAAAACCTGTTTGAACAGTAGAGAAAATATAGAAATAGAGTGAGAAATAGTAACATTTCTATATACCCAGATCATCTGACCAAAACTAGTACTAACGTAACCTCTAGACTACTTTCGTCTGCGCGTCAAAACAAACATTCATCACCTAATTGGTTCACGTGACGGTAGAAAACGTCCACCTATCCATTGATTCATCATTTGATTGATCCACGCGACAGTAGAATTTGACGATTTCACCATTTTACAGCCACTCTATAGAAATGCATATTTACACATCTATCCTATCGTAAGATGTTATGTCACCAAACGAGGAGATAAGATTCCAAATCAGCCAACCAAATCAATTTTTTACAGAGCAGTCACGTGATTACTAGTCGACAGGGTGGTTACATTTTTTGAAAGTCTTCTCAATAGCAATGCGATGTCTACTTGCATCTCACGTCTATGCCACGGATCTTTCCCTTCGGATTGATACCAGACCGTCCAAATAGACCATTGTGTTACTCCAGTGTAACGTAAATTTGACTACCTACCTAGAACTCACTATCTCAAAGGTTAGACAAATTTATTTGAATAAAAAATCTTTTAGTGTAACGTCCTTTAATTCTTTGAGGTATACGATTTTAAAGAAAAAAACCAAGTTGCACAGAATTGTTTACTCACCTATTCAGCTTCAAAAATAGTATAAACAAAATTAGTATTATAAAAGTTTTTTTATGAAAGACAAAAATTCATTGCACCACACAATTCTCCAACCTTAATCGCAATAGTGTCAATAACTTACTAATGCGTTTCGACATGCGTAAATTTTTGTTTTCAGTTTATTTACACATTTAGTGTTAGTTCATAGCATTGCCAACTCAACGAAAAACTTCAAATAAAATATTAAATTATGAGTAATTTCAACTTTTTGAGGTAGGTTAAAAAATATCCCACCATGCATAAAAAGCTAAGCAAAAGGTGGGGCAGTTTTTACTCCACCTAACCCCAAAGAGTTAAGGAATGTTTGTCCGTTGACCTCTTACACGAAGAGTGATACAGATGGAAAAATGTTCTCAATAGGACGAATGTTTCCGATTCGGGAGAGTGAAGCTTCCTATACCTCATCAAGGAAACTGGACAAATCCTTTATTTGTGAACCGTTTGTGGTGCCAGTTCGAAACATTAAATCCCCTCGCATTTGTCCACATTTCCGCGCTGAGATCTTATGTTTTCTTGCTTCGTATTTCCGGTGACTTAGGCGAGAACTCTCACTGCATTTATCTTCCGAGTTGTTTATTTTCTTCTTGAGGCATTCCACCTTCAAGGCGTTTACGAGACTTGGTTGTTTGTCTGAGCATGAGCACTTAAGAAATTGTTTCCCAAGTTTGCTGCTCCAATTAAGGTTTAAAAACCGGAAATGTAATACTCTATGCTTTTAAGAGATCATACTTCAGAGGGCGATTTATGCGATCTCGATAATTAGAAATGCTGTCAGGATGGAATGGAATGTCGACAGAAATCTGAACTTCGCAATAATATTTTTCCGAGGTTAAATAAATATCTATAATGAAATGGCATTGGTTGTTGTGTTTTGGGGTTTGATGGCGCAAAGGCCATATTTGGCCATGCTGCGTCAGACACAAGACATACAATATCAAGTAATAATTTTCTGCGGTTAATAAATATCAATAATAAAATGGCGTTGGTTGTGTTTTGGGGTTTGATGGTGCAAGGGCCATATTTGGCCATGCTGCGCCAGACACAAGACACAATATCAAATAATAGACATACACACAAAGAAAGTTTTACTGGCGCATAAGAGAGAAATACACTCAGGGAGGAATGCATCTGACAGGAATCAAAAATGCGCCACTTACAACTCGAAGGTTGCTAGCACAGTTGACATACTCACTGAGTCACAACGCTACAAATGAAATGGTGTATCCACAGAAAGAGATTATACTTTTTTCTATTGTTTTTATGATGAACATTAGTGGAAACAAATTATTGCACTTCCCTTTAACCCTCCTGGTGGTTGTCTCGACGATGTATCTTGTCATTAGCAAAACTGACCAGATCTTGTTGGACGAGATATCTAGTCATTATTGAAGAATCGGCAGTTTCTTGATGGCGAGATGTCTTATCATTAGCAAATTTGGTCAGTTCTTGATGGACGAGATGTCTTATTAGCAAAATTGATCTGTTCTTGATGGACGAGATATCTCGTTGATACCACTTGGAGGGTTAAATTTGTCTGTTTTTGTTGCGAATTACAGCATCAGTATCGTTTTCGAGCGCTTTATTTAGATACATTTTCGATGATTCAAATATTTGATTAATATTTGATATTGTGTTAGCTTTCCAGAATTGTGTTCCTTTCTTTCTAAATAATCTTCCTATCTCGCCAAAAGTTTTTATGTTATTTTAAGGAACTTAAATAAAATATAAGGAATATTTTAAGCTAATTTAATGTAACAATAGCTATAAAATTAATATTCAAAATAATTATGTATCGCAACTTAACACAAATATATTATAATTATGTATAGCAATCTTCATATCTTTAACATAATAATATAACAATTATGTATAGCAACCTCATATACTTAACATAATAATATAACAGTTATGTATAGTAACCTTCATATAACACAATAATGCAACAATTATGTAGAGCAACCTTTATATATTTAACATAATAATGTAACAATTATGTATTGCATCCTTCATATTGATTCAGGACTTTTTGGGTTACTCAAAAAATTTCAGTTCTTTCCTCCAGTAAGAAATTAGTCACTTTGTTTTGCAAAAAATGGCTAAATTAACGAATGCTAAATTTATTTTAGTTAAAAAACTCGACCAGTAAAAGTTGAAACTTTTTATTATCGTATACAAAGCTATTTTTCATAGATTTCCATCAAACTATAGGAAAGTAGTTAGTCATAAATTTTTTTAATATTAATTTCATGTAATTCGCATTGAATATTAAAAATTAAAATATAGAAGAAACATAACATATTTTGTTTGACTTCTTATAATGAATCATGTTGAAATTTTTCACCGTAATAGGAAGATAATTTCAGAAGATACGAACAAAATCGCGGAATTTATCCTTCTGGTGGCTGTCTCGACAAAGTATCTCGTCATTAGTAAAACTGATCAGATCTTGGCGAACGAGATATCTCGTCACAAAAAAAAATCTTATCAGATCTTGATCAGATTTTGATCAGCCATCATAAACAAATCGGCATTATCTTGATGAGATTCTCGTCATTAGCAACATCGTTTCCGATCTTGATGGATATCTCTTCGAAACCACTTGGGGGATAATATTAGATGTTCTAAATTCCTCTACCCATAATCCAAAAATGGCTACTCCAAATGTGTAATTTGGTATACGAGCTTAAAGCAGATATAGATTTGAAATTTGGTTTTGGCATTGAAAATTAAAATTTTCAAACGTAGTTTAATATGAAGAGGGTCCCTTATGCAAATTTTATGTAAATAAATAAATAGTTATTCTCTATTGAACGTTACCTTCAAATCTGCCCTACTATGAACATAAGATTAATTCATATAAAGAAGAGGGGGTTCCGACATATTATAACTTCTACACGCTAAACATAAACATAAAAAGATAATTTTGCTGAGACAAAGAAAAGAGATAGGTATGTATTTTAATAATTAAACTGCGTTAAGCTTGTATAATTTGGTATACGAGCTTAACGCAGATATAGATTTGAAATTTGGTTTTGGCATTGAAAATTAAAATTTTCAAGCGTAGTTTAATATGAAAAGGGTCCCTTATGCAAATTTTATGTAAATAAATAAATAGTTATCCTCTATTGAACGTTACCTTCAAATCTGCCCTACTATGAACATAAGATTAATTCATATAAAGAAGAGGGGGTTCCGACATATTATAACTTCTACACGGCTAAACATAAACATAAAAAGATAATTTTACTGAGACAAAGAAAATAGATAGGTAGGTATTTTAATTAAACTTCACACTGGAGCAACGGTCTATTGGGGACGGTTCGGGATCAAACCCGAAGGGAAAGATCCGAGGGCAATACCACTTAATTTTGAACCGTGGTCAGATGACGAGAACAACACCTGAGCTGGCACCACACTCCAAACTTCCACACCACGCCAACGTGAGGACATTTGAGGCCACTACAGATTTAACGGGCACCAGCTCCCTTTGTACGCGACGATCTTTGGTTGGATTCGACCTCGTAACCCTCAGGTTGCTAATCCGTTACTCTACCAACCGGGCTACCGCGGCCCTTACTCACCAAGGTCAAAATTGTTCAGGTAGGTGGTTGAATTAACGTCGCACTGAAGCATCACCACGCGCTTTGACGAGATGTCCATCAAGATCTGGTCAGTTTTGCGACAGTGGATTACATCCAGGGAAGAATCAAACCAGCACAGTCTACACCTAGCACACAGTGCTATCGAACTCTAAACCCTTCGAGGGGTTTGCACGCATAATTCTATCTTACAACCTGTAGTGTTCTCTGCACGACTTCTAACCAATTTTGAACTTGTTCACCAATAGAATCTTTCCTGAGGATTCTCTTCTAAGGAAAAGAGCAATATAATTTTCAAAACGATTCTATTCTAAGGAAAGAAGCAATGGAATTTTCGAAACGATTCTACTTTGCAGAATGGGCCAATAAAATCGTTCAAAATGATACTCTCCTACAAGAATGGACAAAACAGAATCGTTCCGTAATGCTATTCCATGGCCAAATTCGTCAAAATTCGTTCCAAAAGATTCTATTTCGTGGAACAGATCAATACTAAAGCTTGAAAGAACCCACATATTTTTAGTGTGGTTATTTAACCATTAAGTGTGTTGTGGGGTAAAAGCGACACTACACTGACACTACAAATCTCACGAAGCTCATAGGGTTGAATGGACATGTAACAAAATTCCTTAAGCGTTGGCAAATAATACATTCCTACATACATGATTATAAACAAGAATCGTAATAGTAATACATTGATATTTAAAAAAATGCTTCTCTGGAAATTCTATTCAGAAATTTAATTAGAGAAGGTACATAGAGGAAATACGTTCGGGGCCATAGAGATAGGGAGAAAAGTGAGACAGAATATTGATTGATCTTCGCTATGCCAATTAGACCGATTTTATTATGCTGAGCGTTTGTTAACACGACGCGAAGAAAGTATGCTTCCAGGAAATCTTGTTAAGCTTAGGATAATTAACAACTTATTCAGAAGAAAATATGCGACCGAATTTCTATTATCTCCTCTCGTAATATAATAAAACAGCAGCTTCTAATGTAAACGAATTATAGAGGTATCGGATGTACTATCTAAGCTACCATCCACAAAGTCAAAAAATTAAATTGGCGACAGTTAATGATTGGATTGTGAAATCGCTTCCTACAACACGCGGCTTTGGAAGTTCCCATATTCTTTAACAATGGATTAGAAGATAGAAATTAATTTTATTTTTAAGGGTTTGAAATAATTTTAATTTAAAAAAGGCAGATAAGAATTCTGTAAATTAAAAGATGAATTTATTGACAAATGCCAGACGTTTGACAACTATTAATAAACCTTCTTACTTCCCAATATCTGTTAACCACACAATTAATCTGAGGGGGTTCTCTCACCTTGCAACCTACAATATTCCCTCAAATGCTTAGCAAATTTTGATCTCGATCTTTAAAATTTTTCCAAACGATTCCATTCCAAGGAAATGAGCAATAGAATATTTCCAAAGGATTCTATTCTAAGGTAAGGAACAATATAATCCTTCCAAAGGTTTCTATTGTAAGGAAATGAGCAATAGGCTATTTTCAGAGGATTCTATTATAAGGAACGTAACAATAGAATCTTTCTAAAGATTGAAAAAATTCATGGATTCTTTCAACCAATAGAATCTGCTCACTAGTATATTGTGTGGCACATAACCGAATGACATTTTTTAAAAGTGTAAGTTGAGTTCAAAGAAAATGCAAAGAGGGCGTTTCATTATATGCCTGAGAAAGCCAAGTTCTTAACTTAATAAAATTATTATTTTATTTAACTGAACTCATTTTTCCTTTTTATTTATAGCTGTATTTAACCCTTCGAGGGGTTTACATGCATAATTCCGCCTTACAACCCGCAGTCTTCCCCTGCATGACATCTAACCAGTTTGGAACTTCTTGAACAATAGCATCTCTCCAAAGGATTCTATTCTAACGAAAATAGCAATAGAATTTTATAATGATTCTATTCTAAGGAAGTTGGCAATATTATGCTTCCGAGTGATTCGAATTCTAAGAAAAGGAGAGATAGAGTATTTTCAAAGGATTCTATTCTAAACGAAAGGAGCAATATAATCTTTCCAAAGGTTTCTATTCAAAGGAAAGGACCAACATAATAATTCCAAAGGATTCTTTTCTGAGCAAAAGAACAATAGAATCTTCCCAAAGAATTACATTCTTTAGATAGGAGCAAAATAATATTTCCATGCGATTTCATTCAAAGGAAAGGAGTAATAAAGGTTTTCAGAGTTCTATTGTAAGGAAAGGAGCAATAGAAGCTTTCCAAAATATTCTATTTTACAGAATGATTCAATAAAATTTCCAAAAGATTCTATTGTATGGAAAGGACACACCAAGAAAATCGTTCTAAAGGATTCTATTCTATGGAAATTGACAACAAATCTTACTAAAGGATTCTATACACGGGAAAGGACCAACCGAAACTTTCCAAAGGATTCATTTCCTAGGAAAGCAACAGTAGAATCTTTCTAAGAGGTCAAAAGAATCCATGAATTCTTTCAACCAATAGATGTGGTTACTTAGTCATTCAGTTTGTTGGGTGAAGGCACTACAACCCTCATAAATCTCACAACGCTCAGAGGGTTAAAAACACTAAACTAGCTCATTCTGGATAGTTTGGGCCTTCCTATAAGACTCTACTATTCCATGCCATTATTTCGAAAGTTATACTATTACTTTATTGTATCGAATATATAAAAGTAAAATAACGCGAATTTCTCTCTTTTTCCTTTGATCATAGCCCAGAGGTTTTCAAACTATGTCGAGGACCCCAAGGGAGTAGTGAAAGCTTGACTGTTCTTATGCCGTGTCCTGTGATATAAAATAAAGGGGGAATAAAATCCTTTGCTGTTGAGAATATTTTATAAAAGCTAAACGTGGTTATGAAACTAATATCGTTAATCAAGATCACTGTCCAATGGCTACTTCGTTGTTGTTATATTTGTTTGATTGTTATATTATATTTCGTAGAAAGCCACTATTCATTTATTATACCGTACATAAACAGTGAAACTTTGAATTTTCCATTGTCATAATAGCTTTTCTACTGTTGTTGCAACAAACAAGAGGTTTGCTCTGGCTAACATCATTGTTGAGAGTAATTCTTATGGTTGTTGTAATTCCCTGGTTGCTTTATTATGTTACACAGATTTGGTTGTTTGTTTGGGGTTTCTTGGCGTAAGGGCTATATATGGCCAAGCTGCACCAATCACGAAACATACAACACAATGAGGGATGAAGAGAAAGCAAATAGCATAAGGGTAGGCGGGGTAAAAATGAAAGGGAGAAAAGATCACTTGGTGGTACCTCGTAGTTGTGATGCCCGTACACATCTATAGAAGATGTGTCCCTGAGGGCTTTTTTATATTAGAAAGCTGTTACTTTATTATATTTATGTAAAATGTATGACATTAGAACGATTTAAATTCCTGGGTATAATAGCCAGTCAATGCATCTCTTGAACCATTGTTACAACAAACAAGATATTTAGATTTCCTCTGGCTACGTCCATTATTGAGAGTAATTTTTATTGTTATAATTGCCTGGTAGCTATATTATATTACTTAGAAAGCTGTTACTTTATTATATTGTATGTAAAATATATAACATTAGAACGATTTAAATTCCCGGGTATGATAGCCAGTCAATGCATCCCTTGAATCATTGTTACAACAAACAAGAGATTTAGATTTCCTCCGCCTACGTCACTATTGAGAGTAATTGTTATTGCTGTTATAATTGCCTGATAGCTATATTATATTAATTAGAAAGCTGCTACTTTATTATATTATATGTAAAATGTATAACATTAGAACGATATAAATTACCGGTTATAATAGCAAGTCAATGCTTCCCTTCTACATATGTTACTACATCTGTTGCTATCTATGTCATTGTCGATTGTTGTTATAATTATCTGATTGTCATTGTCGATTGTTGTTTTAATTATCTGATTGTCATTAACAGAATGCTTACGTTTCAGGGTGCCCCTGGTGACTCCTTGATGGAAGCGCGAAAGTTCTTGGCGGTCAACACACTGGGAGCGGAGGGCCGGCAGCAGGTGTTATGAGTCCAACTGCTCCTCCGGCCTTCGGCTCCAGCAACATGAACAGGCCACCCCCCAAGGAAGGCTCCCTCACCCTTGAGGAGAAGCGATTCCTTGTGGCAGTGGAAAGAGGAGACTTAGCCTCTACACGAAGGTTAGTAACACTATATTTGCATCAATTATTTTTTTGAAGGCTCTTACTAACACGTCTTAGACTTTTACACTTACGTATCCAATAGCAGATACATGCTATGTTGAATATTACAACCCAATGCCGTGTCTCTCAATCATAAGGGATCTCATCTTTAGATATTACTTTTACAGGATATTATAGACTTGTCTACATGTTTTAACCTTTAAGGTTCTTGTATCTCCTAGTGGATACATGCTATGTTGAAGATTACGACCCATGTAATCCCTAGTGCCATGTCTCTCAACGTATTCATAAAGGATCTCATCTTTCCAGGCATTAGGTTTCAGGCTGTTATACAGAATGATTTATATATTTTTGCGTTTGAGATTCTAGTATCTCTTAGTGGATACATGTTTTATAGCAGGTTACGACCCACGAGTTCGTATTGCCTCGTTTCTCAATGTATTTCATAAGGGATATCATCCTTTCAGGCATTACTTTTTCAGGTTATTATACACAGACTGGTCTACATATTTTAAACTTCAAAGTTCTTGTATATCCTAGTGGATACATACTACGTTGCAGATTACTTCCCATGCATCCCTAGTGCAGTGTCTCTCAATGTATTCAAAGTTATCTCATATTTCCAGACACTGATTCTTCACGCTAATATAAAGACTGGTCTACATGTTTTAACCATAGAGCAAATATAAAAGTAGAGTGAGCAATGGTAACCGTTTTATGTGCCCAGGATCATGTGATCAAAACTAAAAGTAACGTGACCCTTAGACTACTTTCGTCTGCTGGGTGGAACCCAATATTCATTATGATTGGTCTGCGGAATGGGAGAAGACGCCCATCCATTGATTGATCATCTGATAGTTGTAGATTTTGGAAATTTCACCACTTTTGTCGCCCCTCTATAGAAATGCGCATTCACACTCCTACCCTGTCATACCATGTTATATCGCCAAACGAGGTGATGAGATACCAAATCGGCCAACCAAGTCCATTTTTCACAGATCAGTCACATGACTATTAGTCGACAAGTTGGTCACTTTTTGAAGCTACTCTCAATAGCAACTCTCAGTCTACTTATATTCCACTAGGAGATACAGAACCTTTAAGGTTCTGTATCTCCTAGTAGATACATGATTTTCAGCAGGTTACAATTTATGTATTTCTTAGTGCTTCGTTTCTCAATGTATTTCATGAGGGATCATATCTTTCCAGGCATTACTTTTTGGTTATTATACAGACTGGTCTACATATTTTAACATTTGAGGTTCTTGTATCTCCTAGTGGATACATGCTATGTTGAAGAACACAACCCATGTAATCCCTAGTGCCGTGTCTCTCCATATATTCATAAGGAATCTCATCTTTACAGGCATTAGTTTCTCAGATTATTATACAGACCAGTCTACATTTTAACCTTTAAAGTTCTTGTATCCCCTAGAGGATACATGTCTTCTATCAGGTTATGACCTATGAATTTCTTAGTGCCTCGTTTCTCAATGCAATCATGTGCGATTTCATTTTTACAGGAATTGCTTTTTAAGATTTTGGTACAGAGAGTCTATAAGCTTTAACCTTTTAGGGTCCTTGTATTATGTACTGGATACACGCTATGTACAAGATTACAACTGCCTTTATTAGTGCCGTGTTTCCCAATGTTTTCTTCCGGATGTATGACCTACCTTCTAATTTACTTAACTCCTCCATTCGGGCAGCATGTGTCAGATACTTCGTCAACCTTTAACTTTCTCACCTTTCAAGGAATTACTTTTTCAGGTGCTGGTACCATGCTAGTCAACAAGTTTTAACTTTAAACTTCCAACGTAGAATGTATCCACTAGTGGATACATTGTATGTTAGAAGGTTATATACCTTAGTATCCGCTAGTGCCGCGTTTACCAATCTCTTTTCCAGAAGTATGACCTACCTTTTAATTTACTTAATCCTTCAATTCGTGTGTCATGTGTCAGATACTTAATTAGCGTTTAAACATGATTTTTTTGACAGCCACTGTTGAGTTATGAGAAAATAGCCCTATTCTTGAGGAGCGTTTGCACAGTTGAAGAATATCTAGTTGATTGTAAGGTGAATTATTAATTTAATCACTTATCTCATTGATACACTACATGTGAAAATATTTATAATTTCTTTCGAAGTTAAGTATTTTTTTTCCAAATTAATCCCTCTGATGTTTTTTTTTCGTGTCGAAAACTGCCCTAGTGGTCAGCCTCTGGGGCCAAAAACCTCATCCAAATTATCACCAGCTCTGGGCAAATGACAATTTGTTTTTCCGACTACGATCTTCACTCCTCTTCGAGTAATAGGCAGCTTTGTCTCGATGAGGTATATTCTCATTACCAAAATGATCAGATCTTTATGTATAATATATATCATCTAAACCACTTGAAGGGTTAATCCTTTGACATAATACGGTGAGCATTCAGATGCTTTGAATTCAAACCAATATTTCTTTTCGTTGTCTTATTAGCTGTTCTAGTGTAAGTTTCACAAACGAAATAGCTAATATTTTAATGCCCTAATGCGGATTAAATTAGTTAAATGTAAAAAATCAGTCAGTGTGTGCTGCGAATATATATTTTAGCAGTACCACAGCTGAAACCAACTGCACTTTAAAAAATAATTGCATTGTGTGTCATCTGGTAATTCCTTACCTACCACTTCTGTCACATATATCACCGGTAGGAATCAGTGTCACGAAGATCAAAGCTGGTCCAATATCATTCAAAGAAAACCGCTGATTTCATAACGGATATACGAATGTGAACCTCTCAGCGGGTTAATCCACTGAGCGTTACGAAATTTCCGGGTTCGTAGCATTGCCTTTACCCATCTACTCACAAAATAAATGAATAACCATATCGATTGGTTGAAAGAATCGCATGTAAAAACTATATTAGTCCAGAAAGTCCAATCTTGTTGAAAGTCATGCAATGAAGACTGCAGATTACAGAACTGATATAAGAGTGTGAACCCTTCAGTGGGTTAACCTACTAAGCGTCACGAGATTTCCAATTATTGTAGTATAGTGTGTATTGCTTTTACACTTCTATTATAACGTAATGACTGAATAACCACATCTAGTGGTTGAAACAATCCTAGGAAAGATTCTATTGCTCAAGAAGGTTAAAGCTTGTTTAAAGTCATAAGAGGGGGAAGATTACAGATCGCAGAAAGGATATACGCGTATGAACATCTAAATGGATTAGCGCACTGAGCGTCAGGAGATTTGCGAGTAGTGTTGGGTATTGCTTTTTCCCTCTCACACACACACACACAAAATGACTAAATAACCACATCGCGAGTGGTTAAAAGAATTGAATACCAGATTCTATTAGTCAAGAAGGTCCAAGCTAGATATATGTCATGCAATGAAGACTGAAGACTGCAGAACAGATATACACTTGTGAGCCTTCAGTGGGCAAATCTACTAAACGTCACATTTCCGAGTAGTTTATTATTTTTACACTTCTACACACTAATAAATAAATAATCATATCTATTCTTTGATGCAATCCTAGGAAATATTCTATTGGTGAAGAAGGTAGGCATTTTAATTAACGTCGCACTGAAACAACAGCAGGCTATTGGAGACGGTCCGGGATCAAACCCGAAGGAAAATATCAAAGGACACCACGTAATTTTGAATCACGTTTAGATGACGAGGTTACACCTGAGCTCGGTGAAGGTTAAAGCTTGATAGATATCATACATACAAAGACAGCAGATTGCAAAACGGATATATGTGTGAACTTCTCAGTTGATTAACCCTCCTTGTGGTTGTCTCAACGAGGTATCTTGTCATTAGAAAAAACATGACCAGATTTTGATTTGTCAAAAAATCGACAATATATCATGATGACGAAGTATCTCGTCATTAGCAAAATTTTTCAGATCTCGATGGACGAGATAACTCGTCAAAACCACTTGGAGGATTAACCCACTGAGCGCCAAGTGGGTTAATCCTCCAAGTAGTGTTGTATTGCCCTTTTTACACCTCTAATAACATAATGGCTAAATAAACACGATTGGTTGAAAGAAAGCATGAAGCTTCTATTTGTTTAGTATATCCAAGCATGCTAAAGGTAGTGCGGTAATATTGCAGAGCAGATATGTTTAAACCGGTCATAGGGTTAATTACAGAATTAAACCCTACAAGGGGTTAATCTCTGAATTAACCTTATAAGGGGTTAATTACATTTTCCTGGTAATGTGAGCCTCAGAACAAACTGGAAAACTTTCGATAGCTTCATTTTAAGACTTTCACAACGCAGTTTTTTAGCGAGGTCACCAAAATATCCGGATATGTTGCATTTATTATTGAAGAAATAGATTGGCCATAGGGAACTGGATGCGTAAGCGTTCGATGCTTAAACAAGTGAAGTTAAAATGTCAAATGATTTTAAAAGTGATTGTCTAAAGATTAAAACTTTCGTAGCTGAAAATTGCTGTCAAACTCGTTTTCCATCCCGTCAATAATCAAATGGGATGAGTATTTTTAGAAAAATGTTTTAAGCACTTCGTTCTGCCTTGATGGGACGAATCTTCAAATGCGTTATTGGAAATCGCTGAATACCCATTTATCTTACCATTTATGGGTGAATCACTTCCACCGTGTCGTGGCAGTATTGTTACAAAGCTTTCTGGATTTATTCAGCTTAATTAAATTCCTTGTTTAATTTCACATCATTCGAATTATCGGAATGTTACTGTTAACCTCGCTTTTGTTAAGGTGATAGTTAAATTTTTTATTTCAATTTTCTGAAGGTAGGTAGAGTTAATTAACGTCGCACTGGAGCAATACAACGGGGTATTGGCGACGGTCCGGGATCAATCTCGCAGGGAAAGATCCAAGGACAAAGCCTCGTAATTTTGAAGCACGGTCAGATGACGAGGTCAACATCTGAGCTGGCACTCTAAATTTCCACACCACGCCAACGTGAGCAAATTTGAGGCCACGACAGATTTAACATGCACCAGTCAACGAGTACACAACTGTCTTTGGCTGGACTGAGACTCTTCCAACTGGGCTACGGTGGCCAACAATTTTAAGAAACGTTGAGGAAATAAATGTAATTTGCTATTTAGAAAAGGCAATAAATAAATGTAACTCAAATTGCTAGCATGAAAATTGTGCTATTGTTATATAACCTTCGAGTTGTAGAGGACGCAGGATCGATTCCTTCCTGAGTGGGGCCATGGTAGCCCGGTTGCAAGCGTGACGGATTAGCAATTGGAGGGTTGCGAGTTCGAAACTCGGCCCAGCCAAAGACCGTCGTGTACACGGAGGCTGGTACGTTAAATCTGTAGCAGCCTCAAATATCCTCACGTTCCAGATCAGGCGTTGTTCTCGTCATCTGACTCTGGTTCAAAATTACGAGGGTTGTCCTTGATTCTTCCCTTCGGTATTGATCCCGGACCGTCGCCAGCAGCACGTTGTGTTGCTCCAGTGGGACGTTAATTAACTACTTACCTACATACCTACTCCATGTTACAGGTGACAGGACACGATCCCATATTTGGACTTGCAAATATTTAGGCTGCAGGGGGAAAGTAGAGGAATTCCAGTAGTAGAGTAGACTTCAGGATCCAAACGCAACACTCCACAAAGGCGTTTCGGCCAATGTGGGAAAGTTCCAAACTGTTGATGTAGAATAGTTCAAGGTATTTTCTGCGAGCAAAATAAGTAGAGTAAGCCATGGTAATACTTTTGAGTTCCCTGTATCATGCGACCAAAACTGTAGCAACGTGACCTTTCGTCTGCTGGGTGGAATCTAACATTCATCATCTGATTAGTCTACAGGACGGGAGAAGACGCCCATCCTTTGATTCATTGTCTGATTGATTCACGCGACATAGTAGTTTGGCGATTTTACTATTTTTCTCACCTCCGTATAGAAATGCGAATTCTCACACCTACCCTGTCATAAGATGTTTTATCACCAGCGAGACGATCAGATGCCATATCGGCCAATCAAGTCAGTTTTTCACAGTGCAATCACGTGACTACTAGTTGATATGTTGATCGCACTTTTTGAAGCTCCTGTTGACAGCAATGCTCAGTCTACTTATATTTCACGTCTGTGGATTCAAGGACAACGTCTCTTAATTTTGAATCTCGGTCAGATGACGAGGTCACCACCAGAACTACACAACGGGCTATTGGTGACGGTCCGGGATCAATCCCGAAGGGATAGATCCAGACATAGAGGCAATATAAAAGTAGAGTGAGCAATGGTTACATTTTCGTATTTCCAGGGTCATGTGACCAAAACCAGTAGTAACGTGACCTATAGACTGCTTTCGTCTGATGTGTGGAACTTGACATTCATCATCTGATTAGTCCATAGGACTGGAGACGATCCGGTGACGGTCCATCTCCAGTCCTATGCTTATCCATTGAATCATCATCTCATTGGTCCATTGAATGATCATTTGATAGTAGTAGACCAACGATTTCACGCTTTTGTCGCCACTCTGTAGAAATGAGGATTCACACTCCCACCCTGTCATAGAATGTTACATTGCCAAACGAGGCGAAAAGATACTAACTTGGACAACCAAGTCCATTTTCTCACAGACCTGCCACGTAACAACTAGTCGACATGTTGGTCACACATTTTGAAGCTCCTCTCAATAGCAATGCTCAATCTATATAAATTTCACGCCTATGGTGTGTATGTCCGTTAGTTAACATTGTCTACTTTGTGTTTCGAGCAACTTGGCCAAATATGGCCCGTGAAACCGTAAATCCCATCCTTAACCAATCAATACAACCACAATACATTAAGAAACACTTTCAACATGGTTTTTAATTTTGATTGTACCCTGTAATTTTGAAAATGTTCTATTGTTATGTTATGTTAATATAAAATTAAAACGTTTCTTATGTGTGAGGAAAACAACTTTGCTAAACAATTTCACCAAGTGTTTAACATACTAATATGTGTTAAACACTTTATTTTCTATAATGGACAGAAAATGGCTGCTTTAATTTAAATTTTTCCGCACCTGGAAATATAGCATGTTCATATTTACAAGATAAACATTTATAAGACAGAAAGTTTTTTAATAAATTTGATGCATGTAATTGCTTATATTTATTTAATTTGGTCTTTACTTCACTAGAGAGCTCAAAAATATTTACAATTTTCCCTCACTATTTAGAGAAAATTGAAATGGAAGACCCTTAATACTTGTCTTATACAATATACTTGGATACATAATATCTTTATACATGAATTCCTTAACGTAAAACTTGAAATATTAATTATTTAAGTATTTTAGCCATTTATCCAAAGTTCCATGAATTCCTTAACTTAAAACTTGAAACATTAATTATTTAACTATTTTGACCGTATTTAAAGTTTAGAATTATTTAGATCTGGAACTTAAATATTATATAGGTTGGCATGAGGCAAGTGTGTTCACTGAATATAAAATGCATCTGTGATTACAACTGGGGCTACTAACAGCAGAAAATGTTTGAGTCCCATAGATTATTTTTGCAGCTAAAATGCCTCGAAGTACAGAAGGGAAGTACCAAAGGGTTGAAATAAGATAATATCCTCTTGCCACACTCATAATACTATTAAACTGCAAACAAAAACATTCCAAAGTATGCTATTGGCCTCTCTTGTGGAGCAAGTGCGAACCCATGAAACCCTTGAAAGAATCCATGGATTCTTGAAGGAATCCATGGATTCTTTCATCCTTTAAAAAGATTCTATCGGTCCTTTCCGTAGAATAGAATCGTTCTTTGTAACGATTCTAGTGCTTCTTTCCTTGGGATAAAATCCTTTGTAACGATTATATATGTCATTTCCTTAGAATGGGGTATATCTTATGAATAATAATTCTAATGGTCCTTTCCTTGAATCTGAATCGATTAGAAAGATTATATTGCCTAAATTACTGATAAGAGAATCCTTTATGAATATTCTATTGCATATTTCTGCAAAATATAATCTGTTGGAAAGATTATGTTACTCTTTTACTTGGAATATAATCTTTTAGAACGATTATATATGACCTTTCCTTAGAACCTTAGAATGGAATATTTCTTTGGAAATATTCTATTCGTACTTTCTTTGGAACAGAAACCATTAGAAAGATTATATTGCTCATTTCCTTGTAATGGGATCTCTTCTTAAAATATTCTATTGCATCTTTTCTTGGAATATCTTTGGAAAGATTATATTGCTCATTTCCTTGTAATGGGATCTCTTCTTAATATATTCTATTGCACCTTTTCTTGGAATATCTTTGGAAAGATTATATTGCTCATTTCCTTGTAATGGGATCTCTTCTTAATATATTCTATTGCACCTTTTCTTGGAATATCTTTGGAAAGATTATATTGCTCATTTCCTTGTAATGGGATCTCTTCTTAATATATTCTATTGCACCTTTTCTTGGAATATCTTTGGAAAGATCATATTGCTCATTTCCTTGGAGTAGAATCCTTGGAACGATTATATCTGTCCTTTCCTTAGAATGGAAACTTTCTTTAGAACGATTCTATTGGTACTTTTCTTGAAACATAATCCATTAGATAGATTATATTGCTCATTTCCTTAGATTGAAATTCCTTGGAAGGACTCTATTGCTCATTTCCTTAGATTGAAATTCCTTAGAAGGACTCTATTGCTCATTTCCATAGAATATAATCTTTTGGAAGGATTCCATTGCTCATTTGCTTAGAATAGAATCCTTAGGAAAGATTCTATTCGTCCAAGTTCAAACTTGTTTGAAGCCATGCAGGCAAGACTGCGTGTTGCAGGTGTGACACAAATTATTCGTGTGAACCCCTCAGAGGGTTAAGGTTCTTAAAAGCTAACACAACGCTTATACGATACAGGCTTATACGATACGGGGGTCAGGTGAAAGGGAATTCTTTGCGAGTTCGAGGAATTCCCAGAGCTTTAATAATCTACCGGAACGTCTTTTTCTTCAAAGAAATTGAGAAAGAATTTATCTCGGTGAAAATTCCAATAAGGAAGAATGATTTTGGCTTGAATTCTTTGGATGCATACGCAAAAAGTCCGCGTGACTTTCGATGACTGGGTTTTCTGCACCATTCCTTAACCACGTTCATGCATTCATCCATATAATTCCCAAAACATGTGGATCCTCATGCTTGTAAATTTCATATCGTTTCGATAATATTTGAGTTTATTTCGCAAATGCAAACAACTTTTTGTATCATGTGCCAGAAGCGAGGAAAAAATGAAACCACTCCTATTATATGCATCTTTCATTGCAGAGAAAATTCCAGGGTACTATTCCATAGGAAGGTAGTTAATTAACGTCGCACTGGAGTAACACAACGCATATTGGTGA
This sequence comes from Meta bourneti, assembly GCA_933210815.1. NCBI lineage: Eukaryota > Metazoa > Arthropoda > Arachnida > Araneae > Tetragnathidae > Meta > Meta bourneti. Next base: position 94,198,524 of record OW119934.1, read on the forward strand.
CGGTGTCCGGAATAAACCCCGAAGGGAAAGATCGAGGACGACACCTCGTAATTTCGAAGATGACGAGAACACATGAGTTGTACCCCCCCCTCTCCAAACTTCCACACCACGCCAACGTGAGGACTTTTGAGGCCACGACAGAATTAACGTGCACCAGCCCCCTTGTACACGACGGTCTTGGGTTGGATTCGAAATCGCAACCCTCCGGTTGCTAACCCGTTACTCTCCCAACCGGGCTACCGTGGCCCAGCACGTTTCTTTAAGTTGTAGGTTACAAGAGCAAAAATCATGGTAATATTTTTTTGCGACGACCAACATTCAATGGATGAATTTTGCCCGATGATTTAAATTAAATTTTTAAAAATCGAATTCCCAACCTACACGAGTTTCATTTTCCTCGTGTTCTAAGTACTCACCCGGGTGTTGGTTTCCGAAGTTTTCGGACCAACGAATTCGGAGTTTGCGAAGTAATTCCAGTCGAGTGATTCAGGGGCACTTAGTGAACTATTCGAAGAAATCGTCCCATCTCCTTGAAAGCAATTAAGAAATCGATCCCATTTGAATGCATCGTGTAGATTGGAAACTGCTTTGAAAATTTCACCAGTTTTGTGTGAGGGTAAAATTCCCGGAATACGGTTAACAGGGGATAATGACAAAGCATTTCGATTGATTAGCGTTCCAATAGGCGATAACTTGAGGGTATTATTTCCTCTATATACTGTAATTTGGCGCCAAGGGGTCCTCTTCAAAGCAAGGGACCTTTTCTTTTTTGCCTCAGAACAGTCTAAGCTCTCTATGGGTATATAATTTTTACGCGGTCCTCTACTTGATTGAGTTTGTGGAAGCTTCAAGACCTTTGTGTCTGGAATCTGAAGAGTATGTGCTGAATAATTGCTGTTATGGTATATGGAGATGGGGTAATGTATTTACGATTTCCAAACGAATTATTTCTCTACTCTTTATCTTGCGTATGGAATTAATTTATTTCGCCTTTGGTTCATTGGCATTTGCGTTACGTGGTTTTGAACGAGTCTATCCGTTAAATTAGGGGACAAGTTAAAAAGTAAAAATGTGTTTTGGTGCCTTTACACTCTGGTTTCGGCAAGTTGGCATTTAAATCTGGTGGGGCAGCTAAACTATGTAAGGTATATGGGGTCATGGTATATGGGGAGTAAGGCATTTGCGATTTAAAAATGAGTTGTTTCGTTAACCTTTATTTTGTGCATGGAACAGATATAGTTTGCCTCTGGTGATTGGCATTTGAGTCACGTGGATTTGAACGAGTCCATTCGTTAAATTAGGGGACAAGTTAAAAAGTGAACAATGTGCTGGTGCCTTTACATTCCTGCTTCGGTGAGTCGGCATTTAAGTCTAATGGTGCAGTTAAACTATGTATGGTATATGGGGTCATGGTATATGGAGAGTAAGGCATTTACGATTTCCAAACGAATTATTTCGTTAACCTTTGTCTTGTGTATGGAACAGATATACTTTGTCACTGGTGCATTGACATTTGAGTTACGTGGTTTCAAACGAGTCTATTCGTTCAATTTTGGGTCAGTTAAAAAGTAAAAAATGCGTTGGTGCCTTTATATTTTGGTTCCGGTAAAATGTCATATTAGTCTCTTGGGGCAAGTAAAAGTAGCAGTTGTATGGTATATGGAGTATGATGCATTTACGATTTCCATTCGAGTTATTTCGTTACCTTTATTTTGTGCATAGAACAGTTATAGTTCGCTTCTGTTGTATCGGCGTTTGAGTCACGTGGTTTGGAACGAGTCTATTCGTTAAATTAGGGTGTACAAAGGGGGCTAAACACAATTCGAAATCCTCATAGGAATAACATTCAGTATTTTTACGATCACTGTCAGACCAATTCACACTAAAATGGGTAAACTCATCCGGTAGACTCTTGCGGGAAACAGACTATTTATTAACCCCTTTCAATTTGCTCTAAGTCTGCAGAGAGCCTAAAAACAATTCGAAATCCCCATAGGAATAACATTTAGTATTCTTACGATCACTTTCAGACCAATCCACATGACATTTGGTATATTCATTCTTTAGAATCCTGCAGGAAACATGGGTTATATATTAAACCCGTTAGATTTGTCCTGGGTCTGCAGAGGGGGCTAAAAATTATTAGAAAGCCCACAAGAATAACAATCAGTATCCTTACTATCATAGTTTGATCAATTCACATCAAATTTGATACACTCATTCTTTAGAATCCTGCGGGAAACATAAGCTGGATATTAACTCTCGTTCTATTTGTCCTGTGTTTGTAGAGGGGACTAAAAGCAATTAAATCCTCATAGGAATAACATTGAGTAATATTATGATGAATTACAAACAATTGAACCCCAGCAACGCCGGGTAATTCAACTAGTAGTATATACAGCAGTGTAACCTAAATCCACCATGTAGTATTTTTTTCGTGGACAAAATTTCACTGTCTTTCAAGCGTCTTGCCAAATTGGTGACTCGAACTTGATTATAAACACGCGCACTTTCAAAACCAAGCTAGATAGATATGTTCTAGCCTCATTCGGGAACCCCACTTCGATGGGCAGTCCGCGATGAGTAGTGGAATGGCCAATGCGAAACTAATCACTTACAGCAATCCGAAGCCGTGTTAAGAGACACTATTCCTATTCCTAATCACAGGTTCATTATTCGCTGCTGCTAAGCCTCATTTCAACAAACTGCCAGCTGCACTCACATTAGGTTGATAAAGGCAACACTGGGCAGTCCACAGTCCTAATGTATTGCTCGACGCTCGACAACGCATACGGAAATACACCCGTGACTTTTACCCTCCAAGTGGTCTCGACGAGATATCGCGTTCATCGCTATCTGACCAATTTTGATAATGACCATTTATCACGTCATCCAGACATTGTCGATTTATTTAGGATGGAAAAAATCAAGATATCTTCTGTTTTTCTTCTAATGACGAGATATCTCCTCCATCAAGATCTGACCAGTTTTGGTAATGACGATATAACTTCTTATCAAGATAATTGCCAAATTTTTATGATGACCACAGCAAGATCTGCGCAGTTTTTCTTCAAATCACGAGATATCTCGTTCATCGAGATCTGACTAGTTTTCGTAAGGACCTGATATCACAATAATGCCGATTTTTGATGATGACGAGATAACGATCTGCTCAGCTCTTTCTTCTAATGATGAGATATCTCGTCCATGAAGATCTGATCAATTTTGTTAATGACAAGATAACTCGTCCATCCAGATATAGTAAATTTTGGTAATGACGAGATATCGCATCATCAAGATATTGACGATTTTTTTATGATGACCAGAGCAAGATCTGCGCAGTTTTTCTTCAAATCACGAGATATCTCGTTCATCGAGATCTGACTAGTTTTCGTAAGGACCTGATATCACAATAATGCCGATTTTTGATGATTACGAGATAACGACCTGGTCAGTTCTTTCTTCTAATGATGAGATATCTCGTCCATGAAAATCTGATCAATTTTGTTACTGACAAGATATCTCGTCCATCAAGATATGATAAATTTTGGTAATGATGAGATATCGCGTCATCAAGATTTTGACGATTTTTTTGTAATGACGAGATCAAGATATGGTCGGTTTTTTTCTTCTAATGACGTAATAGCTCGTCCATCAAGGTCTGGTAGGTTTTACTAATGACAAGATACTTCGTTGAAACAAGCACTAGGAGGGTAAATACAGCTCTCAAGATCTCACGCAATCGGCAACCTATTGTTGGTAGTATCTATCGAATTCAGTCACTGCTAAATCTCAGAAGGGGACTATAAAACCCAAACATCCAATTTTTGGAAGGGGAGTATTGTGGTGAACTTACCTCCACTACAAAAATGAACTTATGTTACGCTTCTACATAATATTGCATGGTAGTAGGTAGTTAAATGACGTCGCACTGGAGCAACTATTGGCGAAGGTCCGAGATCAATCCAGAATGGAAAGATCAAGGACATTCTGGTAATTTTGACTGACGGTCAGATAACGAGAACAACACCTGCTCAGGTGTTGTTCTCATCCCACTCTCCAAACTTTCACCCCAGGCCAACGTGAGGACATTTGAAGCCTCGACAGATTTAAAGTGCACCAGTCCCCGTGTGCACGACAGTCTTTGGTTGGACCTAGTTTCGACCTCGCAACCCTCCGGTTGCTAATTCGTTCTTTCAACTTGGCAACCGTGGCCCCACTTTTGCATGGTATCGTAATTTCATCGAACTTTTAACGATTTCAAGCATTTTGCAACATCCCAAAGTTTTAAACAGCTGAATGATTTCCGTTTACAATTTCAGCTATAGAAATGAGAAGCAATTTTTGTATAAAAGTAAATTTAAAATATTTTAAGCACCTTTTTTACATTTTGTTACGCGTGTATCCCAGTAAATCAACCCTCCGAGTTGTTTCGACGAAATATCCCGTCCAAGATCGTGTCGATTTCGCTAACAACGAGATATCTCGTAGCTGTAGAATCTGTTGAAGTCTGCGGGTGGGGAAACCTTTTCGGGAGGCCATATCTAGTCTGAGGGGCTTACAAAACTGTTTACAGTGTTGTGCCTGATTTGCACACCTGATAAACATACTCGGAATGCCGCATCTGTTCTGCGGGCAGGATAAACCTATCCAGAGGGCAATTGAGGTATGCGGATCGGATTGGTTAACCTGTTCGGAAGGCCGTATTTGATCTTAGGCTAGGTAACCTGTTCCATACTCCTCTGTTATCTTAAACGTACTGTCCTTTATTTAACCCTCAAAGTGGTTTCGACGAGATATCTCGTTCATCTAGATGTGGCCAGTTTGACTAATGACGATATATCTCATCGAAACCAAACTGTCCTAGTCATTCTCTAAGGATAACGAAGATCCAAGTAGGAAAAAGAAATTGTCCCTTGCCTAAAACTGATTACTGTTTGTTACTGGTTTTTCTATCAAAGGCTTGTCACTTCAGGTCGGTTTCGGAAGCGAAGAAAAACCACCAGGAGGGTTAAGTAGTTAAGTACCCGTAAAATTGTGATCTCCTATATGTATGCGTAATCATTTTGTGGCGAAAGGTATACTTAAATTTAATTTAGTTGTCAAATCAATGTAAAATCCTTCTAAACTATGTAATATATCAAAACAAGCTTTATACGGAAGTCTAAAAAGGAAGTACAAGAACGAGAAATTAAGATTAACCCTCAAAGGGGTCCACACGCATATATTCGTTCTGAAATCCAGTCTTCCTACATGACCTAACCAGTGTTGACATTCATGACCAATAGAATCCTTCCAAGGATTAAAACAATAGGTGTGCTAAAATCGTCATTATGTACATTCATGTCCAAAAGTTAAGCATAATTGCTGTTTATGTGAATATTTCAGAAAATCTACATCGGAATGGAAGGAAACGCGATATGCGGGTGAAATAGGGTCATGGAAGAAAACAATGCAAAACAAGTTTAATAATGACTTTTATTATCCAAAGAAAAGGGTTGAAAGAAAAAGGTTCACAATACGAGTGTCAACTTTAGTGAAACAGAATGATTAAACTAATGTGATGCTGATGTTTAATACGGTGAGTGGGAAGGTAGCCAGCATGCTGCACAACGATTTCCCATACTTTCGATGAGGGTATGGATGAGCTTTGTGCTCAAACAGTTACAAGCCTCAGAGAGCAGTTTTCAATTCCGGAACGGAGCTTGGTGGGTGGCGGAGGGCTGAAATGTGTCTCCCGAGCATATCCCACACATGCTCTATAAGATTCAGATCAGAAGAGTTGGAAGGCCGCTGCATGTGGTGGATATCTATACTTTCAAGGAAGGCATCAACCAGGGCTGTACGGTGAGGAGGCGCGTTATCATCCATGAATATGAAACCAGGACCGACAGCACCTCGAAACAGGCGAACGGTAGGCTCAAGGACTTCGTCTCTATATATTTGACCGGTAACAGACCCCGTGTCAAAGATGTGGGGGTCTGTGCGGCTGTCCAGTATGATGCCTGCCCAGACCATGACACCCCCTGAAAGAAAACGACGTCTTTCCGTGATGTTTCCCGGATGAAAACGCATTCCACATTCTCTCCAGATCGTGGTACGACGAGAATCAGTTTGCAGGCTAAATCTGGACTCATCACTGAACATGATATTGCCCCACTGTTGTCGACTCAACTGCCGATGTTCCAAACTCCACTGTAAACGCGCGCGTTTCTGTGCAGACGTCAGGGGGATGCAAACTGCTGGTCGTCTGGCATAGAAACCAACGTGTCTGGGTTTCCTGTAAACAGTTTGTCTTGAAACTGACTCCTGTGGCGGCTGTCAGGGCTGAACCCAGTTGTTTGGCAGCACGGTTCCTCTGACGTCACGCAGTTATCGGCAAATATAGGTCATTTTATCGGTGTATGTTTTACCTTCGTCCCACGATTCTCCACAAATGATTTTGAACCATTGTATCCATATTTACTTCGATTTTTTCGCATTTTACGAATTAGGCTTAACATTTGGACATGAGTATATATTGGGGGATAAAATACTTGGAACCTCGTGACGATCAAAGGGTTAAAATGTAACCTAAGTTAAATGTTCTTCATTAATTCATAGAAAACCAATCACCAATGGATTAACCTTCCTGGTGGTTGTCTCGACGGTTATCTCGTCATTAGCAAAACTGACCAGATCTTGATGGACGATACATCTGGCCATAATTAAAAAAATCTGTCCAGATCTTGATCACATAATCATAAAAAAATCTGCAATATCTTGACGAAATATTTCGTCTTGAACAAAATTCGTCAAATCTTGATGAACGAGACATCGTCGAAATCAGTTGGAAGGTTAAGCCTCAAGCATTTTTCTTATTCAAATAAAAACAAACTAGAATTGATTTGAACTGTAAGAAGTGTTTGTTTAGCTTAACTTGCGGCTGTTTGATTTATTATGAATATTTAGAGTAATTGCTTCTGAAAACTGTTCCTTGTTGAGCTTAAACCTCAAAGGTATTTTTCTTTTTACGTGCAAGTACTTAAAATATCTGTCAGCTTTTTTGAGTGCCAATTTATTCTAAGGAAAAATGTAAATCCGATTCATCAAATTTCAATTGAAGTCAATTAAAAGAAATCAGATTATATCTCATTCTTTTTCCATCAGACGATGTGCTTAAACTGACTCAGTCATAAAAAAGCAGTTACTGTTAAAATAGAATGCTCTGCACTAGAGAGTTTTCATCAGAAATATTTTTTATCCGAATTCGATGGGATTACAACTGTTTTGCGCGTAATTTTGGAACAAAAATATTTTATTTGAATTAAAAACTGGTAATTTTGATACATATTATCACGTAGTTTCTTTAAATCCGGTTAAACAGCTTAAACAAAGTTTCATTTTACATTTCTAACCGATTTGGAAAGACTCATTATACTTTCCTCATGAATTTGTAGTAAAAGATTGAAAGAAAAAATAATTACTGACTCAAATTAAAATAAGTGCTGGTGAAAAGTGTCTCAAGCTAAAATATGGCATATATATAGGCCATCACCAAACATCAGACAATAATTTATATTTGAATACTTTTGTTAGCTGTCATTATTTCTTTGGCTGTTCTATCATTGTTTCAAATTTCGAAAATGATGTTTTAGTCTTACGATTTTTATTCTCCACTTACCTTCAGTATTTATTTTTGAGTTTTAGGGGACAACTTGTGTTAATTTCTTTAGCTAAACCTCACACAAGTACATAAAAAACTCAAAGCTTCCTTTCTTTAAAGTGACTCCTGCTTTACTCCCCTTGACTAAGTAAGCGGGCCACTCCCTTCACATTTTCACGTCTATTCTCTTATTTCCCATGAAAAAATTTATTTTCTAGTAGATTCTACTTCATATACATTGACGGTCTACAAAAAAAGTAAAGTTTTCATGTTGGAAGGCCGCATTAATTTAACTGTGATAAAATAAGGCCGACAAGAAACTAAAGTTAAATATACTTAAAAGTGTACTTTATTTGGGACAATCTTTACTATATGCTTAAAAGATGAAAAATATTTGTTAATTTTAATGTTAAGTAATCCTTCAACGATTTTGTTGAGTCTGCATTTCAATATTTGTTTGCAGAATTGAAGTCCTGAATTTCGGTTGATGGTCTAGGTGTGTATCAGCCATTTTGACCTTGTATTGACCTTTCAGCCATTTTGACCTTTGACCCAAAATGGCTGATACATTGACCTTGTATCAGCCATTTTGACCTTTGATTTCGGTTAGGTAAGATTACGTGGATTCGCAGCAATGAGTGGTGGACAAGCGCAAGAAAGCATTTTTCGGGCATGTTACAAAGGTTTGGGGGTATTCTGCATTTTTTCATATTTCAATTGGATCCTTCCAAGCATCAAAGAACGACTTTAAAAAGGCATATACTGAGAGCTCAATCAATTCCATCTGTAGTTCCTTAAGTGTTTTGGTGATATCAAATAGGTGGGACTGAAATTCTAATTTGAGTGGGATGCCATGATTCTCAAATTCATCTGTGCATCAGACTGGCCACTACAGTATAGCTATCGACATGAAGGTAAATCGCCAGGAGGGTTAACGTGTAAGGTTGTTTGAGGACGACACCTAATCCGAAGCAGAACGACAGCTTTTTCTCAAATAGCTAATAGTCAGTTAGTTGTGAATCACTTTCCATGAAAAACAATGAACAATTGCTCCTTGAAAAGAAATATCGATCTATACCTGTGATCAGATCTAATCACTGACTGCAATCGAAAGTTCATAATTATTTTTCAGATTTCCCAACGCACGGAACTTTTTCTTTTCATTTCCCAGAACTGGGATACCTGCTCACACTTGCTCTTTTTCGAATATTTGCTCAAAAAACTCAGAAATCAGTCGAGATTTTAATTAAAAGGATGGACTCTTGCTGCAATGAATTTCGCTGTAAGAGTACCCTTCAAAACTACGAGCGAAACTGAATCAGTTACTCAAATTCAATTTAAAAATAAATGACTGCCTTTTCTTTTCCCGTTCTCCCGGTGATTCCTCATCTTCAAGTCAAGTGGCTCTTGTTACTTTAATGAGAATCCGAGTAGGAAATTGGATTAAGTGAAGACGGCTATAAATGCCTCAAGAATTGCATGACACAAGTTTTACTTATATTAACGGTGCTCTCCCAATTATTTCTTCGGAATGCAATGACTATGAATTTAAACAGATTGAAAAAGACTTAGATATTGAATGTATTGTAATTGGAATAAAGTATAATAAAAAATACGACTAGGGATCGATGTCTATATCTTTTCTTAGCAATACTAAGAGAGAGAGAAATATTATTCGAGTTAATATAAATGAGAAATAAACTAAGCTGATTTCAGTGCCTTTGGTTGAGGCATTTTCATGCGGTCTACTTAATTTGTGGCCAATTTTCAGGTTTATCAAGGAAGGCATCGAATTTGGTTTTTCGTGTTTTTAAGGTCTTATCGGATGTTTTGGTGTCTTATACGCATCTCAAACGGGTTTTTGGTCTCTTCAATGGGTCTTATCAGATTTTGTGGCCATTTCAAGGCATCTTATCAGGTTTTTCTGTTTTCTGAAGGCCTGTTTGTTATGCTTTTTGGTCCCTCGGTGATTTATCATCTTCAAGTCAAAGGGCTCTTGTTACTTTAATGAGAATCCGAGTATAGGAAATTGGATTAAGTGAAAACGGCTATTAATGCCTCAAGGATAACAAGACACAAGTTTTACTTACATTAATGGCGCTCTCCCATTTATTCCTTCGATCGCAGAAATGCAATGGCGACCATGATTATGAATTTAAACAGATTGAAGACTTACAGATATTAGATATATTGTAATTTAAATAAAGGCATGTATATTATTAAGGCTAGAATTTAATGATTATATCTTTTCTTGACAATACTGAAACATTTGAGTAAATATAGACGAGAAATAAACTAAGCTGATTTCAGTGCCTTTGTTAAGGCATTTTTATGCAGTTTACTTTGTCTGGTTTTTGGTCTTTCCAAGGCATCTTATTTGGTTTAGTGGTCTTTTGAAGACATCATATCAGGTTTTTTGGTGTTTCAAGGCATCCTATTGAATTTTTTGGTCTCTTCAATGCATTTTTTCAGGCTTTTGGCCTTTTTAATACGTCTTACCCGGTTTTTTAAAGGTATATTATCAGGTTTTTTATCTTTTCAAGACATCTTATCAGGTTTTTTTTTTTGGCTTTTCCAGTCTCTTATCAGGGTTTTTGGTCATTTCAAGGCATCTTATCAGGTTTTCTGGAGGCCTTTTTGGCATGTCTTGGTCCCTCTGATTTCCCATCTTGAAATCAAGTGGCTCGAGTTACTTTAATGAGAAACCGAGTAGGAAATTGGATAGAACAAACAATCGGAGGAATGCAATGGTGACTTTGGTTATGAATATAAACATATTCGATTTGCAGATATTGGATATATCGTAATTTCAATAAATACACATATATTTATTATCACGGCTAGAATTTGATGGATACGGCTACCATCTTCTCTTGATGATACTAAAGATTTATTCGAGTAAATCAAAATGAGAAAAGAAAACTAAGCTGATTTCAGTGTCTTTGGTCATTTTTTTCAGGATTTCAAGGCATGTTATCGGGTGTTTTGGTATTTTTTAAGGCATCATGTGTTTTGGTCTTTACTAGGCACCGTATCAAATGTTTGGGTCCTTTCAAGCCATCTTATCAGAATTTTTAATTTTCTGTAGATCTTTTTAATATTTTTCATTCTTTTGAAGGCACCGTTGAAATGGAATAGAATTCTTTGAAACGCTTATACTGTTCTTCCCTCAGAACAGACTCCTTTGGAAATCGAGCAAGTTGGCCAAAATCGTTACAAGTCATATAGGAAAGACTTAAGATTACAAGATGGAAATATGAGTTTGAACTATTTAGAGGATAAACATGAGTTCTAATTAGACAAAAAGGAGCGTTATAGCCGAAAGTACGTTTTAACGAATGGTTTCTGTATCTGAGTTACTATTTTTTGAAAATACTTAAAGCACCGAAGGTCAATAAAGATTTTCCCTCCTATGGTTGTCTCGACGAGGTATCGCCATTAGCAAAACGGACCAGATCTTGTTGGACGAGATATCTCGTCATTAGAATAAAATGACCAGACCTTGATGTCGTCATCATAAGAAAAGGAAAAATCTTGTTGACGAGATATTTCGTCATCAGTAAAATTGGTCAGATCGTGATGGACGAGGTATCTCGTCTTTAGAAAAGTTGGTCAGATGGTGATGGACGAGATATCTCGTCATTAGTAAAATTCGTCGGATCGTGATGGATGAAGTATCTCGCCATCAGCAAAATTGGTCAAATCGTGATGGATGAGAACTCTCGTCATTAGCAAAATTGGTCAGATCGTGATGGAAGAGATATCTCGTCATACCAAAATTGGTCAGATCGTAATGGACGAGGTATCTCGTCATTAGCAAAACTGGTCAGATCTTGATGGACGAGATATCTCGTCGAAACTATTTGGAGAGTTAAGAGCCAAATATTAGATGAAACAGCAACCAATTCGTTTGATATTTTTCAACTTTCCCCGAATAAGTGAGAAAGTTCTTAGAATAAAGTACACCTTCCTCTGCTATCCACACTCGTCGAGAAAACTGCATTATCTGCAAGTCGCTCGCTTCTTTATCTGCAGCAACGTGCAGAGGAATAAAAGGACATTTGCAGAAATGTTTTTAAAGCGGAGAAATAATGGCTTCCATCCTGCTCATTTTCCTTCTGCATTACATAAAAGCTTGCTTGAATGAGAAATGACTGGGAAACAGTTGTTAGAAAGTCCTCTGAGCAAAATAAATAATGGCGATCCTTCCGGTCCAGAATATTCCATATTTTTTGTTTTCTTTAACTCTGGTAAGCGAGTAGAGAACGAAAATGGATACAATAAAAGCTTTTCCCGCAGAGGCGCTGTTCGAGAGAATAAATGATAACTGTGATTTCCTGTTAAATTCATATTTTTGAATTCGGTCTCTTTTTCAACATAATTCTTTAACTTATTGTGGAAACTTATCATGCGAAACATTTGTCATCTTTGAAAGCTGAATATCGCGTTACCGCACATAAATAGGGGATCAATCAAATTTTGTTAGAGTTTGCGGTCTCTTTGGCGTGATAGTATTTAGAGGTATAATTGAATATCTGACTCAATTGATTGGGTGAGATGAAAACCAATCATAGCCAAACTGGGCTAGTCAAGCCTTAAAAGCTTCGGAAAATGACTTCTAACGATGAAAGACGTTAAAACTGGTAACAATTTCGGTGAGACAAAACATCAACCATCTTCCTGATAATGGTGGACATTTTTAGAGCTAGTCTTTAGAGAGTGGGGTGGCAGCTCCGGTGTTGACCTCGTCATCTGACCGTGGTTCAAAATTACGAGACGTTGTCCTTGGATCTTTTCCTTCAAGATTTACCCCGGAACGTCGCCAATAACCCGTTGTGTTGCTCCAGTGCTATTTAATTAACTACCTATCTACCTACCTTTAGAGCTATACGTATTTCTAGCTACAGACCATTTTTATGATCTTGTTTTCCTCTTTATTGGTATTCCTAATGATCGCGGACCTTTCGTTTCCCCAAAATATTGGCTATAAATTATTTCATCTTGTTTTAATCTTTATTAGTATTTCTGATGTTCGTGAACGTTTTGTTCCCCAAAAATACTGGCTATAGACTTTTATCATCTTGTTTTAATTTTTATTATTATTCTTGGTGATCGTGATGTTTCGTTTCCACAAAATATTGCCTATAGATTATTTTATCAATTTGTATCCTTCTTTGTTAGTATTCCTAATGATATCGTAGACGTTTTTTTCCTCAAAATATTAGCTATAGACTAATTCATCATCTTGTTTTAATCTTTATTAGTATTCTAAATTGTCTCGCGCGTCATCAAGATATTGTCGATTCTTTTATGATGATGAGATCAAGATCTAGTCAGTTTTGTTAATGACGAGACACATCGTCGAGACAACCACCAAGAGGGTTAATTTTTAAATTGAGGCTCATCAGGCATTCCCAATATCAGCTATTATAAGCTATTATAATGTCCATCAAGCTGGAAAAATTGAAACTTCCTTTTCACAAAAACTGCTTTGACTGCCATCGAATACGAATACGAATACGACTCCCCTTCGTTTTTGATGGCGGCAGTGTAAACGATGTTTCTCGGATCTCAATATGTAAGCTATAGAACATAAGATTCGGAATGTCTCAGGTGTAAGAAATCAATTTAAAATAAGAAACAGACTTCGATGTATTCGGAAAACAATTTTTTTCACGAAGGCGAAAATTCGGGTTCCACTTGGGAAAAGGATATTTACAAATGCCGTTAGAAAAAATCGTAAAATTCTTATCTCGCATCACGATAAGCAAAACAGCATTAATCAACAGAGTATCAAGTCTTGCTTTTTTTATATAGGACAGTGTTTCCGCATTTTTATTCTTGAAGCACCTATTCACAAATACTTATTGTGTTAGTGGTGAACGGAGACACCACAACAAAGTTTAAGGTGTACGTATATACTAGAATATTTGTTAATTTTGTTCAAAAATCCAATGATTTTACAATAGGTCATTGTTTGTGCTTAAACTCATTTCAGTTTGAAAAATCCAGATTAATCTAATCATTAATCCAATTTAGATATAATTAGCTTAATTAGCATGTTCTTTGAACAGTGATATCACAAAAGTGTTCAGAAAGACAATTCCTGTTGGAAAATATTTCAAATATTCTTCTTCATGTTTTGACCCTCCATCTAGTTGCTAGAGAGAATAGGGTTTTTTGACAATTTTTTCACCAAGAAAGTCTAAAAAATCAAGATTTTTCAGGAATTTCAACATTTACAAATCAACTAAAAATTCATTTCTGTACTAATAACTTCGAAGGTAAAAATATTCACTGTATTATATAGATTATAAAAAATAATTATTATAGATCATTTCATTGTTGAGTCATTAACGTTTGAACAAAGCATCCTATAGCAAAAACACAGTTCTTCAGAAATTGTGTTTAAAATTTTGGAAGCATGTTTGTATATGGTGACAGAATATAACGAAAACCCTTGTAACTAGAAAACTATTTAGAATATTTACAAGATCTTGGTATCGTTTGAAAGCTAAGGAGTTGGAAAATATTTTGAACTAAAAAAGTATCGATATTCTGGTTGATTTCCGTGATTTCTAATATATACATACACCTTAAATTATAATATACACTGACTTACAAAACTTAAAAGAACGCCAGTATTTTTAACACTAGAAAGACGGGAAATTACCTTCTACCTAGAAAGTTTATTTTTATCATTTTCCCACATCCATTTTATTTCACTGCAAAGTAGCATCAGAAAATCTTTCAGTTCCTTTATTTTACACACCTGCGTAGTTGCATATATATATATAAGTAAATTCAATCTCAACTATGAAATACTTTTTAGTAGTGTACTCTTTCCAACTTTTAGAATGATTCTATTGGCCCTATCGTAGAAGGTTGGTTGATTGTGTTTTATGGTACAAGGTCTATATTTGACCATGCTGTATTAAACACAAGACAGGTATCATCAAGTAATGCACATACACATAATGAAAGTTTTCTGTATTCCCAATTCTGTTGGATAGAATTCTTCTGAAACATTTTATTGGTCATTTCCTTACCTTTCTTTGGAATAGAATTATTTGAAAAGATTTTATTTTTCTCATTTCCTTTATTAAAATACTTTAAATATAAAAATACTTTATTGCTCCTTTCCTTAGATTCGAATCCTTTTGAATTATTCTATTGCTCATTTCCTTAGAATCTTTTGGAAACATTCTAGTGCTATTCCTGTCTCTATCCTGAGTGTATTTCTCTCTTCTGTATTAGGAAAACTTTTCTTGTGTATGCCCATTTATTTGAGTAAAAAAGCATCGCTTGGCGCAGCTTGACCTTACGCCATAAGAAACCAACTGAATGCCTCGCCAATAAAAAAACTGATACTTTTGACGTGAATACGTCTTTAAAATCAGACCAGCACTAGGTGGCCATTAAGAAAAGTTGAGTTATCAAAAAATGGGCACGAGTTTGGTCTAATATCTATATTATCAACGCGATACTGATTTGATGTTTGCTGGCGCAACAAAAAATCCCTAAATATGCTCATCGCAGTCCCAAGTCTTGCGTTTGGTCCTAGTCATTACAACGTGTTTAACGCATCCATGAGAACAAAATAAAATCGTAATTAGCTACTGAAGGAAAATATATAGTTGAAGCTTGACTTTCTACTCCTATTTTCACCCCGTACCCAAGCCAATCTAGTGTCATTCGATAGTTGAGGGAACAGACTTGTTAGTGACCTAGAGTTCGAGCGCCGCGATAAGTGATAAGGGGAGAAGAGACACATTGGGGACTTCGTTGCGCCGAGCAAACTTCAATTCCGTAAGGGGTCGAAATGGGTCTCGAACGAAAGCTAATGTCGAGATCTGTCTATTTAAAACATTAGGAAGTGAAATCGAATGCAGTGTTTGTTGTGAAACTTCGGATCGCAGTTGAAAAGCTTTAGAAACTTCTCAATGTCGGTATACACTCTTCGAAAAAGCAAGCAGAAATGCATAGGACGCAGCCTACGCGGAAGAGCAACTCGCCAGCTTTCGATAAACACTGAATTTACTACTGGATTTGTCTTTCTTTTATTTACTATACCAAAACAAAAATAGTATTCGCTAATGAGACTATTTTTATTGTGTGATCGTTTCAGACATCATTGAATAGTACAAACTAGTATAGGGTATTTTGTTGATGACTTAAGGTATCTGTATACCTTTAAAACACCGTGTCCACTCACATTTTACATTTTTTAAATTTTGCATATTATACAACTCTTTAACTCTTGAAATCACTTCGGATTTTACTTCTACGACTATTAGAACTGGAGATATAAAATCTTAAAAAGTATTGACATCTCTATTTGACAGGGTTTATATCGCTTTTTAGCTTTTTCTCGAAATGCAATTTTCCCTAAGCGTTACTCTCCGCAAAGCACAATATCTCATCAATTCAACTATTTTGAAGTTTTTATACATGTTCTGAAGATTAAAAAGCAGGGTTTTAACTATCGTTTTTAAGAAATGTGCATTTAAAAACAAGTGACCAGGATTTAAACCTGGTTACTTTTTACATTTTGCTCTTTTTTTGTGTTTTTATCGCATTAAAATCCACAATTATTTTAAATATAACTACATAGTAGTGATTGTAGTTCAATACCTGAATCAATGTTTTTAGAAGATAATT
The DNA here is from genome assembly GCA_933210815.1 of Meta bourneti. Classification (NCBI taxonomy): domain Eukaryota; kingdom Metazoa; phylum Arthropoda; class Arachnida; order Araneae; family Tetragnathidae; genus Meta; species Meta bourneti. The sequence continues at coordinate 94,214,830 of OW119934.1, forward strand.
CACTTTAAAAACTGGGAAAATGTTAACTATTTTTTAAAATGTGACGTTTGGGGTAAATAATATTTTTGACTGGTTTCTACCCTTTTCTCCATTTTTATAAAATATAAATTTAAAACAATATTTTCTGCCATAAAATGCTTTTTCCAGTGTAAATCAACAACAAAATCTACAAAAAATCTAAGCTCTGTGATAATTTCAAAACATTGCCTCCGAAGGTACAGATGCCTCAACGCTTCAAACGACGGGCATTTGTCAACAACACAACATAGTGTTGATAAAGGTGTTGTTTGCCAGCAAATACAGTTTTGCTACGTAACGTTTGAACATAGGATTAAATAGTGCTCTAGCAAACATTGGTAGAATCTGAAGCATCATTTGATACAGAAAAAATGCGATTTCGGACATTCCATTTAATCTACAGGGAGCCTAAAACACCACAAATCTCTCCGACTGTTATCGATTAAAGAATTGTCTTGGTGTCCAAGTAAATAGTGTCTAATACTTTGGGTTCATCTAAACTAAACATCTTTTTATCAGTAAAAAATGGGTTGCGCCGGAGTAAAGGTTTTACGTGAATATGTCTCGTTAGCGCATATTTATTTGGGATTGGATTGGATATCGGGGTTTTATGGCGCAATGTCCAAAGGCGGACAAGCTGCGTCAGACGCAAGATAGAAAGAAATAAAATCAATATAAGTATAAAAACATTGTAATAAAAGGTAGATGCAAGTCTTGCGCAAGAAACTACATAACACGAAATTTATTTCATGATTTTTTGAAATCAGGTTATGAATAATATAAAAAAAGTATTCGTAGAAAGAAATAAAGCAGAAATTATTGGCTGCAACAGTATGATGGAATTCTATGATTAGAAACATGCTGATCAGCAACATGACATACAATATAAAAAGTATGGAAATAATGGATGATATAAATATCGTGATGGATAAAAGCACTATATGAAATTTAAAAGTTCAATGGCACTTAAAAAAGGGAAAGATTTGGATGATGAGTGTTTCCAAAATAAGATCTTATAAATTTGAAATTGATCTTTTAAAATATTTCAAACGATGATGATTAACAATAGGATAGTCAATTAAAATTTGTTTGATAGTAAAATCTGATGAGCATGCATGAAAAAAAGTGGACTCTCACCCAACAAAAGATGACGATGAGTGAATCGTGTGTGCCCAATGCGAAGGTGAGTCAGTTTGATATCAGTCCCTCGCATTGGGCAGATGGCCACAAATGAATAAATGGTTAGATGGAACGTAATTCATTGCTGACCTGCAGATTCCATGACTCTTGCCACAAGGAGTTAATATACCCCTTCACATTTATTTGGAAGAAATAAATGAAAGACAAATTCAGTAGTCAATTCAGTTTATCCAAAGCTTAGAGTTGCTCTTCTGCGTAGATTACAATCGATGTAATTCTGCTCTCGACTTTTCGACAAATATATGTCAACATTGTAAAATTTAAAAAAAAATTTCAAATGTGATCCAAAGTTTCACAACAAACGCTGAATTGTATTTCACTTTTAATGTTTTAAATCGACAGATCTATACGTTGGCTTTCGTTTGAGACTAATTTCCACGTCGTGGCACTTTGCAGACCCGAGCTAGACAGATTTAAAGTTTGCCAGTTCAGCGAAAGGTCCGAGCGCTTTTGCTATCTCGAATTGATACCGTTACTTCAGTTCAGGAGAAAAAATTCGAAGTTGAGAGGCTCTGTTATATATAATTAGGTAAGTTGGTAGTTAATTAACGTCATACTGGAGCAACACAACGGGCTATTGTCGGCGGTCCGGGGTCAATCCCGAAGAGAAAGATCCAAGGATAGTGTCTGGTAATTTTGAACCACAATCAGATGACAAGAACACCTGAGCTGGTACCCCACTCTCCAAACTTTCACACCACGCCAACGTGAGGACATGTGAGGTCATGAGAAATTTAACGTGACCAGCCCCCGCATACACGACGGTCTTTGGCTGGACCGAGTTTCGAACTCCCAACCTTCCGATTGCTCTGTTATAATTAGGATGTGAAGTACAAAACCCTTTGCACCAGTGTGCATATTAATTTGCACAACACTGTATAAGGAATGGTTTTAGAGTTGACAATGCTGTTCAAAGACATAATATATTAAACCTATCAAATGACCCGACACGGTGAAAATATTTATATTTCATACGTTTGTAGGATGCTTTGAGAGTTGAAGAGAAATACACTGCTGGCCACCCAAATTGCAACACCAAGAAAGACAAGAGATATCACAACAAAATTTATTTTGTAGATAACATGTTGACCAAGTATCAAATGATTAAATTTATAGACTTCTGTGAAGTGTGGTTCCTGCCAAAATCAGTAGCCAGAGTAGCCGCCATTGTTGGAGATCACCGCTGCCACACGCCTCGGCATTGATTCAAAGAGACTTTGGATGTGTTCTTGGGGTACAGCAGACCAAGCAGCTTCCACACGTTGCCAAAGTTGATCTGGTGTGGCAGCTGGGGATGTATTCTGGGTCAATCGTTGAGCAACCATGGACCACATGTTTTCTATCGGCGAAAGATCCGGAAAGCGAGCTGGCCAGGGAAGCAATTCAATCTGGCGATTGACGAAGAACCCTTGGACAATGCGTGCCACGTGTGGTCGCGCATTATCCTGTTGAAATATGGCTGTGGGCAAGCCCTGAAGGTAAGGAAGGACAACTGGCTCCAACACCTCGGAGATGTAGCGCTGGCTGTTTAAAGTACCGGCAATGCGTACTAGAGGAGTGCGAGAGTGATATCCAATACCGCCCCATACCATAATACCCGGTGCAGGACCAGTGTGGCGGTGCATAACGCAGCTGTTCAGCATCCTCTCTCCACGGTGTCTCCAGACTCGAATCCGACCATCGTGGTGTTGCAGACAGAAGCGTGACTCTTCAGTAAAGACAATTTCATTCCATTCTGCCGTCCACATCCTTCTTTCATCGCACCATTGGCGGCGGAAACGTCTGTGGTTCTGCGTCAAGGGTAGACGAAGCAATGGACGTCTTGCGGACAGACCACTGTGCTGTAAACGGCGTCGAATGGTACGCGCAGACACTGGATGATGCGGTACAGACTGAATGTGCTGTGCTATGGTTCGTGATGTGGCTGAGCGATCCGTCACTGCCATACGCACAATATGCCTGTCATCACGTGAAGTGGTGCACTGAGGTGGATGCGATCGAACACGTCGGTCCGTCGTACCCTCCTGCATCCAACGATCACATATCCGCATTACAGTTGTTTGGTTTCGTCCAACACGACTACCGATTTCCCTGAAAGATAATCCACAATCTCGGTAGGCCACTATCCTTCCTCTGTCGAACTCGGATACTTGATCAAAAGATGATCGCTGTTTTCTACGAGGCATAATTGATCGTTTTTTTGAAAAAACCACAAGAAAAACACAATTGCCGTACTTGAAATCGTCGAAATCTCCAAGCCTTAAATAGCGCTTTGAAGTGGCGCCACAGGCGCGCGTGATGTGCGTCTGCGCTGAAATTCTAATCATTTGCATATCTCACCTCCGCTAATGCATGTTGTAAATTTCATATTATTTGCATGCTTCCTTCAGGGTGTTGCATTTACGGTGGCCAGCAGTGTATATACTACTAAATTAATTTATAAGCATTTCAGGAAAAGTCGTTAAGTCAATTGAGGAAAAGCTATGAAACTTAAAAGGTAATTTTAAGTCAAAATTTTGAAACGGGTCATTTAGCCAGGTTGGTAAATTTAGTGTTAATAGATTTAACATTAAATCCAGTCCTAAGTGCGTTTGCAGTGAAATTGGATCAGCAATTTATTATGTAACTAACTGTGCCCTCACTTATAAATGGTATTTCAAAATTCCAAGTGGTGATAATTTCAACACTTGTTGTGGAATAAATTACAAGAAACAAGAGATCACTGAGCCATATAATAAAACCCGTAAATTATCTTCGTCACAAAATAGATAACTGAGAAATCATTTAGAACTTGTCTTCCTCAAAATGAACCTTAGCGTCTTTGCATGTCATTTCTTAGGCAATCATTTCTTGGAAAAAAATTACCACACCCACATTCAGTTTCATTAACCCTCTGAGGGGTTCACACGCATAATTCCATCTTGCAAACCTAGTCTTTTGTGCATGATTTCTAACCAATTTTGACATTCTTGCCAATGGAATCTTTCCAATGGGTCTTATTCTTGGGAAATGTTTCCAAAGGATTGTTTTCGGAATAAATGATTATTATAATTGTTCAAATGGTTCTGTTCTAAGGAAATGAGTCATACAATCATTCCATAGTATTATTTCTAAAGAAATGATCGATAGAATATTTCAAGAGATTCTATTCTATGGAAATGAGCAACAGGAATCTTTCCAGATTATTTCATTCTAAAGAAAGGACCAATAGAAACTTTCCAAGGAACTCTATTAAACCGAATGTGCGAATAGAATCGTTCCAGAGGATTCTATTCAAAATAAAAGACCAATGGAATCTTTCCAAGGGGCTCTATTCTATAGAATGTGCGAATAGAATAGTCCCAGAGGATTCTATTCAAAAGGAAAGACCAATGGAATCTTTACAAGGGGCTCTATTCTATAGAACGTGCGAATAGAATCGTTCCAGAGGATTCTATTCCAAAGGAAGGACCAGTAGAATCTATCCAAGGGGCTCTATTCTATAGAATGGGTGAATAGAATCGTCTCAGAACATTCTATCACAAAGCAAGGACCAGAAGAATCTATCCAAGGGGCTCTCTATTCTATAGAATATGAGAATAGAATAATCCCAGAGGATTCTGTTCAAAAGGAAAGACCAATGCAATCTTTCCAAGCGGCTCTATTCCATAGAATGTGCGAATAGAATCGTTCCAGAGGATTCTATTCCAAAGGATGGAACAGTAGAATCTATCCAAGGGGCTATATTCTATAGAATGTGCGAATAGAATAGTCCCAGAGGATTCTGTTCAAAAGGAAAGACCAATGGAATTTTTCCAAGGGGCTCTATTCTATAGAATGGGCGAATAGAATCGTTCCAGAGGATTCTATTTCAAAAAAAGGACCAGTAGAATTTTTCTTAAGGTTGAAAGAATCCATGGATTCGTTAGAAAGGAGAGTTTATTTAGTCATTAAGTGTGTGTGTTGTGGGGTAAAAAAGTGACCTTACACTAGTCGGAAATCTCGTTACTCTCAGAGGGCCGTGGTAGACGAGTTGTAAGAGTACCGGATTAGCAACCACAGGGTTGCTAGTTCAAATTCAACCAAAGACCTTCGTGTACAAAGGGGGCTGGTGCACGTTAAATCTGTCGTGGTCTCAAATGGCCTCAATGGCGTCCTCACGTTGGCGTGTTATGGAAGTTTGGGGAGTGGGGTGCCAGCTCAGGTGTGACTCATCTGACCGTGTTACAAAATTACATGGTGTGGCCCACGGATCGTTCCCTTCGAGTTTGATCCCGAACCGTTGCCAATAGTCCGTTGAGTTGCCCCAGTTTTACGTTAATTAAAATACCTACCTACCTCGTGGCACTCAAAGAATTACCTCTCGTAATTGATCATCAGGGGGCACAGTACATTTAAGCATACAAATCAGCAGGTAAAATAGATTAATTTCGATAAACTGTATCACCAAAAGTTTTATGTGTATCATAATGAAATTTTTGCAGGGTTTACTTATACTTTATACTACACAATGCAGAAAAATTGGTTTGATTTTTAAAAATTAAATAATATTTTACTAGAATTTACATAAGGTCATTTTTTAGCATACTTTTTACAAGCATAACTTGTGCGAAACATTCTGAGTCATCCTGTGCATTTTCTATAAAACTAATGGCTGATATGAGTAACACGCGATGCTTTTATTTTAAATTAAAACCAAAAAATAGTAGTTAAGTAACACATAAATATAACATCAATTAATATTTCACTTCATTAATTTTTCCAAATTTTCACTCATACTATATCAAAATTTTTTAATATATTTTTAGCTTTTGAGTAAAATTTTGGTTTCATTTTGAAACCCTTTTGATAATCTATTTTCATTCAAGATTTCAGGAGTCTACGTTCATTAGTTGCAGAGTTATAGTGCGCGCAAGCTTGAAAATTACCATTCTGAGATAAATGCAATTAAAGTTGAAATAGTTATTTTTAGCATTCGCGTGCGTTCAGGTAAACACATAGATTTGTGAAATGAAAGAGTTGAGTAGTACATATTCTGCTTATATTTGTTACAGTAAAAATATTATTATTAAAACTTTCGAAAAAAATAAATAGCATAATTCTAAAAATTAATGGCATCATTCCAAACCAAAACTAAGAAACATAAACAAACGAACAGCTGAAAAAAAAATAGATGTGTTCGAAAAATCCTCATTACGAACTAACGAATGCAAATTTTTTCATGCGTTTTTTTTACCAGAATCAGAACATTTCAAACTATCTAAATAGATCAAAATTGAAAAAACGATTTTTTTAAGGTTTTAAAGGTACTGTGCGCACTTAATTAATAATTAATTCAATAAAAGTGTATGGACTTGTGTATAGTACAATTGTTTTGCTTTGTTTGAACCTCAAAAGGAATCTGGCTTTTAAATGAGAAAAAGAAATGTGTGTATGCTTAAATGTGAAACGCAAAAAAGTACTTTTGTACTTGAGCCGGTTTATCATTTAGATATTGTATATTCTTATTAGTATGTTATTTTTCAGTTATCACAATAACTTATTATGTCACTGTGTTTGCATTCACATTTCTTTTGTTCATCCATTACAAGGCCGGCCCTGTTATACTTTCCCACCATCTTTTTCTTCAAATATTATTGATATTATTTAATCACATCGTTATATTTTACATGTTCTGTTTATTTTTTGAAAATAAATGGAAATTAAGATTTCCGCTCGCATTTTTCTTGCGAGTTCGTAAGTAACATTACTTATTCAAATCTGGAGTCTGCAGACGACGTATCGGTACATACTTTTCAAACATAAGAAGGCAGAAAACGGTTCTGGAAACAAAATTGACCGAGACTGTACCTCAAATGAATTATGTAGAAAGTAAAAGAATTTTTGAATGCCTTTCCGAATTGAAATTTTAGAAACATTCAAATGCTAATATTAAACAAACCAAGTTTCAATTTGCATCCACTAAAATTAGCATTTTCTATAAAACTACTTTGAATTGAATATATGGTATTCCCCTATCCTTAAACAAATAAGTCATAATTTGTGAGGCCCGCTGTAGCCCAGTTGGAAGAGCAAAGGATTAGAAACAAAAGGGTTGGGAGTTCGAAACTCGATCCAGTCAAACACCGCCGTGTACTCGGGGGATGGTGCACGTGAAATCTGTCGTGGCCTCAAATGTCCTCACGTTGTCGGGATGTAGAAGTTTGGAGAGTTGGGTGCCAGCTCAGGTGTTGTACTCGTCATCTGACTGTGGTTTAAAATTAAGTTTTGTTCTTGGATATTTCCCTTCGTCAATAGCCTGTTGTGTTGCTCCAGTGCGACGTCAATTATCTACCAACCAACCTATCTAAGTTTTTATGTCCAAAATGCATTTAAAGGAGATGATATGACTTCACATAACATTAATTTTTGCTTACAAAAATATTCTGTCATAGACCCTCAAGGTTAATTTAATTGTCATCAAATTGTCATCCAAGTTTGAAAGCAATACATTAATTGTCTGAGAATGGTTTGCATTATAAATAACCTATACCGAAGAAGAGGACTTTACTACCGATTACCCAATTTGCGATACATACTAGAAGCATGCTGTACCCCAAAAACAGTAGCATGATCAGAAAAGTAGTTGAAATTGCATCGCACCGGAGCAACACAACAGGCTACTGACAAAGGTCCCTGGTCAATCCCCAAAAGGAAAGGTCCGTAGGCATCACCTAGTCATTTCGAACGAGGTCAGATGACGAGTTCAACACCTGAGGTGGCACCCTCTCATAGACATGAAATATAAGTAGACTAAGCATTGCTGCTGAGAGGAGCTTCAAAAAGTGTCGACTAGTAGTCACGTGACTGCTCTGTGAAAAATTCACTTAGTTGGTCGATTTCGCATCTTATCACCCCCTTTGACGATATAAGAGCTTATGGCAGGGTAGATGTGTGAATGCGCATTTCTATAGATTGGTGACAAAAATGGTGAAATCACCAAAGTGTACTACTATGTAGCGTGGACCAATCAGCTGATGAATCAATGGATGGGCGTCTTCTCCCGTCCTGTGAACCAATCAGATGATGGATGTTCGTTTCCACACGGCCGAAGAAAGTAGTATAAGGGTCACGTTACTACTAGCCATATGATCATGGGTACATACCAAGGTTACCATTGTTGACTCTACTTTTGTATTACTTCTCTGACCCCATTCTCCAAACTCTCAAAGTATGCCGAAGTGAGGACATTTGAGGCCACAACATATTTAACGCGCACCTGATCCCACGTACACGCCGGTCTGTGGTTGGATCGAGTTACGAACTCGCAAACCGGTTACTATTTCTTGACTCTACCAACTGGGCTACCACGGCCCTCTAGAATGATCAATATTTTGCTTTACAGAAAACTTCTCATTTTTATAAATGACACATTTCCCTGATTTTTGGACTTCGCTAACAACGAAACTTCTAAAAACAGCTGCGTGCGGATTATTTCTTACCTTTGTGGCGAGATTATCAGACATTACAAATAGTAATCTGCGAGATAGTAGTATGTGTAATAGTATAACGAACCTTAATTATGAAGTACTTTGGGGTAAACATAAGTTGCGTGGCCTTTCGCACGCTCTACCGTATTAGTGACTCGGAGACGTGCTTTAAAAAAAACGGTGCTTCTACAAATTCCAGAGGGAACTCCCCACAATCGGCATGTACTTCGATGGAGGGTCAACGATGAACAGTTGAATTGTCCTTACGTTCCAAATAACTTCAAACAATTATTTATTGCACGAACTTGCAATGAAAAGTACACCCGTCATTTTAATACAGTTATTACGGTTTTACGCCATTTGCAATCAGTTAACGAGTGGTAGATCTATCGAATTCAGCCACTGTTAAATTATGCGGGAGAAGTACAGTGGTGAAATTAGCTACCACTACAAAAAGTATTGCGATGTAATAGTATATATATACTGAAGAGCCAGAAAAACTGGTACACACGAGCCTAGGCAAATACATGGCAAGACTTATGAACGTCATTGGATGCGTCTACCATATAAAACAATGGACATCTGCTGGAGTATCTGGAGCTCTTTCCGCCATGAGAATGGCAAATTATTAGATTAAGTCAATTTTCAACACGGTTTAATAGTCCCAACTCCAGTACCCTTAATTAATTCTCGACACACAGCTATGCGTCTTGCTTGAGCCCGGTAACACAGCCACTGGACACTTAATAACTTGAAACGAGTAGCCTGGTCTGACGATTTGGCCAGATGGCTACAGCTGTTTCCGCTGTGAGGATGGCAAGTTATCACGATTTAAGAGATTTTCAACGCCGTTTAATAGTTGAACATTTGTGAGATGGTCATAGCATTTCAGAGGTAGAGAAGTTAAGATTTTTACGTACTACCTTTCCAAGGATGTACCGTGACTACAAGAACTGTAGTGTTGTCTTCTTATCTGTTGCTATGGATGTTACAGCCTACAGAACACGTCCACAAACTTGTTGAAGCAATGTCCTGTCGTATTTCTACAGCTCTATTCTTTCGTTCAGTTCAATCCCAGGAGGGACGTCGTGCACCCCTAAAAACCATCTGGACGGCAATTAGACCCCCTGGAAGGCAACCCCGATAAGTTTTTCGGGATTTATGGCCGGAGGTCAGTGGTGTTGTCTTCTTATCTGTTGCTATGGATGTTACAGCCTACAGAACACGTCCACAAACTTGTTGAAGCAATGTCCTGTCGTATTTCTACAGCTCTACTCTTTCGTTCAGTTCAATCCCAAGAGGGGCGTCGTGCACCCCTAAAAACCATCTGGACGGCAATTAGACCCCCTAGAAGGCAACCCCGATAAGTCTTTCGGGATTTATGGCCGGAGGTCAGTGGTGTTGTCTTCTTATCTGTTGCTATGGATGTTACAGCCTACAGAACACGTCCACAAACTTGTTGAAGCAATGTCCTGTCGTATTTCTACAGCTCTACTCTTTCGTTCAGTTCAATCCCAGGAGGGGCGTCGTGCACCCCTAAAAACCATCTGGACGGCAATTAGACCCCCTGGAAGGCAACCCCGATAAGTTTTTCGGGATTTATGGCCGGAGGTCAGTGGTGTTGTCTTCTTATCTGTTGCTATGGATGTTACAGCCTACAGAACACGTCCACAAACTTGTTGAAGCAATGTCCTGTCGTATTTCTACAGCTCTACTCTTTCGTTCAGTTCAATCCCAAGAGGGGCGTCGTGCACCCCTAAAAACCATCTGGACGGCAATTAGACCCCCTAGAAGGCAACCCCGATAAGTCTTTCGGGATTTATGGCCGGAGGTCAGTGGTGTTGTCTTCTTATCTGTTGCTATGGATGTTACAGCCTACAGAACACGTCCACAAACTTGTTGAAGCAATGTCCTGTCGTATTTCTACAGCTCTACTCTTTCGTTCAGTTCAATCCCAGGAGGGGCGTCGTGCACCCCTAAAAACCATCTGGACGGCAATTAGACCCCCTGGAAGGCAACCCCGATAAGTTTTTCGGGATTTATGGCCGGAGGTCAGTGGTGTTGTCTTCTTATCTGTTGCTATGGATGTTACAGCCTACAGAACACGTCCACAAACTTGTTGAAGCAATGTCCTGTCGTATTTCTACAGCTCTACTCTTTCGTTCAGTTCAATCCCAAGAGGGGCGTCGTGCACCCCTAAAAACCATCTGGACGGCAATTAGACCCCCTAGAAGGCAACCCCGATAAGTCTTTCGGGATTTATGGCCGGAGGTCAGTGGTGTTGTCTTCTTATCTGTTGCTATGGATGTTACAGCCTACAGAACACGTCCACAAACTTGTTGAAGCAATGTCCTGTCGTATTTCTACAGCTCTACTCTTTCGTTCAGTTCAATCCCAGGAGGGGCGTCGTGCACCCCTAAAAACCATCTGGACGGCAATTAGACCCCCTGGAAGGCAACCCCGATAAGTTTTTCGGGATTTATGGCCGGAGGTCAGTGGTGTTGTCTTCTTATCTGTTGCTATGGATGTTACAGCCTACAGAACACGTCCACAAACTTGTTGAAGCAATGTCCTGTCGTATTTCTACAGCTCTACTCTTTCGTTCAGTTCAATCCCAAGAGGGGCGTCGTGCACCCCTAAAAACCATCTGGACGGCAATTAGACCCCCTAGAAGGCAACCCCGATAAGTCTTTCGGGATTTATGGCCGGAGGTCAGTGGTGTTGTCTTCTTATCTGTTGCTATGGATGTTACAGCCTACAGAACACGTCCACAAACTTGTTGAAGCAATGTCCTGTCGTATTTCTACAGCTCTACTCTTTCGTTCAGTTCAATCCCAGGAGGGGCGTCGTGCACCCCTAAAAACCATCTGGACGGCAATTAGACCCCCTGGAAGGCAACCCCGATAAGTTTTTCGGGATTTATGGCCGGAGGTCAGTGGTGTTGTCTTCTTATCTGTTGCTATGGATGTTACAGCCTACAGAACACGTCCACAAACTTGTTGAAGCAATGTCCTGTCGTATTTCTACAGCTCTACTCTTTCGTTCAGTTCAATCCCAAGAGGGGCGTCGTGCACCCCTAAAAACCATCTGGACGGCAATTAGACCCCCTAGAAGGCAACCCCGATAAGTCTTTCGGGATTTATGGCCGGAGGTCAGTGGTGTTGTCTTCTTATCTGTTGCTATGGATGTTACAGCCTACAGAACACGTCCACAAACTTGTTGAAGCAATGTCCTGTCGTATTTCTACAGCTCTACTCTTTCGTTCAGTTCAATCCCAGGAGGGGCGTCGTGCACCCCTAAAAACCATCTGGACGGCAATTAGACCCCCTGGAAGGCAACCCCGATAAGTTTTTCGGGATTTATGGCCGGAGGTCAGTGGTGTTGTCTTCTTATCTGTTGCTATGGATGTTACAGCCTACAGAACACGTCCACAAACTTGTTGAAGCAATGTCCTGTCGTATTTCTACAGCTCTACTCTTTCGTTCAGTTCAATCCCAGGAGGGGCGTCGTGCACCCCTAAAAACCATCTGGACGGCAATTAGACCCCCTAGAAGGCAACCCCGATAAGTCTTTCGGGATTTATGGCCGGAGGTCAGTGGTGTTGTCTTCTTATCTGTTGCTATGGATGTTACAGCCTACAGAACACGTCCACAAACTTGTTGAAGCAATGTCCTGTCGTATTTCTACAGCTCTACTCTTTCGTTCAGTTCAATCCCAGGAGGGGCGTCGTGCACCCCTAAAAACCATCTGGACGGCAATTAGACCCCCTAGAAGGCAACCCCGATAAGTTTTTCGGGATTTATGGCCGGAGGTCAGTGGTGTTGTCTTCTTATCTGTTGCTATGGATGTTACAGCCTACAGAACACGTCCACAAACTTGTTGAAGCAATGTCCTGTCGTATTTCTACAGCTCTACTCTTTCGTTCAGTTCAATCCCAAGAGGGGCGTCGTGCACCCCTAAAAACCATCTGGACGGCAATTAGACCCCCTAGAAGGCAACCCCGATAAGTCTTTCGGGATTTATGGCCGGAGGTCAGTGGTGTTGTCTTCTTATCTGTTGCTATGGATGTTACAGCCTACAGAACACGTCCACAAACTTGTTGAAGCAATGTCCTGTCGTATTTCTACAGCTCTACTCTTTCGTTCAGTTCAATCCCAGGAGGGGCGTCGTGCACCCCTAAAAACCATCTGGACGGCAATTAGACCCCCTGGAAGGCAACCCCGATAAGTTTTTCGGGATTTATGGCCGGAGGTCAGTGGTGTTGTCTTCTTATCTGTTGCTATGGATGTTACAGCCTACAGAACACGTCCACAAACTTGTTGAAGCAATGTCCTGTCGTATTTCTACAGCTCTACTCTTTCGTTCAGTTCAATCCCAAGAGGGGCGTCGTGCACCCCTAAAAACCATCTGGACGGCAATTAGACCCCCTAGAAGGCAACCCCGATAAGTCTTTCGGGATTTATGGCCGGAGGTCAGTGGTGTTGTCTTCTTATCTGTTGCTATGGATGTTACAGCCTACAGAACACGTCCACAAACTTGTTGAAGCAATGTCCTGTCGTATTTCTACAGCTCTACTCTTTCGTTCAGTTCAATCCCAGGAGGGGCGTCGTGCACCCCTAAAAACCATCTGGACGGCAATTAGACCCCCTGGAAGGCAACCCCGATAAGTTTTTCGGGATTTATGGCCGGAGGTCAGTGGTGTTGTCTTCTTATCTGTTGCTATGGATGTTACAGCCTACAGAACACGTCCACAAACTTGTTGAAGCAATGTCCTGTCGTATTTCTACAGCTCTACTCTTTCGTTCAGTTCAATCCCAGGAGGGGCGTCGTGCACCCCTAAAAACCATCTGGACGGCAATTAGACCCCCTGGAAGGCAACCCCGATAAGTCTTTCGGGATTTATGGCCGGAGGTCAGTGGTGTTGTCTTCTTATCTGTTGCTATGGATGTTACAGCCTACAGAACACGTCCACAAACTTGTTGAAGCAATGTCCTGTCGTATTTCTACAGCTCTACTCTTTCGTTCAGTTCAATCCCAGGAGGGGCGTCGTGCACCCCTAAAAACCATCTGGACGGCAATTAGACCCCCTGGAAGGCAACCCCGATAAGTTTTTCGGGATTTATGGCCGGAGGTCAGTGGTGTTGTCTTCTTATCTGTTGCTATGGATGTTACAGCCTACAGAACACGTCCACAAACTTGTTGAAGCAATGTCCTGTCGTATTTCTACAGCTCTACTCTTTCGTTCAGTTCAATCCCAGGAGGGGCGTCGTGCACCCCTAAAAACCATCTGGACGGCAATTAGACCCCCTGGAAGGCAACCCCGATAAGTTTTTCGGGATTTATGGCCGGAGGTCAGTGGTGTTGTCTTCTTATCTGTTGCTATGGATGTTACAGCCTACAGAACACGTCCACAAACTTGTTGAAGCCATGCCCTGTCGTATTTCTACAGCTCTACTCTTTCGTGGGAGGCATTACAACTATTAGACTGGTGTATCAATTTTTCTGGCACTTCACTCTACATAGCAGTGCAGGCCCTTAATCGATTCCACCGATTACCCATATTGGGCCCCACACACTCTAATTGCCCCGTCGAGAGTGCGATTATGGAAAGAGTATTTATTATTAAATAACTTTACGCCTTACTTATGTAGCGACACACTCGAGCGGTTATTTTTACTTTAAAGATGTGTTTTCTTCCTCCAAAAACTAAATTCTTTTCACTTCGAAAAGCATCTTATATTTATAAACTTTTCTTTACGTTGGGGTGAAGTTTCGATAGTGGGGTTCCTTCCAGTTCAGGCGTGATCCCGTCATCTGACGGGGTTTGAAATGACTAGGTATTGTGGATCGCGGACAGTCGCCAATACCGCTTTATGTTGCTCCAGTGCAACGTTAATTCAATTACTTTCCTTATATATTTTCCATTTAATATTTTGTGAGGACCCTCAAATATTAATCGATTTGGACCCGCACTTCTAACGGTCGGCCCTGGAGAAGAATCTCAAGAAAGAAGCATTTTTATTGGACTCAAAGTACGCTGTCTTTCGCTCCAGCCAAAGACTGTGAGCTGGTGCACATTAGATTTGTCGTGGCTTCAAATGTCGTCACGCAGGGGTGGTTTTTAAGTTTGGAGAGTGGTGTGCCATCTCAGGTGGAACCTCGTCATAGGACCGTGGTTCAAAATGACGAGGTGTTGTCCTCGGATCTTTCCTTTCGGGATTGATCCCTGACCGTCGCTAATAGCCCGTTGTGTTGCTCCAGTGCGACGTTAATTCAACTGCCAACCTACTACTTTCGCAAACTCTGCTATAACTTTATTTTCACATTCGCATTTCGTGGAGGGCCCCACCGTGAGTTTCTCTCATTTTCACTTATTTTTGAGAGCCATTCATAAAATTGAGTCAGAAGCTACTTTTATTCAACTACCTACCTAGACCGTATTTCGCAAACTCTGCTATATCTTCAAATTCCCTCTCGCATTTCGTGGAGGGCCCCCACCATGCGTCGCTCTCATTTTCGCTTACTTTTTAAAGCCTTTCCTAAAATTGAGTTAGCAGCGACGTTAATTCAACCAACTACCAATGCCACGTTAATTCAATTACCTACTTACGCCGTCTTTCGCAAGCTCTGTTATACCTTTAATTTCCCTCTCACATTTTTCGGAGGGCCCTCACCGTGCTTTGCTCTCATTTTCACTTAATTTTAAAGCCTTTCGTAAAATAGAATCAGAAGCTTTGTTAATTCAACTACCTACACTCTTTCTCAAGCTCTATTTCACCTTTAATTTCCTTCTCGCATTTTGTGAACGGCTCCCACCATGCGTTGTTCTCATTTTCACTTACTTTTTAAAGGCTTTCGTAAAATTGGGTTAGAAATAGCGTTAATGCGACGTTAATACACCTACCAGTGAGGCTTTAATTCAACTACCTACGCTGCCTTTCGTGCAAGCTCTGCTATACCTTTAATTTCCCTCTTTCATTTTGTAATGGGCCCCCCACTGTGCTTTGTCTCATTTTCACTTACTTTTTAAAGCCTTTCGTAAAATTGAGTCAGCAGCGATGTTAATTCAATTACCTACCATTGCGACGTTAATTCAACTACTACCTACACTGTCTTTAGCAAGCTCTACTATACCTTCAATTTCCCTTTCGCAGTTTGTGGAGAGCCCTCACCGTGCTTTGCTCTCATTTTCACTTACTTTTTAAAGCTTTTCGCAAAATTGAGTCACACGAAAAACGCGAAATAGTCAACTCCAGGGCGATTCCGATTCCAAGCTACTCGGAGACAATCGCGCGGCAGGTCGAAAGTGATTAGTGCTTAAAACGTACAGGACCTGGGGGGAATCGGAAATTACTCTGTGCTGAATAACCCAGCTTACGTGACATTTCGTGATTTTGGTACTTAACCACTGCGTCACGCTAAAAGTATAAGGGGGCGAGAAAATTCGCCTCAAACAACTTCCAAGACCTCTGGCAGGATCAGTGGCTCTTATCTCGACCTTGTACACGCTTTGAAACCGGTAATGCAATACCGGTAAAAACCGGTTTAAGAGATTGGTGGGAATTGCTGTTAGCGAATCATCATTATTTGTTTTCTTGGTTGTGATGTTTTGACATTTTAGCTTTATTTCATTTGTTTGCACTCTGAGATTTGCGAGAAGTGTAATGTTGCTTTTAAACCCCACAATACACTCATAATAATTAAATAACCACACCTTTCTAACGAATCCATGGGTTCTTTCAACCTTTAGAAAAATTATACTGGTCGTTTCCTTGGTGTAGAATCATTTGGAACGATTCTAATAACCATTCTATAGAATAGAATCATTTGGAACGATTTTATCGACCCATTCTATAGAATGGAATCCGTTGTAAAGATTCTTTTGTTCTTTATCTTGGCTCAAAATTCTTTGAAACGATTCTATTAATTATTTCCTTATAATAGAATCCTTTAGTAAGATTATATTTATTATTTCCATAGAATAATTGCTTTGGAAAGATTCTACAAGTCCTTTCCTTAGAGAACAATCCTTTAGTAAGATTCTGCTAGTCATTTCCTTTGAATACAAAATCCTTAAGAAAGATTCTGCTTTACTGGTTAGAAGTCATGCAGGGAAGAATGCAGATTGTAAGGTGGAATTTTGCATGTGAACCCCTCAGAGGGCTAAATCCGGTAGTACAATATAGGTAAAAGCGGTTTCGGACGTTAAGGAGAATTACTGTAAGCGAATCGTCATTACTTGTTTTCTTTGGTTGTGATATTTTATCATTTTAGCTTTATTTCCTTTGTTTGCCCTCTGAGCGTCGCGTGATTTTCCACTAGAGTAGTATTGCTTTTATTCTACAACACACTTAATGACTAAATAACAGCATTTATTGTTTAAATGAATCCATAATTTTTTCAATCTTCAGACTGATCCTATTGTTCCTTTACTTAGAATATAATAACTGTGTAAGAATTCTTTTGTTCTTTTCCTCGGATAAGAATCCTTTGAAACGATTATACTATTTATTTTCTTAGGATAGAATCTTTTTGTAATATTCTGTTGATCTCATTATGTTAGAATAGATTCCTTTGGAAAGAATCTGTAGGTCCTTTCCTTAGAATAGAATCATTGGAAAGATTCTGTCGGTCCTTTTAGAATAAAATCCTTTCGAAAGATTCTGTAGGCCCTTCCTCAAAATAGAATCCTTTGAGAAAATTTGCTTGGTCCTTTCATCAGAAAAAGATACTTTAGACAGTTTCTAGGGATTATTTCTTCAGAATTGAATCCTATGGAAAGATTTTTCTGGTCCCTTCCTTAGAATAGAATCCTTTGGAAAGATTATATCGTTTAGAAAGGTGACATTTTTTCTTTCTTAGGCCAAGGGGGGAAAATTCCGTTTAACAAAAAGGTTAAAAACCAGTAATGCAATACCGTTAAAAACCTGTTTCGGGATCGGTGAGAATTACTATTAATGAATCATCATTGGTGGATTTCTTAGTTGTGATATTTTATCATTTTAGCTTTATTTACTTTCGTTTGATGTCACACTTCTGATTAAATTGGGTATAATGCAAGTTATAAATGTGCAATTAATTCATAAGCTACAGAATCAATAGCTGCTTAAAGAAGTAATTAATTATATTCCATTCAGTGTTAGATTCATGTGTGATACGCTTTCAATTAAGGGATCGGATTTTGCGGAAAAGCTAATCGAATTATGTGTAAGATTGAAGCGTGTACAACACATTTAAAGGAGGATAAATTGTAAATGGCTGTTTTCACAGGTACAAATTTCAGTCTTTTCTTTCTTAAATTAAAAGCCACGGCAAAGGAAGGCGTGTGAACCATTTGAGTGTTACGAAATTTCTGGGAGGTGAAGGTATTGATTTTTCCTACAACACACATGACTAAATAAAAAACACATCTTTTGATTAAAGAAATCCATGGATTCTTCCAACTTTTAGTAAAATGCTTGTAGTTATTTCCTTGGAATAGTATTCTTTGAAAAGATTCTATAGACCCTTTTATTATTATACAATTATTTAGAAAAGTCTATTGATGCTTTCCTTGCAATAGAATTCTTCAAAATATTTTATTAGTACTTTACTTTGAAAAAAAGCCTGGAAAGATTATTTTGGTCCTTTCCTTAGAATAGAACCCTTTCAAAAGATTATATTGATACTCTCCTTAGAATAGGATCCTTTTAAAAGATTTTATTAGTCCTTTCCCGAGATTAGAATCCTTTGAAAAGATTATATTTGTCAAAGAAGTCAGAACTGGTTAAAATCAGACAGGGAAGACTGAAAGTTGCAAGGTGGAATTAAGCTTGTGAATCCCTCAGAGGATTAACCCTCCAAGTGGTTTTGACGAGATATCTCGTCCATCCAGATCTGTCCAATTTAGCTAATAACGAGTTATATCGTCATCAAGAATACCGATTGAATTCTGAATGATGAAAATATTGCCGATTTTTGATGACGAGATCAATATAAGGTAAGTTTTTCTAATGACGAGATATCTCGTCCATCAAGATCTGATCAGTTTTGCTAATGATGAGATACCTTGGCGAGACCACCACCAGGAGGGTTAACAGAGGAGTTAGAAACCGGTCTCGGAGATTTCTGAGAATTACCATTTGCGAATCATCATTACTGGTTTTCTTAGTTATATTTTGTCATTTGAGCTTTATTTGCTTTATGTTTTAACGATCATACTTCTGAGTAAATTGGCTTAAGTGTAACTTGATAAATGTGTTGGTAATATATTGCAGTTACCGAATGTCGATACCAGCTTAGAAACAAATTAGTTATCTTGCCAATTCAAGGGAGACACATCTTCTGTGCTACGATTGCAATTAATAACTTGAATTTCGGGAACACAGATAATTGAACAATTACTAAGTGTAAGATTGAAGTGTGCGTGTGTAATTAGCAAAAGTTTAAAACTGGAAAGATTATTATAGATGGCTGCTCTTTCGCAGGTGCCACTTGAAATCTTTTCTTTCATAAGTTAACCCTCCAATTGGTTGAGATGAGATATCTCGTCCATCAATACGTGACAAATTTTACTAATGACACCTTCTTTTGATGACGAGATCAAGATCTGGCCAGTTTTCTTCTAATGACGAGATATCTGGTCCATCAAGATATGGTCAGTTTTGAGAATGGATAGAAACCTCGACAAAACAACCACATGGAGGATTAAAGGATTTTTAGAAAGACGAAATTCGATGCTTTTAAAACGATTTTCATAAGTTTTTTATACTTTATGGAATTCGTTAAATGTTCTTGAGATACTTGTATAAAGCCCTGTATCGTCGGCTTACGAGTGAAACATTAAGTCAAAAAACAATTCAGAGAAATGAAAAGGAAAAATTCTTATCACTTCTAAACCTACTAAATATGTTTCTCGATAAGAAATCTAACATTCATGCAAAGAAAAAATACTTTAGTGAACTTCACCGTTCTAAAGTAACCACATTCTGGTCGAGATAATTTGAAAAATTCGTCTTGAAATTTTAGACTTGACTTGTTGCACTTGTAAGCCGACAATATAACCTTAAAAAATAAGACATGTACTACTTGTTTAAGTAAAACGTTTTTAATTACGAGGTTCGTTTGATAAGTGTGGTAAACAAGCAAGATACACACCTTTTTTGGAAAAAAATTGATTTTGTTTCTCAATATAGTTTGCATTGAGAGATGCACACTTGGTCCAAAGAGTTTCTCAATTGTTTCATCCCTTTGGTAAAATACCTTTCTAAAAGGCTGCAACATACGGATTGACAGCGTCAATGGCATCTGTATTCAACGGGAATTTCTTCACACCAAGACAAATTTTCAAATTTGGAAACAAAAAATCCCATGGGGCCAAATCTGAGGGATAGGGTTGCCATCCACTTATTAAAATAATGTTTTTCATCATTGCGGGAATTCATTATTTTCCATTTTCGTAGCAGTTGCTACAATGCTCGCTTCAAACGTCTGTAGAACGCAAACGAAGTGTCGTATCTGGCTGAAATTTGACCTGGGCTAGTTCGAAGAGTGACATCTGCCATTTGTTCCGTCACTAAATGAACCCTCCTGGTGGTTATCCCGACGAGGTATCTCGTCTCATTAGCGAAACCAATCAGATCTTGATGGACGAGATATCTCGTTATTAGAAGAAAATTTACTAGATTTTATCTTGTCTTCATAAAAAATTTTGGTGTAGGAAATGAAAGAAAGGCAACTCCAGTTGTCAGTTCAGTGTTTTTCGAAATCTTACGAGTTGTTCTTCCATGTAGACTGCGTTCGATGCATTTCTGCTTGCCTTTTCGAAGAATATATACCGACATTGTGAAGTCTTTAAAATGTTTGTACTGCGATCGAAAGTTTCACAGCCAACACTGCATGCTATTTCACTTCTAATGCCTTAAATAGACAGATCTCGACATTAGCTTTCGTTTGAGACTCTTTTCGATGCCGTAGCGCTGTGCAGTCCTGAGTTATTCTGATTTGAAATTTGAGCGGGGCAACGAAAGTTCCAAAGTGCTTCCTCTCTCCTTCCCACTTACAGCGGCACTAAAGATTTTTTGTAGATTTTGTTATATTTCTGCTAGAAAAATTTATTTATGGCTGAAAATATTGTGTTTTAAATTTAATTTTTATAAAAATGGAGTAAAAATTGTAAAAAATCAGCCAAAAATACCATTTACGAAAAACGCCATATTTTAAAAAATATTTAACATTTTTCCAGTTTTTAAAGTGAATTGTCTTCTAAAAACATTGATTCAGGTATTGAAATACAATCATTACTATATTGTTATTTTTAAATTAACTGTGGATTTTAATGTCAGTCCTCTCTGAAAAGGGCATGAAAAAAGAGCAAAATGCGAAACACAATATGCAGGTTTACATCCTGCTCAATTTTTAAAAGCATATTTTTAATAATAATAATTGAAATCCTGTTTTATAATCTTCAGAACATGCATACAATACTTCAATTAATTTTAATATTTCAATTAATTTTAATATTTCAATTAATTTCAAATTTTTAATTGATTTTAAATCAAAATTTCCTACTACAGCTCTAGGTACTTTGTGTACTAGATACAGGAACATCATCATGACAATAATTTTACGTGACATGCAATAGAAAACCTATTTCTTTTCCGGAAGCATATGTCCAAACCGCAAAAAGAAATATAAATTTATTTTAAAATATGGAATGTTACTAAGGGGTTATTACAATTCCACAGTTTGAACTCAAATTAGTTTTAAACTGTGGAATTGTAATAATCCCTTAGCAACATTCCATTACTATTATCTGTAGAATATTACTAAGTAATGCCACAATTTAGTTTTTAAACTGCGGAATATTATTAAGGAATATCCTATTTAGTTCTAAACTGTGGAACTAAGGAATATTACTGTTTAGTTTTAAACTGTAGAATATTACTAAGGAATATTACTATTACACAGTTTAAAAATAAAATTTGTTTCAAGCTGAGGAATATAAGGAATATTGCAATTCTACCTTTTTAAAAGCACAATTAGCTCACGACATGCGGAATTAAAGAAAAACAGATATTTTCATAAATCGTATTTAAATAACGAACAAATTATAAACCTCAATAGAATGATCAAAAACATTTAAAGAAGTTTTTCGATCCTCGAAATTGGTTTGACTTTCATCTACCGCTGAGGAGCGCATTGATAAATAGGGATGGACTGTTATTTCGATAGCAGTTTAAATAACAGTGTTATTGGAAAACAAACTGTTCTTACTGGTATGTAAAACATTGAGTTACCTCTAAATGTTATTGAGATAACATTGAAGCAATTTAAATAGAATTAAATTTAAAATTTAAAAAAAAATTGAAAATTTTTAATATTTGATAAAAGTAAAAAGTTGTAGAAACATATTTTTAATAAATAAAAACAAACTCAATGGCTAATTTAAACAGCTAATATCTGATAAAAAAAACAACCGTTGATGTCAATTACTAAAAGTTAATAATCGTTAAGTTTTGTTGCTAACTTAATGTTAGCTAACTGAAACAAAATTGTTGTGTTAGCTGTTATAGTAAATTATCAATATTAGTAAAGGTTAAAAATTCAATTTTTGACTAAAATTTCCTTTCATTTTTTTCACTGTTCTTAATATTTAGACCTTTTCTTTATAAAACTGTTTTTATTTTGTCTTTACGGTAAAGAGAAGTAGAGATATAACAATTTGAATAGACTTTGACAGCTGTTTCTTTTTTAATTCGTTTTCAAATCTTTAAATACATTTTTTTTCTCTGATTGTGAGTAAAGTTTTGCACGAGAAACTCGGTAACTTAAATTGTACTACATATTTTTGAATGAAATTTGTTGTACTGATTTAAATTTGTTTTGGAGGGCCTGAACTAGAATACAAGAGTTATCTTGAAAGGAAATATTTTTAGAGATTTCAGGGCTGTGGCTTAAGAAAAACTTTTTAGAGATTTCAGGGTTGTGGCTTAAGGAAAACTTTTTAGAGATTTCAGGGTTGTGGCTTATGGAAAAATGTCAAAAATGCATGTTTTTCTTCTATATTATTCTCTATACCTCATGAGTGGAAAGGAAAATTGCATATATTTTAGTTTAGGCCCTAGGTTATATATTTAGAAGACTATACAAATTTTTAGGCAAATGTACCCATAAGTTTTTCAGTTGAAAAATTTTTCTTTAACGCCACTTAATCACCTACATTTTCCCATTTTTTAATAAATAATGATAATTTGCAGTGACTTTTTGTTTTATAACTTGTTTTTATTAGTTATTTTACCTTATAAAAGAAAAAGTAGTTCAATTGGAACATTAAAAAAGGACTGCAAACGTCGTCAAGTATTTAATTAACTTCGCACTGGAGCAGCACAACGGGCTATTGGCGACCAAACCCGAAGGGAAAGATTCGAGGACAACACCCCGTAATTTTGAGCGGCGGTCGGATGACGAGGTCACACCTGAACTCGCACCTCATTCTCCAAACTTCCACACCACGCCAACGTGAGGACATTTGAAGCCATGACAGATTTAACGTGTACCAACCCCCTTGTACACGACGGTCTTCGAGTGGATTCAGACTAGCAACCCTCCAGTTTCTAATCCGTTGCTCATCCAATCGTGCTTCCGCGACCCCCCCTTCCCCGAACATCGCAGGATACCTTAACACTGTTATTGTAAAAGATGTTTTGCTCAGCTCTATTTATGAGTTCGTAATGCCGCATTGTTGAGACATCGATCTTTTAGAACGGGAGTGCGACGTTTCCTAACGAAATGTAAATAATTTATGTGTTTCTAAGGAGCCAATTATATTTCAACGCGTTTCAAAATACCTCTATAAATCCCAGTGCCCTCGTATATTCTCTCTGTAAATCTCCAAGCTTCTTTATTCAGTCATCATGGCTACAGGAGAAAAAAGTAGTTCTCCGTGCGCTTGCCCATACAATTCGCACCTGCATCCAGGCTTGCCGAGGAGTAGAATCTAAATCTTAGTGTCCCCTTTTTCGAAAGTATTTCTTTTGGAGCCCTTTCTATTCAGAATTGCAAATGCCCCTTCCCACGTCTTTGGGGCCAAAAGTACCATCTCCCAGGGAGAGAAAAGAATATATTTGAATACGTTATTCTATTATCTGCATGTCATAGCATGTTCCGACAAAGGAGTTGCAGATAGAGAAGAAAGCGTTCTTCACTCACTCTATTATTCGGTAAATGGCGCGCTTGAATCATAGCGCGGTGATTGGAATTCATTTTCAAGCGTTTTTATACTTTTTCCATTCCTAATGCCAACCAAAAACGGTTTTTATAATTTGAGATTCAGCCACGATGTGCATGAAATGGCTTTAAGCAAATGTTTTCCAAATTGAGAAATATGCGAAATTCACGATAAAAAATTCCTTCTGATGATATGTAATTTACTCTTGCAGGACCTTTGATACTCACTAAGTACCTATCTATAACGGTGCTTGGAAGGTAACATGGTGAAACGTTATGGTGCGCTGGAATCATAACGTGGTGATTGGAATTCATTTTCAAGCGTTTTTCTACTTTTTCCATCCCTAATGCCATCCAAAAACGGGTTTTATAATTTGTACGATTTTTTATGAAATGGCTTTAAGCAAATGTTTCACAAATTTCGTTCAATGGTAAGTGAAGGGAAGTTTACGATAAGAAATTCCTTCCTTCTTTTGATGACATGTAATGTGTTCTTACAGCACTTATGATACTAAGTGCCCATTTCTAACTATGCTTGAAACAACATGGTGATTGGGATTAATTTCCAGTCGGTCTTTTCCATTTCTAATGCTATCCAAAAACGCCGATTTTTATAATTTAAGATTCAGCCACGATGTCTTTGAAATGACTTTAAGCAAATGTTTTCCAAACTTCGTGCAATGGTATGTGAAGCAAAATTTAAGATAAGAAATTCCTTCGTTCTTCTGTGTGTGATGACATCTAATTTACTCATACAGAACTTAGAGATATGATATTAAATGCCTATCTCTAAGTGTGCTTGAAACATAACATGGTGATTGGGATTCTTTTTCAGACAATCTTCTTTTCCATTTCTAATGACATCCAAATATGAATGTTTCTGTAATTTGATTCAGCCACGATGAGTACAAATGGCTTTAAGCAAATGTTTTTCAAACTTAATGTAATGGTAATTGAAGGAGAATTTACGACAGGAAATTCCTTCCTTCTTCTCATGACATATAATTTACTCTTACAGAACTTAGAGATGATACTCACGAAGTGCCTACCTCTAACCGTGCTTGAAACATAGCACGGTGAAGCATTATGGTGCGCTTGAATCATAACATGGGATTGGAATTCATTTTCAAGTACTTTTCTACTTTTTCCATTCCTAATTCCATCCAAAAAACGTCAGTTTTTATAATTTGAGATTCAGCAACAATGCGTATGAAAGGGCTTTAAGCAAATATTTTCCAAACTTCGTGCAATGGGGTAAGTGAAGCGAAATTTACGATAAGAAATTCCTTCTTCTTATGGCATGTAATTTAATCTTATAGTACTTAGAGATATGATACCCACTAAGTGCCTACCTCTAAATGTTCTTGAAACATAACATGATGATTGGGATTTATTTTAAAGCATTTTTCTACACTTTCCATTCCTAATGACATCCAAAAAACGCCAGTTTTTGAAATTTGGGATTCAGCCACGATGCATATGAAATGGCTCAATGCAAATGTTTTCCAAAATGCATGCAATGGTTCTATGTAAAGCCAAATTTGCAATAAGAAATTAATTTTTTTATTTCTACCTATTTCGAACGACATGTCATTACCTCTTAGAGATATGATGTGCCTGTATTTAGCTACACTTGAACCTAACGTAGTGATTGAAATTCATTTTCAAGCATTTTTTTTACTTTTTCCCTCCAATCCCATCCAAAATATATTCCAATCACTACGATGTATTTCAGATGCATAAGGCACTTAATGAGTGCCGTATCTAAGTGCTACAAGACTTAGTTACATGTGTCCTTAAGGTGAGTTATTAT
Source organism: Meta bourneti (assembly GCA_933210815.1). NCBI lineage: Eukaryota > Metazoa > Arthropoda > Arachnida > Araneae > Tetragnathidae > Meta > Meta bourneti. Next base: position 94,240,516 of record OW119934.1, read on the forward strand.
AAAGGAAGAAATTTTACGAAAATTTCACTTTACGTACCATTGCACGAAGTTTGGAAAATATTTGATTAAAGCGGTGCCATACACATCGTGGCTGAATATCAAATTATAATAAAACAATTGGCAATATCTTGATAACGAGATGCCTTGACATTAGCAAAATTGGTCGGATTTTGATGAACGTGATATCTTGTCGAAACCACTTGGGGGGCTAAGGAAAAGACCAATATAATATTTCCACAAATAGAATCTTTCAAAACGATTCTATGACAATTAAATGAGCTATAGAATCTTTCCAAAGGATTCTAATCTAAAAAAATGATCATAATATAACTAAAGGATTGCATTCCAAAGAAAGGATCAGAAGAATCTTTCCAATATATTCATTCAAAAGGAAAGAAAATCTTGCAAAATAATTCTATTCTAAAATGATCAATAGAATCCTTACAAAGAATTTATTCTACAGAAAGAAGCATTATAATCGCTCGAAAAGGTTCTATTTTAAGAAAAGGAACAATATAATCCTTCTAAATGTTGATAAAATCTATGGATTCTTCCAAACTATAGATGTGGTAATTTAGCCAGTGTGTTGTGGAGTAAAAACAATAGTACACTACTCGGAAATCTCCTGACGTTCATAGGGTTAAGTCAACACCAAGACCCACACATGTGGATGAATTAACCCCATTGTACTTTCGCACATTAATCATAGCTCTTAAGAGTTAATTCTAAAAATGAGGCATTAGCATCCTCAATCATCAGATGCATTGAAGCTTCGCAGTATTTTTAGAAAAATGTGATGAAAATATTCAAAGGTCTTTGTTTTCCCTTCAACTGGTTTCTACGAGATATCTCGTCCATCAAGATCTGACCAATCTTGCTAATGACAAGATTTGTCTTCATCAAGATATTGCCAATTTTAGATAGCAAGATCCAGATCTGGTCAGTTTTCTTATGGGGAGAGACGAGGAGATCTTGATGGACAAAATATCTCATCAAGATATATCAAATCGTTCATCAAAGCTACAATTAAGTTTAATACGTTCATCAAGATCTGATCAATTTTGCTAATGACGAGATACCTCGTCTTCAAGATATTGCCAATTATAGATGATAACAAGATACAGATCTGGTCAGTTTTCTTATGGGGAGAGACGAGGAGATCTTGATGGACAAAATATCTCATCAAGATATATCAAATCGTTCATCAAGATCTGATCAATTTTGCTAATGACGAGATACCTCGTCTTCAAGATATTGCCAATTATAGATGATAACAAGATACAGATCTGGTCAGTTTTCTTATGGGAAGAGACGAAATCTTCATGGACGAAATATCTCGTCCATCAATATCTGGTCAGTTTTGCAAATGACAAGATACCTCATCGAGACAACCTCCAGGTGGGTTAATTTTTGGAAATTTTTTCAGAAGAAACGAGACGACAAAGCTACAATTTAAGCATGCATAAATTTAGTGGTCACAAAGAAAAGCAAACACTTATTAATTTACGTAAGATCAGTGAATGAAATGAGTTATTTTTATATTTCTTATTTTTAAAACATTATACTACACCACTGGAATATTGTCGTTCCTCAAGGTGACCTGTGGAATTCCTTGTCTATGTCAGGCGTGATATTTATCATTATGTATGAATGTATACAGCCAATATGTAAGTTAGTTTCACGTTTCCAGCATCTATTTACGAAAATATATGCACTTTGTTTATATAAACACGTTATTTCTTTCGTGTCGGATGATAAATCTCTTTGAGCGCCAATATGGTCACGCAAACCATAATTCACCTCCAGGGCTATACAAACAACTCAGCTTGCCTACAAACACCATTTGTGCAAACATAAACGATACCAGGTTTTGTTTTTCTGTATATTCAACTCTCAGAAGCAAATTATCTCCATTTTATGAAATGACAATTCAGTTAATGTAGAGCGAGTTAATTTCCCCTTTAAAAAGATAGGAAAACTAATTTTTTTATGCATAAGTTGAGAATGCATTGGGAATATATGGTCTAAACTAAGTGGGGCACTTTCAAATTTTCACCCTATATATAAGTTCAATGTCGACAATAATACAAGTCTCAAATGTGGATATAATCTCAGACTCGAATCATTATAGTGCGAGTGCAGTTGCGTTTTGTAAATTACACTCCATTGGTATTTAGAAGTTAAATTCCTTTTTAAAGAAAGGTTTAAAGGAACTTTTCTTCTAACTAAGGTTCTTTTAAAGGAACACTAATATTTTTAAAAAGAATGCATTGAGAACAGAACAGAATGTGTGGTCAGACCAAGTGGTGTATTTTCAATTTTCAACATCATTTATAAATTAAATGTTCAAACGCTTTGGTCATAAAAGTCTAATGTAAGAAAGTACCTCAGACTCGAATCAATATAGTGCGAGTGCAGTTTCGTTTTGCAAATTACAATCCATTGGTCTATTAGAAGTTAAATTCCTTTCTAAAGATAGGTAAGACAACTGTACTAATTTTTAAAAATATGCATTGCAAACAGAACAGAATGTTTGGTCGAAACTAGGTGTATTTTCAATTTTTTACCTCATTTAACAATTAAATGTTCAAAAGATTTGGTCATAAAATGTCACTCAAAAGTCTCTAATATAGAGAAAGTACCTCAGACTCGAATCAATAGAGTGCGAGTGCAGTTGCATTTTGTAGATTACACTCCGTTGATTATTAAGAAGTTAAATTCCTCTCCAAAGAAAGGTACAACTGAAGTAATTTTAAAAACATGCATTGAAAATGGAACAGAATTTGTGGTTAGAACTAGTACTTGGTTTCTTAGAAGTTAAATTCCTTTCTAAAGAAAAGTAAGACAACTGAAGTAATTTTGAAGAAAAAATGCATTAAAAAGGGTACAGAATGTGTGCTCGAAACTAGTGGTGCATTTTCAATTTTTCATCTCATTTAAAAATTAAATGTTCGAAGGTTTTGGTCATAAAATGTCACTCAGTCATGAAGAGAGAGTATCTCAGACTCGAATCAATACAATGCGAGTGCAGTTGCGTTTTGTAGATTACACTCCATTGATTTCTTAGAAGTTAAATTCCTTTCTAAAGACTTCGGGTTTGATCTCGGACCGTCGCCAATAGCCCGATGTGTTGCTTCAGTGTGACGTTATATAAATACCTACCTTTCTAAAGAAAGGCACGACAACTGTAGTAATTTTTAAAATATGGATTGAAAACAGAACAGGGGAATGCGTGTTCAGAACTAGTACTTGGTTTGTTAGAAGTTGAATTCCGTTCTAAAGAAAGATAGGGACAACTGTAGTAATTTTGAAAAAATGCATTGCAAAATGCATTGAATTGCGGACAAAACTTGAATGCGACAGAATGTGTGGTCGAAACTAGTGGTGCATTTTCAAATTTAACCTCGTTTATAAATTAAATGTTAAAAAATTTTGGTCATAAAATGTCAGTCATAAAAGTCTAATGTAGGGAAACTACCTCAAACTCGAATCAATAGAGCGCAATTGCAGTAACGTTTAGTAGATAACACTTAATTTTTTCTTAGAAGTTAAATTGCTTTCTAAAGAAAGGAGGACAACTGTAATTATTTTTTAAATGTATCAAAAACAACAGAATGTGTGGTCAGTAATAGTGTGTACTCTTTATTGTTCACCTCATTTGTAAATTAAATGTTCAAAGGTTTTGGTCATAAAATGTCACTCATAAAAGCATCCAATGTGAAAAAACTACATCAGACTCTAATTAATAGAGTGCGAGTGCAGTTGCGTTTTGTAGATTACACTCCACTGGTTTCTTAGAAGTTAAATTCCTTTCTAAAGAGAGGTACGACAACTGTAGAAATTTAAAAAAATGGATTGAAAACAGAACAGTGCGAGTGGTCAGAACTGGTTCTTGGTTTCTTAGAAGTTCTTCCGTTATAAAGAAAAATAGGGACAACTGTAGTAATTTTAAAAAATGCATTGCAAAAGGTACAGAATGTGTGGTCAAAACTTCTGTGTGGTGTATTTTCAATTTTCACCTCATTTATAAATTAAATGTTCACAAGTTTTGGTCATAAAATGTCACTCATAAAAGTCACTAATATAGAAAAATTACCTCAGACTCGAATCAATAGAGTCCAAGTGCAGTTGGGTTTTATAGATTACACACCATTGGCTTCTTAGAAGTTAAATTCCTTTCTAAAGAAAGGTAGGGCAACTGCAATATTTTTAAATGCATCGAAAACAGAGCAGAATGTGTGGTCAGTACTAGTGTATTTTCAATTTTTCACCTCATTTATAAATTAAATGTTCAAAAGTCTTGGTCATAAAATGTCACTCATTAAAGCATCCAATGTAGAAAAAGTACCTCAGACTCGAATCAATAGAGTACCAGTGCAGTTGCGTTTTGTAGATTACACTCCATTGATTTCTTAGAAATTAAATTCCCTTCTAAAGAATGGAAGGACAACTTTAAATATTTTTAAATGCATTGAAAACAGAACAGAATGTTTGGTCAGTACTAGTGTATTTTCAATTTTTCACCTCATGTATAAATTAAATGTTCGAAAGTCTTGGTCATAAAATGTCACTCATAAAAGCATCCAATGTAGAGAAAGTACCTCAGACTCGAATCAATAGAGTACCAGTGCATTTGCGTTTTGTAGATTACACTCCATTGATTTCTTAGAAATTAAATTCCCTTCTAAAGAATGGAAGGACAACTTTAAATATTTTTAAATGCATTGAAAACAGAACAGAATGTTTGGTCAGTACTAGTGTATTTTCAATTTTTCACCTCATGTATAAATTAAATGTTCGAAAGTCTTGGTCATAAAATGTCACTCATAAAAGCATCCAATGTAGAGAAAGTACCTCAGACTCGAATCAATAGAGTACCAGTGCAGTTGCGTTTTGTAGATTACACTCCATTGATTTCTTAGAAATTAAATTCCCTTCTAAAGAATGGAAAGACAACTTTAAATATTTTTAAATGCATTGAAAACAGAACAGAATGTTTGGTCAGTACTAGTGTATTTTCAATTTTTCACCTCATGTATAAATTAAATGTTCGAAAGTCTTGGTCATAAAATGTCACTCATAAAAGCATCCAATGTAGAGAAAGTACCTCAGACTCGAATCAATAGAGTACCAGTGCAGTTGCGTTTTGTAAATTACACTCCATTGATTTCTTAGAAATTAAATTCCCTTCTAAAGAATGGAAGGACAACTTTAAATATTTTTAAATGCATTGAAAACAGAACAGAATGTTTGGTCAGTACTAGTGTATTTTCAATTTTTCACCTCATGTATAAATTAAATGTTCGAAAGTCTTGGTCATAAAATGTCACTCATAAAAGCATCCAATGTAGAGAAAGTACCTCAGACTCGGATCAATAGAGTACCAGTGCAGTTGCGTTTTGTACATTACACTCCATTGATTTCTTAGAAATTAAATTCCCTTCTAAAGAATGGAAGGACAACTTTAAATATTTTTAAATGCATTGAAAACAGAACAGAATGTTTGGTCAGTACTAGTGTATTTTCAATTTTTCACCTCATGTATAAATTAAATGTTCGAAAGTCTTGGTCATAAAATGTCACTCATAAAAGCATCCAATGTAGAGAAAGTACCTCAGACTCGAATCAATAGAGTACCAGTGCATTTGCGTTTTGTAGATTACACTCCATTGATTTCTTAGAAATTAAATTCCCTTCTAAAGAATGGAAGGACAACTTTAAATATTTTTAAATGCATTGAAAACAGAACAGAATGTTTGGTCAGTACTAGTGTATTTTCAATTTTTCACCTCATGTATAAATTAAATGTTCGAAAGTCTTGGTCATAAAATGTCACTCATAAAAGCATCCAATGTATAGAAAGTACCTCAGACTCGAATCAATAGAGTACCAGTGCAGTTGCGTTTTGTAGATTACACTCCATTGATTTCTTAGAAATTAAATTCCCTTCTAAAGAATGGAAGGACAACTTTAAATATTTTTAAATGCATTGAAAACAGAACAGAATGTTTGGTCAGTACTAGTGTATTTTCAATTTTTCACCTCATGTATAAATTAAATGTTCGAAAGTCTTGGTCATAAAATGTCACTCATAAAAGCATCCAATGTATAGAAAGTACCTCAGACTCGAATCAATAGAGTACCAGTGCAGTTGCGTTTTGTAGATTACACTCCATTGATTTCTTAGAAATTAAATTCCCTTCTAAAGAATGGAAGGACAACTTTAAATATTTTTAAATGCATTGAAAACAGAACAGAATGTTTGGTCAGTACTAGTGTATTTTCAATTTTTCACCTCATGTATAAATTAAATGTTCGAAAGTCTTGGTCATAAAATGTCACTCATAAAAGCATCCAATGTAGAGAAAGTACCTCAGACTCGAATCAATAGAGTACCAGTGCAGTTGCGTTTTGTAGATTACACTCCATTGATTTCTTAGAAATTAAATTCCCTTCTAAAGAATGAAAGGACAACTTTAAATATTTTTAAATGCATTGAAAACAGAACAGAATGTTTGGTCAGTACTAGTGTATTTTCAATTTTTCACCTCATGTATAAATTAAATGTTCGAAAGTCTTGGTCATAAAATGTCACTCATAAAAGCATCCAATGTAGAGAAAGTACCTCAGACTCGAATCAATAGAGTACCAGTGCAGTTGCGTTTTGTAGATTACACTCCATTGATTTCTTAGAAATTAAATTCCCTTCTAAAGAATGGAAGGACAACTTTAAATATTTTTAAATGCATTGAAAACAGAACAGAATGTTTGGTCAGTACTAGTGTATTTTCAATTTTTCACCTCATGTATAAATTAAATGTTCGAAAGTCTTGGTCATAAAATGTCACTCATAAAAGCATCCAATGTAGAGAAAGTACCTCAGACTCGGATCAATAGAGTACCAGTGCAGTTGCGTTTTGTAGATTACACTCCATTGATTTCTTAGAAATTAAATTCCCTTCTAAAGAATGGAAGGACAACTTTAAATATTTTTAAATGCATTGAAAACAGAACAGAATGTTTGGTCAGTACTAGTGTATTTTCAATTTTTCACCTCATGTATAAATTAAATGTTCGAAAGTCTTGGTCATAAAATGTCACTCATAAAAGCATCCAATGTAGAGAAAGTACCTCAGACTCGAATCAATAGAGTACCAGTGCAGTTGCGTTTTGTAGATTACACTCCATTGATTTCTTAGAAATTAAATTCCCTTCTAAAGAATGGAAGGACAACTTTAAATATTTTTAAATGCATTGAAAACAGAACAGAATGTTTGGTCAGTACTAGTGTATTTTCAATTTTTCACCTCATGTATAAATTAAATGTTCGAAAGTCTTGGTCATAAAATGTCACTCATAAAAGCATCCAATGTAGAGAAAGTACCTCAGACTCGAATCAATAGAGTACCAGTGCATTTGCGTTTTGTAGATTACACTCCATTGATTTCTTAGAAATTAAATTCCCTTCTAAAGAATGGAAGGACAACTTTAAATATTTTTAAATGCATTGAAAACAGAACAGAATGTTTGGTCAGTACTAGTGTATTTTCAATTTTTCACCTCATGTATAAATTAAATGTTCGAAAGTCTTGGTCATAAAATGTCACTCATAAAAGCATCCAATGTAGAGAAAGTACCTCAGACTCGAATCAATAGAGTACCAGTGCAGTTGCGTTTTGTAGATTACACTCCATTGATTTCTTAGAAATTAAATTCCCTTCTAAAGAATGGAAGGACAACTTTAAATATTTTTAAATGCATTGAAAACAGAACAGAATGTTTGGTCAGTACTAGTGTATTTTCAATTTTTCACCTCATGTATAAATTAAATGTTCGAAAGTCTTGGTCATAAAATGTCACTCATAAAAGCATCCAATGTAGAGAAAGTACCTCAGACTCGAATCAATAGAGTACCAGTGCATTTGCGTTTTGTAGATTACACTCCATTGATTTCTTAGAAATTAAATTCCCTTCTAAAGAATGGAAGGACAACTTTAAATATTTTTAAATGCATTGAAAACAGAACAGAATGTTTGGTCAGTACTAGTGTATTTTCAATTTTTCACCTCATGTATAAATTAAATGTTCGAAAGTCTTGGTCATAAAATGTCACTCATAAAAGCATCCAATGTAGAGAAAGTACCTCAGACTCGAATCAATAGAGTACCAGTGCAGTTGCGTTTTGTAGATTACACTCCATTGATTTCTTAGAAATTAAATTCCCTTCTAAAGAATGGAAGGACAACTTTAAATATTTTTAAATGCATTGAAAACAGAACAGAATGTTTGGTCAGTACTAGTGTATTTTCAATTTTTCACCTCATGTATAAATTAAATGTTCGAAAGTCTTGGTCATAAAATGTCACTCATAAAAGCATCCAATGTAGAGAAAGTACCTCAGACTCGGATCAATAGAGTGCCAGTGCAGTTGCGCTTTGTAGATTACACTCCAATGGTTCTCCGCCTGCAAGTTCTGAAATCAAATTTTCCACAAGCTTCAGTAATATCTTACAGGTATGAACGGAAATAGAGATTTATTAGACGATATTCGAGAATAAATCGTGCACTTTGGACGTATTTATAACTTCATTACCACTCACGGCGTCGCTAAGTAGGAACTCGCTGTTGAAATGTCACAAGTCGAAATCATAGGAAATCAAATTCAAGGTGGGATGCTAGACTAAGTTTGAGAGCATATCCCCAATGCGATTTACGGATGTGTCCGAGATTATATTCCAGTCTAGCTTCACTTCTATTATAAGGCTTCTTCGTTTTCTATATCTATTCATTGGATAGTTCAGATTTATTCATCGTTGAGAATAAATAATGCATATCACGATAAGGGCATAAGGCATGACTAAAACTTAGGTACTTAATTTTACTAACCCTCTGATGGTTTTACATGCATATATCCACCATGAAGCTTCCAATCTTCTCTGAATGACTTCTAACCATTTTTGACCTTCTTGTCCTATATCATCCTTCCAAGGATTACTTTAACCGATAGATATGGCTATTTAGACATCAAGTCTGCTGTGGGAAAAAGGCAATACTACACAATTCATAAATCACGTGACTCTCAGAGGATTAAAAAGTTAATTTTGCAGTCGTGAATCGAGCATTGGATGATGGGTTCACGCCCGATTGCAACGGACAGCTTGTCTCTGAGGGTTGTAAAACACGAGACAGTTTGTAAAGCGCGTACTTGGTTGCGCTTTTTCTTTTCGTCTCGATTTTACTCACGACTTGGATGGCGCGTTTCAAAAGGCGTTCTTCATAGAGTCGCGCTGCTCAGGTTTCCTCGGTATCACTCACATGACGATGGTTCTGTCCAAAACGAATCTATATTTAGCATGATATATCTACAGGGTTGACGGTGTAATCGAAGAGATCCTGGAAAAGTAGTTGTGGTGGGATTTGACATCACGGATCGGGCCTTATTTGGAAACGAAAAATTTACATGGATTCTTTCAACCAATCGGTGTGATTATTTAGTCCTTTACTGTGTTGTGGGATAAAAACAATACCTCCCTACTAGGAAATCTTGTGATACTCAGAGGGTTAAAAAATCGCAAAGTATTAACATTGGAAAAAAGATTGTTTAGAATTGATATGTACTTTATAAATGCTGTTCCAAGTTTCTAAATTATGTTTATTTCATTTGCAGGTATCTAGAAAGTGCAAAGGAAACATGTATTAACATAAATTGTACAGACCCTTTGGGTCGCTCTGCTTTATTAATGGCAATAGACAACGAAAACTTAGAAATGGTCCAGCTTCTTATTTATAGTCAAGTAGAAACCAAAGATGCTCTTTTACATGCAATAAATGAAGAATTCGTTGAAGCTGTGGAGTTGCTTCTTGAGCACGAAGAAAATCATCATGTTAAAGGTCAACCGCATGTAAGTACAGCTTGATTACTTTTGTGAAAAGTTTTATGAAATGTGTTGGGCATATGTATTTTAAGGGGACAGTAGACTTTCAAAACACACTTTTGCAGTCACTATCCGATTGTTATGAAATTTGGGTAGACTGTTTTCTACTAAAAAACAGTACTTGGTTCAAAAATATTAAGTCGTTCGGTCGTATTTTAACATAATATTGCGCTGATGCAAAAGTTCGTCCCGTTTTATTAACAAAAATTGAAGAAAATTTTATTTACTAAAAATTACATTTAATCATGGGTGAATCCATTCAAATCCAGAAAGGCTGTTCGTTTCACCACCTTCGAATCTAATGATATTTTGCATACAGGTACATTTTGAGCCACCTTGAATCAATATATTTTTGTTATCTCGAAAAAAATATTTTCTTCGAGATACAGGGCTGTGAAAGTGACGTCACAAATTAAAATTTATTTTTCTTAGCGTACATCACCTAGTTAAAAATCGCATATCTCTTAAAGTATTTAAGATAATCCAATTTGTTTTTTCAAAATAATTGTAAGACTTTAGAACAACTATTGATACTAATTTCATTAGTGGTACGTAAAGAGTATTGCAAATATGAATTTTCAATTTGATGAATTTTAAATTCATTTTTCTCAAAAAAGCCATCTTTTAAAAAAACTGATTATTTTTTAAGTTCCTATATAAATATACTATCAGAGTGTGTGAGCACTTTTTGCAGTTTTTAAATAGTCAAGCTTAAATAAATTATTTTGTATGACTCTGATAGGAAAACCCGACGCGATCAGAAAATAATAAAATACCGTCAAATTCCCTTTCAAAGTAAAAAAGTCCCTAAGCGCATGTCAAATTCTCTATAAAAGGACGAAAAGGTTTTCAAAATCCCTAAATTAAATCGGGATTCCCTTTTAGCCAGTGAGAACTATGCTTTCTGTATTTGCTTAAAAATACTTTTTTACTCAACGTTAACCGAATAATTTTAATAATAATTTACAGCATTTACTTAATTTGAATAAATTATCTATCACAAAAATATATATTAAACATTTACACAGAATTTCACAAACGTATCATAATTTTGTTGTTCATCTCACTACAAAACCAAATAAAAATACACTGTAATTGTTTTGATAAAAAGGATCAGAGTAATAAACTACATATTTAAAATATTAATAAATTTCTGTAACTATATTAAAAAATTTGAACAGTATTGAAACTAGTACCACAAAACGAAATACCCTATAAATCCTCATAAAACAGTTCTAAAATTGCTGATAGGAAAAATTGCGAAGCACAGTAATATATTTAACATCGCAGATAAAATAACGATATAAATTTTTATTTACTTAAAACAATAAGAAAAGTTGCTAATTTTAATATTAGTTACTTTAAATAAAATATTAATTGAAATAAATTGAGAAATGCGTTAAATTCGGCGAAAGTGTTTAAATCTGTCCTTTCTGCCACATAAAACTCCAAGAAAGCATTCAACGGATGCTTCAATAAATAACTATTTCAATGTTTGACTTCTCACGAATGCAATTTATAACTAAATACAGCTTCATAAGTAAATAAACTTATTTCAATCATCCTCGATTTTGCGTATAAGAGGCCGACTTTCTCATATGAACGTCCCATTGTAAAACTTTCAACAAGAGTGAACTTGTTGGTTATTTAAGAACTATTTTTTGACGTTGCAGGAAAATTTTCATGTGCCTTCCTCCATCAAAAGATATTAAATTTGTCTCTTCTCAAATCATGAAATTGCTTTTTACTTACTATATAGTTTGTTTACTATATTGTTTGAGAGATTAATTTCCCAAAAATTCCCAGAATTAATTATACCCAAATCCAAGAATGAATTAAGAGTAAATGAGTATTATATACTAAACGATTTCAAATATACAGAAATAAGCTGTAATCAAAGGTAATGATGATTAGCACATTAAAATGCTACTTTTTCACTATATAAATAATCTTCCCTATGTGGGCAACTGGGTGTATAAAAAGCAGCTGTTTGCAGAATATAAACGATCAACACTCCTAGAGCCCTCAGAATAGTATATCTTGTAACTTTATTTTATAATTTGTTGCAGCAGGTGCAAGTGAAACCAAGCGTGCAAGTAATTACCAAATGAAAATTTTAATGTAAAATCCTTATACAGTCCAAATACTTCGAGGTAAATAATTAGAAGTTAGTTAATAAGTTCCGCTGTAAATAATTAGAGTTTGGTTGATTTCTTTTTTTAAACTATCAACAGTAGAATTACAGGATCATCAAAAATCTTAGTTCCATATACTTTATGGATAAATGTATAGAAATAATAAATCATATTAAAATATCTCATCGAAACAGGTGCTTGAGCTACTGGTTGGGGCGATTCGAACGCTTACTTACTACTGGAGGAATACCTTTGGTTCAGCTCGTTGAGCGCGTGTTACCTGTTGAAATTTTAATATCTTACGTTTAAGGCTCTTAAAAATCAATCTGAGAAACTGCATTAGCTATATAGGGTACAACATTAACAACATTCTAATAAACTTTTACAAAAAGTATCAAAAATTTTAAAGATGCCTTTTTTCATTAAATCTTTAGCAAACTTCAACAAGTTACATGCCAAATTGTTAAAAAAACTAATTTAACTTTAGAATATAGTTTTGCTTATTATTACGAACAGTAGATTTAAATATCATTAGCAAAACAAAACAAGTTTATCTCTAATAGTTTAAGCGTAGCGAAAGTTTAAGCGCTACGTGATGTTCTTGAAAAGTAAAATTGAATATTTTGACCGCCTTTTAAAGGGTCTTATTTCCATGAAAAAAATTGTTTTGCAAAAATTAAACATGACATGGTTTAACATACGCCACTGGCTACCATATACTAAATTTTTAGAAAAGTCGAAGTGGTGAGGCGAACATTTTCTTATTGCCTGAATTTGAATGAAATGGACCCAATTAGTAAATGCCGTTATGTTCGATGACCTTTCTCCATCTCTACGGTAATGCATAATCCCGCCCTCAGAAGTTCTGAGGTTTCTGGCTAAAGAACTGATCCAGGTGACGAAACTTTCTGAGCCACTTGCGGCACGAGGAATCGTAAACGACACCTTCACCATACACGACACATATCTACTTTTGCGTCTGCGAAGTATTCTTGCCTTTTCGGAAGAGAAAAAAGCATATGTCGAAAATGCTCCTTATTTTCTGTCAGTTTTAATGCTTAACAAAATTTAAAAAACACAACCAAGTAACACAATTTTTTCCCCAAGTACTCGCTGAAATTCTTTCCTTCAAACAACATCAAAACTTTACACGTGTGAAGTAGATAACACTTCGGTGTTTCCGATGCAGTGTCATGTAGCTCCAAAAACGGGACGAACTTTTGCATCAACCCAATTGCTTGTATACGAATAAATCAAATTAACTCCATTTGGTAAATGTATTGCTCAATTACAAAACAAAAACAAATTGTACTAGCTCACCTAAACTTTTGCAAAACAATATATAGGTTAATCCTTATGGTGGTTTATCCTTGCGTCTAAAACTGACCTGTAATGGCCAGCCTCTGGTGCAAAAATCTGTTCCAAACTGTCAACAGTTCTGACCAAGGGATAATATATTTTCGCACTTGGATTCCTTATTCCCTTTGGAGTAATAGGGCAGTTTTGTCTCGACTAGATAATTTTTCCTTAGGAAAATTTACCAGATCTTCGACGAGATGTCTCGTCGAAGAGACATCGACATCGTCTTCGAAGAGACATTTCGTCGTAACACTTAGAAGGTTAAGCAACATTTTAAACCCAAATTTCAAAACTTGGAAACATGGTGCATTTTTCATTTGTATTTAAATATAAACAAGAAATGTCAAGGATTATCCAAAAATATTAAATAAATCAATTGAACCCAGATGCGTAGGGAGCATTTTAATCAGAAGAATGTTAAAAAATCTTAATCGGTGAAAAGTTTGGTAGTAGACTAAACTTATCTGTTGTATCTTTGATGTTGTACATGTAACTCCGCAAAGAATTATCGCAATTGAAAAGTTGTATTTGCTATCCATAGAATTAATTTTTAACTCTAAAATTAAAAATTAAATTTTCGATAGATTTTGGTGATTTTGAAAGTCTACTGTTCCCTTAATTCAGTCAAGTATTAAAAACTTCAAAAATGACTAATAATGATGAAATCAAGATTAGATGTTATACCTATTTTGGTGCGATAGACTTTCCACCATCATCAAGTCCTATGTGAACAAGTTATCCCACTGAAATATCTATATTATCATCTTTTTGACAAACAATTTGGCTGAGGATTTTACCTTTTACTTTAGAATTTCAATTCGTCGGAAGTTTTTGAACATGTATTGATGATTAGGAAGCCATTTTGTAACAGAAATTAGATTAAAATGGTAATTCATCAGGCATGTAATATAAATACGCAAAAGTGGAGAAGAATTTGGGTTTCACCCTCCAAATCATTTTCAAAGTCAAAAGTAAGCCATTACATATCAACAAACAAGACAGAACAAAGTTTTAAAAAATTACATTTCAGAAAAAAACGTAGTTTATTAATTACGTTTAAGCTATTGCTTAATTTGCATGCCATAGCCTTCATATGTCTGACATGATTATTTGACCATTGCATTGAAAATGTTTATAATTCAGTCTAAAACATTTTTGAGAAACAGATTTACATTTTTGAAGTTGCATGTTGATTGGCAAAATTTTAGTTAACAAATCAATGTTGACTAAATATGTAATACTGTATATCGTCGATACCATATTAAGCTATCGGATGTGAAAATAGCAACTTTTCATGAGAGCTAAAGAAACGTTTAAATTGAGAATTGAAAATCAGAGTAATGACAGAAAAATGTTTTCAATGTTTCAGTGTACTCTTTTGGATTCTTGTTAAGAGTTATTGAGATTTATCAAGGTTATTATATCACTGAACAAAAAGCACAATCTGTGCTTCACATCAATTTCTTACTGAATTTTTTTATCAAGATTGTTGAATGAGTCATATTCAATACTCTCTTTATATACAAATTCAATTAATTAGAAAATTACGATTGTAAAAAAGGTAAATGTGGCACATTCGAGATTTTTCAGGGCATTCATTTGGTTTTCAAACGTCTGATTTATATTCCATATTCGTCACTCTATCTAGAAGGATTTTATATACTCGTTACAATAAAGCAACGAAAAAATAAATTAAATACTTCAACATCAATATCTGAAAACATATCAGATAAGTCACATTCAAAACATCATTATTCATATACTTATAACAAACAACAGTTTTGGATGCATATTTTGAAATTACTTGACACTTTCAGTACTTTATAAAAACATTTACATTTGTCAGAAAAGTTAATTCTAATGATGCAGTTTAACATAGATTTTATAGTAACTAATGGCTATGTGAAGTGTAGTATTTGATGATAAGCAATAAGGATAACCCTAAAGTGAATTAACCATCCTGGTGGTTGTCACGATGAGGTAACTTGTCATTAGCAAAACTGACCAGATCTTGATGGACGAGATATCTCGTCCATCAAGATCTCCTCGTCTCTCCCCATAAAAAGAAAACTGACTAGATCTGGATCTTGTATCATCTATAATTGGCAATATCTTGATAGCGAGATATCTCGTCGAAACCACTTGGAGGGATAAGTATAAACGACGAATCGCATTAACTTTTCAACGCATAAGCAATTCTATAAAATATAAGATTTTATAGATTTTGTATAACTTTTAGAATTATGCCTATAAGAATAGTGAGATCATATAATCATCTATCTTGTTCATGAATTACCAATATATTAGGAATGAGTAAAGCTCAAAACTCAAGACTGAAAAACAATTTCAAGAAACTAAATTAATTCTAACTGCAATTTCTTTCACCATTTTGCTTCTTATCACAGTTGATTGCTGCATTCCTTCCTGACTTATTTTTTTATTTCCCAACCTATCGTTTTATTTGTTGTTTCCCTTGCGCTGTTTTCATGTTTTGTTTTTTTGAAGTCGAGCTTAACACGTTTTTCAAGTTTTAATTCCCTTTCATAGTTCGGAATAGTTTTTCGCCGTCTAGTGCTCACATACGAATAACTTCCCTTCTTTCCTTTTATTTTTTGCATTGATTTCCATTATAATTGCTTTTGTCTTTCTCTTCTAAGTGTTTTTTTTCCTAAGTCCTTTTGAGGAGGATTTTAATTTATCACTTCTTCTGGAGTCTTAATTTCCTGGACTATATAATTAGATCCGCTCTTCTTCCTGCAAGTTTGCTAATCATACATTCAAACAACCAAGAACGGATTTAACAGTTTAATGAATATCCCTGGTTAGAGAAATTTTTCGGAATGATTTTAAACGGTCTAGATCCCATGAGGTAGGGTTACCTGCGAAAATTCAGTATCATCAGTGCGGTTTGGGTATAAATGAAAGTTCTGGATTGACAGATCACCTGGCATGTGATGATGCTGGGTTGGTTCTGTTTCTTGATTGGATTAACTTTCTAATCTGAGAATCTTCCCATTCCAGGACTAATTATAAGTCCAGACGCGAGTCTGAAAATCTCTATGGTACTGAGTGAGCCACGAAAAAGCAGTCCATCTAGGTCTGATTTTAAACGTTCTAGATCCCATGATATTAAGTTACCTGCGAAAATTCAGTATCATCAGCTTGGGTAGAAATGAAAGTTCTGGATTGGCAGATTCCCTTGCATGTGATGGCATTGGGTTAGCTTTCGTTTTTGATTGGATTAACCTTGGAATCTGATGAATTTCCCTTTCTTGACAAATGACTGTTGAAAAGTCTAGCAGTTTGGAGATCTGACTTCGAGCCGCTATGGTATAAGGTGGTCCACGAAAAAGCAGCCCGTCTCGATCTGATTTTAAATGTTCTAGATCCCGTGAGGTAAGGTTACCTACGAAAATTCAATATCATCAGTGTAGTTTGGCCAGAAAGGGTATTTCTGGATTGATGGATGCACTGATATGTGAGGATGTTGGATTAGTTCTGTTTCTTGATTGGATTAACCTTGGAATCTGAGAATCTTCCAAGGACCAAGGACTGATTATAAGTTCAGCTATTTGGAGATCTGACTCCGACAGCCCGTATGGTACAGTATGGTTAGGTTACCTGCGAAAATTCAATATCATCAGTGTGGTTTGGGTAAAAATGAAAGTTCTGAATTGACAGATCCTCTTGATTATGATGATGTTGGATTAGTTCTGGTTCTTGGTTGGATTAACCATGGAATATGAGGATCTTTCTATTCGTGACCAAGGACTAATGAGAAGTCCAGCAGTTTGGAGGTCAGACTCCAAAAATCACTATGGTACAGGGTGAACCACGAAAAAGTATCCGGTCTCGATCTCAACTATTTGTGGAATGTTTCTCGAAATCTGGTTTAAAGACGTACGGTATCCCCACCATCTTTTTACAGAACATGTTGAAAATGATCCGCTCGAACATCAAAGCACCTCTGGGCCCAACGCAGCATATTTTGAGACACTCGTTGTAACTCACTGGCATCAATGTTCCGTATAGCGACCCCAATGTTTTCCTTCAGTTCGTCTATTGTCTTGGGGTGTTGGCATACACTTTCCCTTTTAAATTTTCGAACAGGTAAAAGTCACTAGTAGACAGGTTCTCAGGTATTCCACAAATAGTAACGAGACCTAGACGGGTTCTTTTTCGTGGCCCACCCTGTAGAATATAAGTTTTCTTCACTATACACTGAAGCGACCTGAAAGATGCCTACGCCAAGCGTGGTAGATTCCATGAGCTCAAACTGTTTCTTATTGAAGAAGTTGGTCACTGTCATCATTTTTTGCTGAATGAAGGCTAATTAAACTGAGCTCTATAGTGAAGGTGGTCTGAAAGTTGTCTAGCGTTCTAGATTCCTTGAGCGAAAATTTTCTTTTGTTGTGAAGAGATTTGAGACGGGTAGTTGTGAATATCCGAAAAGAGCCAAGCCGGTATAACGAAGCAGTGACTGTTATCACACGGTTCAAACGGTGACAGTGGAAGTTTCTATCACATTGCAACTCAACTATTCTCTTCCCAGACTATGTATCAATATGCAATCCAAATGTGACAGGCGCGATCTGGTGTGTGACAAAACACCATTTGACTTGTTTGACCACGCTCACCCCAGCATATATTAGTTACTATAGTGTGGGCTAAGTTCTCCACAGAGGTAAATTTGGGTAAAGCATGGTTGTTGATTGAGTTAACCTGCAAGGTTTTAGGGTGCTTGCTGAGAGATCCAGCAGTTTGAGTGGTTTAGTTTGTTTCCAACAAACTGGACAAAACAGATTCAACCATGAACATTGTTGGAATTTGCCTTCATGTTTGAATTTAAAAGTTTGTTTTTGTTTGGATAAAAAAACATGACGGGCTATTGGCGATAGTCCGAGATCCGAAAGCAAAAATACGAGGACAACACCTCGTAATTTTAAAACACTGTCAGGTGACGAGGTCGACACTTGACCTGGCACCCCATTATCTACAATGAGGTACTAGATGAAAGTCTTACCCTCCAAGTGGTTTCGACGAGATATCTCGTTCATCAAAATCTGACCATTAAGACCTGACCAAGATATACCGTCATCAAGAATGCCGATTAAATTCTGAATTATGAAGATATTGCTTATTTCCTATGATGAGAGATCAAGATCATATCAGTTCTTTCTAATGATAAGATATCTTGTCCATCAAGTACTGGTTAGTTTTGCTAGAGATACTTCGTAAGAGAACCACCACGAGGGTCAACCCTCCTGGTGATTGCCTCAACGAGGTATCTAGTCATTAGCAAAAACTGAGCAGATCTTGTTGAACGATATATCTCGTCATTAACAAGAAAGCCAACCAGATTTTGATCTGTTCCTCATTAAACAATCGGCAATAGCCTGATGACGACATATCTCGCCCATCAAGATCTGGTCAGTTTTGCTACTGATACTTCGTCAAGACAACCACCAGGAGGATCAACCCTCCTGGTGATTGCCTCAACTAGGTATCTTAGCAAAAACTGATCGGAATGGAAAAATCCATTTTGCTACTTGCAGAGTACGAAATCACAATTAATTTTGGACACTAAAATTAAAAGATCGATTTTGATGATTTTGAAATTTCACTGCCCCTTAACCACTCCAAGAGGTTTTGACAAAATATCTCATCCATCAAGATTTCAAGAATTTTCCTTATGACGAGATATCTCGTCCTCAAGATATTGTCAATTTTTGTATGACGAGATCTCACCATATGGCAATATCTTGATAACGAGATCTCACCACATGGCTATAAGTTGATAACGAGATATGTCGCCATTAGCAAAATTAATCAGATCTTGATGGACGAGATATCTCTTCGAATCCAGTAGAAGGGTTAATAACAAATTATGCTTTCAATGATAATTTTACTAAGAATGGATATAATTTTGATTGGTTAATCTTTGAAGTCCTAACCCGGTTGTTTTTGTCTTTGCAGAGCTGGGAAGCCATCGACCGTGACATCGCGACGTTCACTCCCGACATCACGCCTCTGATACTGGCTGCCCACCGCGACAACTACGAGATCATCAAGATCCTCCTGGATAGGCTGTCCAGCGATTCCTCCGAGGCACCGCTGGACATCAAGATCCCGACGCCGCACGAGGTCCGTTGCGGTTGCGCCGAGTGCGTCAAGTCCAGCTGCGAAGACAGCCTACGGCACTCGCGGTCCCGCATCAATTCCTACCGGGCACTGGCCTCACCGTCCCTCATCGCACTCTCCAGCAAGGACCCCATCCTCTCTGCGTTTGAGCTCTCCTGGGAGCTCCGGAGATTGAGCTTCATGGAACAGGAGTTCAAGAACGAATATCAAGTACGTGTGTCACTCAGATAGGGATGGCTTTAATGCCATTGCAATTAAATTAACTGTATTATTGATTGCTAAAAGGTAGTAATAAAGCAAAACGCAAGAAACAGTTAGCAAACGCCGTTGAAAGTAGTAACTGTTATCGAAAAACGTACTCAGATGGAGATGGTATTTGATGCGATAGAAATTAAATCAACTGTATTGTTAATAATTAATAGATAGCAATAAGAAAAACAAAAATAGCAGTTAGGAAAATGCTGTTAAAAATACTAACTGCTGTCAATAAATGTAACCCTCTGCATTTGAGCTCTTCTGGGAACTCCGGAGATTGAGCTTCATGAAACAGGAGTTCAAGAATGAATATCAAGCACGTGTGTCACTCAGATAGGGATGGCTTTAATGCCATTGCAATTAAATTAGCTGTATTATTGATTGCTGAAAGGTAGTAATAAAGCAAAACGCAAGAAAACAGTTAGCAAACGCTGTTAAAAATAGTAAATGCTATCGAAAAATGTACTCAGATGGAGATATTTGATGCTATGATAATTAAATTAACTGTATTATTAATAATTAATAGATAGAAATAAGAAAAATAACAGTTAGAAAATTCTGTTCAAAATACTGTTATCGATAAATGTAACCTTTGCATTTGAGCTCTCGTGGGAGCTCTGGAGATTGAGCTTCATGGAACAGGAGTTCAAAAATGACTATCAAGCACGTGTTTCACTCAGATAGCAATGGGGTTTAATTCGATACCAATTAAAGTAACTGTATTATTGATAATTAACATATAGCAATAAAGCGAGACAGTTAGTAAACGCTGTTGAAAATTCTAATGTTATCGCTATTCGGTTATCGGCAAATGTAAACCAAATGTCTGATTTTGAGCTATCTTGGGAGCTCCGGAGATTGAGCTTCATGGAATAGCCGTTCATAGAACAAATATCAAGTACATGCGTCATTCAGGGATAGAATGTCATTCGATAGCAGTAAAATTAATAGTTTTGTTTGTAAGTTAACAGCTAGCAGTTGTAATAAAAAATATTAAGCTATCGGTAAATGATATCTGCAAATGTAAACTAACTCTGCGTTTGAGCTGTCCTGGGAGCTCCGGAGATTGAATTTCGCGGAGCAGGAGTTCAATAAAAAATATCAAGTATGTGCCTAACTCAGATAGTGATGGGCTGTAGATCGGATAATCCGATTGTAACTAAACTATCAGTTTTCTGGCAAATTGACACTGCTAACTGCTAATGCTTTCCATATAGAAACTGTTTTTAAAATATTAACAGTTATCAATAAACATTAGTGGCAAATGTAAGCCAAATGTTACCACATGTGAGCTCCCTTGGGAACTCTGGAAATTTAGCCATCCTCTGTTCCATGAAATTGAGTTTCATGGAACAGAGGATGAATATCAAGTTCGTGGATCACTCACATAAGGATGGACTTTAATGTGATAGCAGCTTAGCTAGCAGTGTTGTGGATACTTTACAGTTATTTTTAAATATTAACTGTTATCGATAAATGTTATCGGCAAATGCATACCTAATGTCTGCGTTGTAGCTCTCTTTGAAGTTCAAGAGATTGAGCTTCATGGTTGGAAGGAAGAATATCAAGTCCGTATAGCACTTAGAGAGATGGTCTTTAATGCAATAACAGTTGAACTGGTATTGTGTTAGTGCTATTTTACACTTTGGGAAATGCAAAGTGTGCCCTCAGTTTTAGAGTTCTATTTGATTTCACCGTTTGATTAGATTTTAGCCCTCTAAAGGGTTCGAATGCATTACTCCATATTGCAACCTGGAGTCTTTCCTGCAAGACTTATAACCAGTTTTGACCTTCTCTACCAATAGAATCTTCCCCAAAGAGTTATATTCTAAAGAAATGACCAACAGAGTCCTTCCGAAGAATTCTAATTTTAAGAAATGACCAATACATTATTTCTAAAGGATTAGTACTAATCTAAGGAAAGTTCCAATAGAATATTTCTAAAGGTTTAAAGAATGCACGCATTCTTTCAACCAATAGGTGTGGTTATTTATTCATTATGTGTGTAGTGGAGTAAGAGTATCACTATGCGCGTACAGGGAAGAATACATGTTATACCTATCATGCAAGGAAGATTGCTACCGCCATCTACATTTAGTGAGAGAAAATTCTCTTATAACATTCACTAATTCCCTTAAAGGGGAAATTTTGAGCCAGTCTTGTTTAGTTCTAGCCGAACCTTGAACTCTCTTGGTAGTTGTCTCGACGAGATAACTCGTCATTAGCAAAAGTGACCAGATCTTATGGACGAAATGTCTCGTCGTTAGAAGAAACCGATCAGATCTTGATCGCGTCATCATCAAAAAATCGGCAATGTCTCTTGATGGCGAGATATCTCCTCATTAGCAAAATTAGTCAGATCTTGATGGACGAGATATCTCGTCGCAACCACTTGAGGGTTAATTGTTATATTTTCTATACAAGGGGAAATCTGAAATTGCCAGTATTACACCTACGCATTTGTTTCTCGCGTTTTGTTTATCAGATGGCCTAGGAAAAAATTATACCTTACTTTTTGTTGATTCTGCATTCGATTCTAGTCCATCCAGAATTGGAAAAACAATCTAACGTACAAAAAACAGACAAGAGCGTTAGGCCTCTGAAGAGTTGATTATATTGCAGTAAAAGAGGCGTAACATCACGAAATCCTCGCTACCAAGACACCAATGAAAGCCAAAAAAGCGTTTCTTCTATCAGCTAATAGTTTCTCATTTATTGCTTGGCCCGAACATTGTCGAAGCCGCTGAAAACACGCATAGTTTAATTCACCAGCAAGCAAAATACAATACCTAATTAAATACGGTGTTTTTATGTCGTTTGCTCGTTCACACATAAATATATCGATTTCAACAGAAATCGAAGTAAGCTTTCGTGTTCATTCTAATCATTAGGGGTAGGTTTTCGATGATTTTACATCTTTTTCTGTCAAGAACGAAACATTCTGGTGAATACAAATGCGTTTCATAAATAACCAAGCTGATTTAAGTGAGTTTGTTTCGGAATTTTCATGCATTTTTTTCAAAGTGCGTTTCTCTGGGTGTTAGGTCATTTTAAAGCATTTTTTGAGTCGCTATTTTGTAAGTTTGGTGGTTTCAAGATAAAAGACATTTTTGATGCATTTTCCCTAAAACACCATTTTTCATCTTAGTTGGGAGAGACTTTGCCATGGTGAAATTTCAGAAGAATGACGGTAGTTTATTTAAAGTGTGCCAGTGTGGTTTCAGAAATGAAAAGCAACTTTTGAATGTCTAAAGGGTTGTTGGAAGGCAAAAGACAATGATTACCTTTTGATAACGTGCGCAACGTTTGGTTCTGTTTTGCACACACACACACACACACACACACACACACACACACACACACACACACACACACACACACACACACACACACACACACACACACACACACACACACACACACACACACACACACACACACACACACACACACACACACACACACACACACACACACACACACACACACACACACACACACACACACACACACACACACACACACACACACACACACACACACACACACACACACACACACACACACACACACACACACACACACACACACACACACACACACACACACACACACACACACACACACACACACACACACACACACACACACACACACACACACACACACACACACACACACACACACACACACACACACACACACACACACACACACACACACACACACACACACACACACACACACACACACACACACACACACACACACACACACACACACACACACACACACACACACACACACACACACACACACACACACACACACACACACACACACACACACACACACACACACACACACACACACACACACACACACACACACACACACACACACACACACACACACACACACACACACACACACACAATTTTGTCTTTATAAAAATAAAGAAATAAAAAAAGAAATAAAAACTTTCACTTTGCCATATTAAAATAAAAGCATTTAAATAAATTGTGTTAGGTGAGAGTTGGCTTCCAACCGGGCTTCCTTGCCCTTAACTCGAGTTAGTAAAATTTAAACTTTCAATTCACATGAATTGACGCAACTGTCCAAAAATGAAAGTTTCATTGGCATTTTTTAATGTTTTCTTTATAAGGCTTATATTAAAAAAAATAATGACTTTCAGTTTGAAAGTGGAACTGTCATAAGTTAAATTGTAATTTTGATCGTTGTTGTTTTTATGACATTTTGGGGTTAAAAATGTATTTTGGGGCATGTTTCAGGAAGGTTTTAGTTACAAGAGCACAAATCATGGCAATATTTCTTTGCGAGACGAACATTCAATATCTTGTTTTTTTTTCTCGAAGTGTGTGTATAAACGGCGAAACAGAAAAATAAAAATATGTTTAACTCTAATATATGACGGGTCAAACATTCTCCAAATCAATCTATGCAGTTATTTAGTCATTAATTGTGTTGTGGAATAAAAGCAATACTACACTACTTGCAAATCTCGCATAGCTCAGAGGGTTAAAAAAATACAAGATTTCAACATGTATTGCGATATCAACCATCTACAACTTAACCAATTTTAAACTTATGTTAATTACACACGCACACAATTCAATTTTATCTCCATAACAGTTCAATTAGCTGAGTTCCCCGAAATTCAAGCTATTCATTGCAAGCTTAGCAGAGAAGATGTCTGTCTCTGAATTGGCAAGATAACTAATTCGTTCCCAAAGCAGGTGTTGTACAGATACAAAGCAGGTGTTCTGCAACTGTCATGAATTACCAGCACATTTATCAACTTGTATTTAAGCACATCTGTCATTGTAACCGGCTCGTTGTTCCCCTATTGTATTCCCCTTCTCTGTGCTTTCATACTTCAACATGACACATGAGAAGTAGTGCAAAACTTTGTCTACCCAAAATACCTCATGGTTGCAATGCCGTATACAGGGTCTCTCAAAGATATCTGGTCAAATTGTAGAGTGGTAGACGGGCCCAAATAAACATTTTTGTCAAAGAATGTATGTCCGAATGGTAGGTAGGTGTTTAATTAACGTCACACTGGAGCAACACAACGGAATATTAGCGATGGTCCGGATCAAACTCGAAGGAATCCTTTGGAAAGATTCAGCTTTTCCTTTCCTTAGGATAGAATCCATTGGAAAAAGTCTATTACTCATTTAATTAGAATCGAATCATTTTATTGCTCATTTCCTTAGAATAGTAGGTAGGTAGGTAGGTATTTTAATTAACGTCTCACTGTAGCAACACAACGGGCTATTAGTGACGGTACAGATCAAACCCGAAGGGAAAGATCGAGGACAATACCACGTAATTTTGAACAACAGTCAAATGACGAAGCCACATTTGAACTGGAACCCCACTCTCCAAACTTCCACATTCCTCCAAGGTGAGAACATTTGAGGTCATGACAGATTTAACGTGCATCACCCATGTACACGACGGTCTTTGGTTGTATTCGAACTCTCATTTTTGTCAAAGAACTCGCAATCCGTTACTCTGCTAACTGGGCTACCGGTGTCCAGTATGTCCGGAAATGCTGCGTTTAGGTGGTAGAGGATAATGTTTAGGTCAGTTGATAACATCGTTTCTGTGGAATGAGGCATCATTCCCCGCTCGGATTTTCAACGTCAAGCTCCAAATTCGTCTAACGATTCATTCCGTTGAAAATTCGTCGGATCTTTCCCTTTGGGATTGATTCCGGACCTTCGCCAATAGCCCGTTGTGTTGCTCCAGTGCGACGTTAATTAAAGTACCTACGTATCTACCTTTGAAAATTCGAGAGAGGAATGATACCTTGGTCTTTGTAAGGGGTGCTTCGAAAATATCTGAACAAATAATAAAGGGTGGTAGAGGGGCCTAAAAGAAACATTTTTGTAAAAGAATGTGTGTCCGGAAATATCGCATTTAGGGAGCGCTGTTTAGGTCAATAGATAGCATCTTTTCTGTGGCGTAAGGCGTCATTCCCCTCTTAGATTTTCAACGGCATTCATCGCTACATTCACTCGTCATTAGCAGAAAACTGACCAGATCTTGATCTCGTCATCAAAACAAAAATTGGCAATATCTTGACGGGATATCTCATTGGAAAAATTGATCAGATCTTGATGGACGAGATATCTCGTCAAAACCACTCGGAATGTTAAGTTTCGCACACCAGTGTAGTTCAGCGCTTTTAACTGAGGTGGTCGTGCAGCACTTCCAGCTGCCATCTTGGTAACTAACCGTATAAACCAATCAACATTTCCAAATTCCAACTAAGCTACATAAATTGTACAAACCAATAGAACGTCTACTCCCGATTTCCTCATTTTGATCACAAATGCAAGTAGAAACACAAGAAAAATTATTTCGTAATTCTAAAGGTATATGAGATAAAAGCGTTTCACCAAGTCTGTAAAACTGGAAAGTTACAACAGGTTTTCAGACACTACCAGCAAGGAATATCCCTAACATATAAAATTGTATATTTATTGAACCTTTCAGTGAGACACGTGCAATTTGCTACAACGATGAGTAAAAATCACTCACAAATCTTTGTTACAGCGAAAAGTGATAGGTTCTAGAGAGAAAAGTTCCGACAGCAATATCCTATAACCACATGATACAATATATTGCATCTATCACTTATATTTTTAGTTTTGAATATTTCCTTGGATAGACAGTGTGTAGAGAAAGTATGAGATCAATTCAAAATTTTAACAATTCTCAAAAACGAAACGATATGTAAATTTCACTACTTGTATTTAACAATCTGGGCGTCACGAGATCTCAGATTAGTTTTGTATTGTTTTTCCCACACAACACACTTGATGCATTAATAACCACATCTATTGGGTTAAAGAATTCATCGATCTTTTCCACCTTAAGAAAGACTATGGGCCCTTTTCGGCCTAAGAATCCCTTGGAAAGATTTTATTGGTCCTTTTCCTTATGATAGAATCTTTTGGGAAGAATCTATTGGTCCTTTCCTTAGAATAGTATCCCTTGATAGATTATATTGCTATTTTCTATAAAATAGAACCCTTTAGAACTATTTTATTTCTCTTTTCAATACAATAGAATTCTTTGGAAAGATCCTGTTGCTTCTTTCCTTAGAATAGAATCAATTGGAAAAATTTTATTGTTCTGTTCTTTGTAAGTAAATCCTTGGAAAAGATTTTATTGATCCTTTTCCTTACAATAGAATCTATTGGTCTTTTCATTAGAATAGTATCCCTTGAAAGGTTAGATTGCTACTTTCTATAAAATAGAATCGTTTAGAATTATTTTATTTAGTGAAAAAAAGTTTTTCTCTCGTCTACTATCATTAGTCCAATGGTGTTTTTGAACCTGGAACTATTTTTATTTTCTTTCAATTACTGTTGTTTTTATTACTCCCCTTGGTTAAGGTTATAACCCTTAGAGGAAATATAAAAGTAGAGTAAGTAAGGGTGACCTTTTTATATGCCCAGGATCATGTGACCAAAACTAGTAATCACGTGACCCTTAAATTATCTTTCGTATGCCGAATGTATATGACATACATCATTTAATTGTTTGACGCGACTGTGTCATGTAGGTTAACACAATTCTACGCTACTCAAAGGGTTAAAAAAAATCAAGTTTTATAAAATGAAAGACCAGCTAGAAGATGTGCTTGTGTTTGAATTTATAAGAACATGAACAGGAGGTTATAAATATCACTGTTAGAACTGTGAGTTTTTAAGAGAGAAATACCGATTTTTAGCGTTTACTTCAACTTGTTGCGAGATCGAATCCCAACTAAAGACCGTCGTGTACAAAGGGGCTGTTGCACATTAACTCTGTCTTGGCCTCAAATGTCTTCACGTTGGCGTGGTGTGGACGTTTTGAGAGTGGGGTGCCAGCTCAGGTGTGATCTCGTCATCTGACCGTGGTTCAAAATTACGAGGTGTTGTCCTCGGTTCTTTCCCTTCGGGTTTGATTCTCGACCGTCGGCAATAGCCCGTTGTGTTGCTCCAGTGCGACGTTAATTAAAATGCCTACCTACCAACTTGACTATGTCATGAGGCCATTAAGTGTATACGAAAAATAAGAAAATCTCTTCCCCGAATATAAAAGCCCGTTCTGTTGCACCAGTGAGACGTTAATTAACTACCTATCTACATTCGACGAATGTTTTTGTAATAACTATAATGAAGAAAGGGGAGTGATCCGTGAAATTAAACTTCAAAATTTAATTTTTCCTATGCAGGATTAAGTGTTTGAAGTCAAAAGCAAATAATCATTTTAGTTTTTATAAAACTTTATTTTTGAACAAGTGGTCCTGAGAAAATTAAATTTTGTTTCCATAAAGTTTAAATTAAACATTGTACAAATGAACAATCAGCTTTCCCCATTTCAGAGGAACAGCGGTGGAGAAATCTTTATGCAATGCTTTACAAGTGTGCTATAGATATTCAAACTTATTCTAGACGTTGAAACCAATTTTTTCTCCATTTAAAATGTTACTTCTGTTACTTGTCAAACCTAGAACTTTTAGGCATGCTTAAAGCTGTATAATCTGATCGGATAAAAAACAATTCGCCATCTACTTTTTGTCATTAAAACTCACTGAAAAGCAAAATTCCCAATTTCTTATAGTAGAATAGTTGTATGCCTTTACGAACGTACTATATTAATTATCTGAGAGTCACTAGATTCCTGAGTACTATATGTAGTATTGTTTTTACCCCATAGCACACTTAATAACTAAATAATACATAGATTGAAGAATCCGTGCATTCTTTCAACTATTTTCTCACAATAGAATACTTTGGACAGATTCTATTGGTCCTTTCCTTAGAGTAGAACGCTTTGGAAAGATACTATTGGTCCTTTCCTTTGAGTAGAACGCTTTGGAAAGATTCTACTGGTCCTTTCCGTAGAATTCAATATTTTGGAAAGATACTATTGGACCTTTCCTTAGGATATAACACCTTGGAAAAATAATATTAGTTCTTTTCTTAGAATATAACGCTTTGGAAAGATACTATTGATCCTTTCCTTAGAATATAACGCTTTGGAAAGATACTATTGGTCCTTTCCTTAGAGTAGAACGCTTTGGAAAGATTCTACTGGTCCTTTCCGTAGAATTCAATATTTTGGAAAGATACTATTGGGCCTTTCCTTAGGATATAACACATTGGTAAATAATATTAGTCCTTTCCTTAGAATATAACGCTTTGGAAAGATACTCTATTGGTCCTTTCCTTAGAATAAAATCGTTTGTAAAAATTATATTAGTCAAGATCACAATTGTTTAGAAGTCATGCAAGGATAACTGCAGGTTGTAAATTGGAATGATGCGTGTGAACTCCTCAGAGGGTTAAAAGTTGAATTTATAAAAAGCAAGCTCTATATTTCTTTTAAATGCTGCATTTTTATGATTGTATGAGACGAACGTAACAAGCAATACTGCATTTTATATATGAAGTATTAAAATATGTGTGAGGAAAAATAATTGCTATACTCAGAAGATTAATCTCAAAGGGTTAATCTGTATTACTACAAAACAATGCATGCGTTGACTGTCCAGTAGTTCATAAATGAAACTACTGGACAGGCTTGAAATTTTCCATAGATATAGTATTAAAGACAAACACAACACTGATTTTAGTGAAATTACTGATTAAATAACTTTCAATTAATTTAAAGACTTTTTAAAAATTTCCTATAGAGAATGTTTTCTGTAACATAAAAACTCTTTCACTTTCAAAGGGCAGCGGTAGCACATTTGGAAGAGCAACGGATTAGCAAACGGAAGGGTTGTGAGTTCAAAACTCGGTCTACCCTAAGTACCCTGGGCTTGTGCAAGTTAAGTCTGTCGTAGCCTCAAATGTCTTCAGGTTGACGTGGCGTGGAAGTTTGGAGAGTGGGGTGCCAGCTCAGGTGTTGCCTCGTCATGTCACCATGGTTCAAAATTATGTGTTGTCCTCGATCTTTCCCTTGGGGATTGATCCCGAACGCGTTGCTCCAGTGCGACATTGATTAAATATCTACCTATAAATTCAAAAATGATTCTGTTTAACCATCTAAGGCAGAGGTTCCCAACCCTTTTGACTCGCGGAGCCCTTTTTAGAGTCAATTTCTATTGCGAAGTCATTTAGGCTTAACCTGTTTTACAAGTTAATGGTGTTTAGGAGTAGTGTTACAGGAGTAGTGTTACCTATGAGGAAGGTAGATAGATATTGACTTCACGTCACACTGGAGCAACATAACGGGCTATTGGCGACTGTCCGGGATCAAACTAGAAGGGAAAGACCCGAGGACAACACCACGTAAATTTGAACCACGGTCATATGACGAGGTCACACTTGAGCTGGCACCCCACTCTTCAAATTTCCACACCACATCAACGTGAGAACATTTGAGGTCATTATTTAACGTGCACCAACCCCCATGTACACGACGGTCTTTGGTTGGATTCAATCTCTCACCCCTCAGGTTGCTAATCCGTTAGTCTGTCCCTGGTAGAGGGATTGGTTGGCTTTGTGGTTTTATGGAGCAAGGGCCATATTTAGCAATGCTGTGCCAGACACAAGACATACAATATCAAGTAATAAACATACACACACAATGAAAGTTTTAATGACACAGAAGAGAGAAATACACCCAGGGAGGAATGCATCTGACAGGAATCGAACCTGCGCCGCCTAATTACAGGGGATGAAGAAGGATACATAGTAGAGACATTTAAACAATTGCGAAATGTCAATGCAATGAAATTATATTTTAAAAACTTTGAAATTTACCACAACATATCAATCTATTCTCAGTTACCTCCACAATTTATTCTGTTAGAGGAGGCGCGAAATTCAACTTGTCAAATTTCGTGTAAGGATATAATTCCTAGTTTTTATATTTTGATTCTACTTTTTGTTTCTTATTCTTTATTTATTTAATTTTTATTTATTTTATTTTCCTGGAACGGCAGCGGAGCCTCGTGAAGATATGTGGTGCCCTTAGGGAGTTTGGGAACCATTGATCTAAGGGGCTCACACGCTTATATCCGCTATGAAACTGCGTCTTCCCTGGATGAATTGTGACCAGTTTTGACCTTCTTGACCAATATAATCTTTCCAGAGATTCTATCAACCAATAAATGTGGTTATTCAGTCATTGTGTGTGTTGTGGAGGGAAAAGCAAAACTATATTAATCGGATATATCGTGACATTCAGAGGGTTAACCCTCTGGAGCGTCACGAGATTTCAGAGGAGTTGTTTTTATCCCACAGCACACGCATAATGACTAAATAAACACAGCTATTGATTGAGAGAATCCATGACCATCCTTCCAACCTTTGGAAAAATTCCATTATTCCGTTCATTAGAATATAATTCTGTCGCAAGACTGTATTCTCCTTTAAGGTATCTGTATACATTTGGAGGCATTTTTTTTAAATTATCACGGAGCTTGGATTTCTTTATGGATTTTGTTATTTATTTCTACTATGAAAAACATTTTATGGTAGAAAATATTGTTTCAAATTTATTTTTATAAAAATGGAGTAAAAAGTGTAGATGTGTGTATTTTAATTAACGTCGCACAGGAGCAATACAACGGGCTATTGACGACGGTCCAGGATCAAAACCCGAAGGGAAAGAACCGAGAACATGTAGTAAAAAGTGTAAAAAATAGTCAAAAATACCATTTACGTCATATTTTACAAATTAATTAACATTTTTCCAGTTTTAAAGTGAAGTATATTCTGAGAACATTGATTCAGGTATTGAACTACAATCATTACTAATGTCATATTTAAATTAATTGTGAACTTTAACATCAGTCATACCTGAAAAAATCAAAAAGAGCAAAATGGAAAGATATTCAGGTTTACATCCTGCTGAGTTTTTAAAAGCATATTTCTCAATAATAACAGTTCAAACCCTTCTTTATAACCTTTAAAACATGTGTAAAAAATTTCAGAAGTATTTAATGGATGCATTCTGATGTATCGTGTTTTACGGAGAGTAAAGCCTAGCGAAAATTGCATTTCGAGAAAAAGCTAAAAGGAATATAAACCCCATGTCAAATATAAATGTCAATACTTTTTAAAATGTTATATCTCTAGTTCTAATGGCCGTAGAAGCAAAATTCGAAGTGATTTGAAGATCTAAAGAGTTGAGTAAAATGTAAAATTTGAAAAATGTGAAATATGGGTGAAAAGGACGTTTTAAAGGTATACAGGGGGATACCTTAAGAAGAGAATCCTTTGGAAGGATACTATTGATCATTTTCTTAGAATAGAACTTTTTGGAAATATTCAATTGTTCACACATTTCTTTAGAATAGGAATCCTTTAGAACCATTCTATTTGACGTTTAATTATGAAAGAATCCTTTGGAAATAATATAATTAGGGTCCTTTACTTATATTAGAATCCTTTGGAAAATTTATATTGCTTCTTTCCTTAGAATAGAACCATTTGGAATGATTCCGTTGGTGCTAACCGTAAAATAGAATTTTTTGGGAATTTTTCTTTGCTCACTTCCTTAGAATAGAATCATTTGGAATAATTCTTCTGTTGGTGCCAACCTTACAATAGAATTTTTGGAGAATTTTTCATTACTCACTTCCTTAGAATAGAAGCATTTGGAATGATTCTGTTGTGCTTTCCTTAGAATAGAATACTTTGGAAAAATGTTATTGTTCATTTCCTTAGAATAGAATACTTTGGAAAAATGTTATTGTTCATTTCCTTAGAATAGAATTATTTTTAGATATTTTGTTGGTCATTTCCTTTGAATACAATCCTTCGAGAAAGATTATACTGTCCAATGAAGTCAAAACAAGTTAGAATTCATGCAGAACTGCGGGGTTCGAAAATGGAAATATGCGTGTAAACCCCTCATTGGGTTAAAAAAACGGGATCTCCACAACGCTCAAAATGGAATATGGGTACAAAGATGCATTTATTCAGATCTCGGTCGTTTCTGATGATAATCGGTCGATATATCTCGATGTTCCATGTTACGTGCACTTGTCCCATTCAAATTCGAGTTGGTATTCATGTAAACTTTCACTAAACGGGGAAAACAACTTTCAAATCGAGGAGAAACCTGCAGTCAATAGCTTGAAAGGGCGTAACCTTACAAAACCGTCAACTCTGTAAAGAAATGCACTATCGCAAACACTGGGAAAGAGTAAAAGACGATAGAGGGGTTTTATTGAATTTCTTCAGTCAAACGCGCAACTACAAGGAAAGAAGACTTAGTGACTTAACTTCAGAAGTGCCACTTTTTATTTACGTTTCAGATTAACTGTGAATCCCAACTATGTTGGTGAAATGTTTAAGCTTCGCTGCAAATATTTCCGCTAAAATAGAGCAGAAATAAAGGAAATCTAGAATGCATTGCGGATACGGTTTAAAAATCGGTAAAACAGGTTTTGGAGAATTAGTTACCCAAAAATCACCGGTTTTTATTTATATGGGTAACTATGAAGTTGAATAACGTCGCATTTCAGCAACACAGGCTATTGGTGACGGTCCTGATCAATCCCGAAAGGAAATATCCGAGTATACCTCCTAATTTTGAACCACGTTCAGATGACGAGGTCAATCTCTGAGCTGGCACCGCACTCTCGAAACTGTTACACCACCCCAACGTGAGGAGATTTGACGCCATAACAAATTTAAAGTGTATATATGCACCAGATATGACGAAAATTGACCAGAACATTGATCTATTTTTTAATAATTCAAAATATGTTCCAACCCCTTAGCTTTCAAACGACAGCAAGATCTTGTAAGTATTCGAAATAGTTTTGAAGTTACTAAGGTTTGAGTTAGGTACTGTCACCATAGACAAACACGTTTCCAAAACTTTAAACTCGATTTCTGAAGAACTATGGTTTTGCATTAGGATGCTTCTTTCGAAGGGTGATAAATCAACAATGAATTGATCTATTGTAATTACTTTTGTGTCATTATAGTCTATGTAATTCAGTGGATGTTTTGACCCTCAGTTGAAGTTATTGGTTAAGAAATGAATTTTTAGTTGAGTTTTAAATGTTGAAATTCCTGAAAAAATCTTGATTTCTTAGACATCCTTCGTAAAAAGTTGTAAAAAGAACGTATTCCTTCTAGCAACTTGATGGAGGGTCAAACATGAAGAATAATATAAATTATATATATATAGAATATATATAGATAATTAGAATATTAGATATATAGAATAATAATAATAATAATTTCCCAACAGGAATTGTCTTTCTGAACACATTAGAATTTGAGATAACACTGTACAAAAAACATGCTAATTAGCTAATTATATCTAAAGTAGATAATTAATGAGTAGCTCAATCAGGATTTTTCACACTAAAATGAGTTTAAGCACAAACCAATGACCTATTGCGAAAAAACTGGATTTTCAAAGTCAAAATTTTAAAAAAATATTCTAGTGTATACATACACCTTAACGCGTATACGACGCTCTTTGGCTACGACATGTACAGGATCGAGTTTCAAACTCGCAAATCTACAGTTGCTAATCCGTTGTCCTTCCAACTGGGATTGATCCCGGACCGTTGCCAATAGTTGTGTTGCTCCAGTGCGACGTTAATTAAAATACACTAATCTACCCTACCCTCTGGTACGGATTTTGTCTTGTGTCTGGCGCAGCATGGCCAAATACGGCCCTTGCGTCACAAAATCGTTTTCGTCCAGAATTTACCGATATTGAGAATTCTTATCCGAAATATATTGGTATTGAGAATTTTTGTCTGTAATGTATCGCATTGCGAGTTTTTGTCCTTGATTTACCGATATTGGGAATTTTCGTCCTGAATTTACCGATATTGAGAATTTTCGTCCTGAATTTACCGATATTGAGAATTTTTGTCCGAAATATATTGGTATTGAGAATTTTTGTCCGAAATATATTGGTATTGAGAATTTCTGTCTGTAATGTATCGCATTGTGAGTTTTTGTCCCTAATTTACCAATATTGAGAATTTTCGCTTGTAATTTACCAATATTGAGAATTTTTGCTTGTAATTTAGTGGTATTGAGAATTTTCGTCCTTAATTTACCGATATTGAGAATTTTCGTCTATAATGTACGGGGAATGTGAGTTTTCGTTAAGACATTAAAGGAACGAAAAAGCGAAATTGTCTTGGATACTAATTTAGCAGTTTCTTGGCTATAAGCCCTTCTTCGTGTCTCACATAGACGGTTCAACTCTGGAATTTAGTGAGAATTATTGATTGAATCCAACACATACACATTAAGAGTTCAAGGCTAACTCTGCGAAAACGGCGATTCATTGATTTTCATCATCTGAAACTACTTCCCTCCTCACGGCCTTCTCAATCTCATTACATTTTTAATCTCTGCGATACAAAGTCATGGAAATTGCGGAGTGCGAGACAAAGGGAGAACATCAATAATCCCGCACAAAACGGGAGAGACCTAAATCCCGGAAGCTTAAGGAAAACGGGTGAATTCGTCCACGAAAGTTCGTTCCGCGACACTGATCATTTTAGAATTAAACTGATAAAACGGGAACAGGTCTCTTGGTAATAAGCCATCGTTCTTTTTTCCTCTTGAAGTGGGGCCGCGGCCGCCCTGTCGGAAAAGTGGTGGATTAGCGACCGGAGGGTTGGGAGTTCGAACCCAGCTAAAGATCGTCATGTACACGAGGGCTGGAGCACTTTAAATCTGTAGTGGCCTCAAATGTCCTCACTTTGGGGTGGTGTGGAAGTTTGGAGAGTGGGGTTGTCTGGTCATCTGACCGTGGTTCAAAATTACGTGGTGTTGTCCTTCGATCTTTCATTTCGGGATGGATCCCGGACCGTCGCCAATAGCCTCTTGTGTTGCTCCAGTGCGACGTTAATTAACTACCTACCTGCCTGCCATCTCTGTTTTTCAATTTTATTTGGTTTTTACTCATTGCTTGCAATGTAATTTGCTTTGCATTAGCTAGTTTTGTACTTTAACGCTTGAGATGGAGTTTCTTGATGCAACTGGGGTTTAATACCGGTAAATTACGAACGAAAATTCTCAATACCAGTATATTACGGACGAAAATTCTCAATACCCGTAAATTACGGACGAAAATTCTCAATACCAGTAAATTACGGACGAAAATTCTCAAAATCGGCGAATTAAGGACGAAAACTCACAATGCGATATATTACAGACAAAAATTTACACTACCATTATATTTCGGACAAAAATTCTCAATATCGGTAAATTAAGGACGAAAATTCTCAATACCATTAAATTACAGACGAAAATTCTCAATACCGGTAAATTAAGGACGAAAACTCACAATGCCGATAAAATACAAAAGAATCGATCGGCAAAAATTTTCAATACCAATATATTTCCGACAAATTCTCAATATCGGAAAAAACGGACGAAAATTCTCAATATCTAAAGGCTAAAAACATTATTTCGAATTCCCTATAAAAGTTTTAAAGATAGGTTTTAAATGTCAAATTTACAAAATGGAATGTTACAAAATTGAGTGTACACCCAGCCTATTTCGTACAGAAACACAATGAAAACGTAAAAGAAAGTAGCTTTTTTGCAATTATGTTTGCATGTAGAACAGTTTCTAAATTGAGGGGCTTTAATTAAGAATTCCTGTGGTTTTTCTGAACTTTTTTGCCCATTTTTCTCAGAATTGATCTTGCGTTCTGAGCTCTGAAAAGTTTAAAAGACGTCTGACAAACCTCGGATCGTAATTCTCTAATCGTTTGCAGTTGCATAATAAATATAATTCTCGTATCGTTTTCACTTGCAAAATAAATATAATAATTCTCGGATAGTTTGCACGCGCTGACAAATACGTTTGGAATAGTGTTCAAATTTGAAATTCTGGTAGTGATAACTACGATTAATCTCGATCTGCGGATAGCGATTTTCAATGTGGTGATTATCCCTGAAATTGACAGCAACTTTAACATTGAATATCTCTGTCTATAAAGATAGAAAAGTGATGAAATTTCATATTTAGACTAATTTAACGATGCAAAATCTAATTAAGGAATCAAAGCAGGGTGTTTCCATTGGAAATTTCGTTGTTTATGCAAAATTTGATATGAAGACGGCCCCTTATGCAATTTTATTGCATTTAAATTTGTAGAGGACGTTATTCGCTATTGAATGATATCTTTGAATTTGCTCTATGAAGATTGCTCTAAATAAAGGGGGTGGTTAGTTTTTTCCCGGGACTGTACAGCCTCTCCAGCCAGAATACAACCTCATACAAGCACCGAAACACATGCATTCTCGAGAGGGAGAAAATGTACTGAGGAAGTAGTTCAATTCTGAGATTCTGATAAATTT
The DNA here is from genome assembly GCA_933210815.1 of Meta bourneti. Lineage (NCBI taxonomy): Eukaryota > Metazoa > Arthropoda > Arachnida > Araneae > Tetragnathidae > Meta > Meta bourneti. The sequence goes on from OW119934.1 coordinate 94,277,680, forward strand.
CAGGGTAGTCATAAAATAACTTTCACTCTGCGCCTGAAGTTAAATCGAATAAACGGACTGGGACCAAATTTGGTATTGAGACATTTGAAGACTTGGGGGTTAGATGTATTCCGCGAAAACAAAATTTAGTGCCAAAAGTCGCCGATAGGTGGAAATTTGGTGCTGTCGGAGTCGAAAACAGTCGAACATTTGCATTAAGGTGTCCGACTACCTTCGGAAAGGATTTTTTGAAATAATTTGAAATTTGACTTTTTTTGTGCATTATATTATAGAATATGGTTAAAAACTTAGAGAATAACATATAAAAAAAATAATTAATAATTTTTTTAAAATTTAAACCCCAAAAAGGGGTGAAAAATAGACAAAAACTAGCACCACCGCAAAACATGATAACTTAAATTTAAATTAAGATATTCTTATTTTGTAAATTTTATTTTGAAGATTGAAACCTCCTTTAGGGAATGTACCTCTCACATCATTGTAAACCAGTTCTTTTAAAAACTGGAGAGGTTCAAGTACAACCAAGAAGAAAATCTTCCATAAATTATAGCAACGCATAACTTTTATAATTAAAAATAAAAAAACTAATTAATGCACAATTACAGAAGTGGTACATTCCCTTTATAAACTCTTTGAAAGTATTCCTACCAAATTTCATAACATTTGAAGCATAACTTTTTGAGTTTTCATGTTTTGCGTAAAAGCAAAATTCTAAAATGTCAATTTCAAGAAAAAGCTAAAAACAAAATTCAATAATGAATCTTACCTTTAAATGGAAAATGTAGCTCTAAAATGATCCTGATTTATAAAGATCACCTTCTATAGAAGTTAAATCAACTACTTTTTTTTTCCTAATTGCCCTCAAAACCTTCCTGCGCTTCTTTGAAACGGGTGTTGTATGGCGCTTGGAATCACTGATTCTAATGCGATCCAAACTTTGGTAACCTTTTAATGTGAAGTAACCAAGATTTTCAATGTTCATCTTGCTTAAAACACTGGTGCAACCCTCAAATCCATCATTATATTGTATTACTGCATCATAAGCCCCTAATTTTACAGTTTTTAGGCTGACGAAAACCTCCTTCGGAACTCTCTGCCAAATAACACCATTGAAACTTTCATTGGCATTTTGAGTTTTGCCATGCAGACACTTATTCAAAAGTTCTCTGGTGCAAAGCTCTAAATACACTGGTTTGACTACATTTAAAATATTGTTGGGCAAACCAGAATGCTTGAGCTTTTCTGGTTCTTTCCCTTCGCTTACAGCTCGCTGGTAATAGCACCAACTGTCTACACCAATAGGGCACTGGCCATGCATTGGTTTCTTTGGTGATGAAGCACAATGAAACAAAGCTGCAATTACATTTTGCTGCATCATTTGTAAGTTGCCCACGTTAGAGCGAATCGCAATGCCATAATAATTTTGTAGTCTGTCGATAAAGACATCTGATAACTTGCCTTTACCAGACAGACCTTTGGTTTTGCTTTTCAATTTTCGCAGACGTGTACCCACCCGTTTTTGAATGTGCCCAATGCATTCCAGTTTTGAAACACTTTTTTCGCCATATGTGTTTTGGACGCACAAATAGCCTTTAGAATCCCCATCACCGTAGTATTTCGTGTACTTCAGCTTCCGAGTGCTCACTGACCTCTTGAAAATTCTGTCGACACCAACAGTTTCCATCTTTGCTGATGACCCTTTAAAATTGCACTGGCATATATGGTCAGCTTCCTGTGATTCAAATGACGGGTTTCTCTTCAGTTTCTGTAATCTTTTGCAAATTCTGCAGTATGAGGACATGACTTCTAAATCGAGAACCTTTCCCGTGTCAATTGAAATGGCAGCAACACAACCATTCAAAGAAGTGTACCCTCTACGCTGCCACGTTCCATCTACAGACACGCCGCATTCACTGTCTTCTCCCTTTGAACCAACTTCATCAGCTGCTTTTAACATTGAAGATTCAGCAACCTCGGACACAACTTTCAAGAGTTTCTCTTCATGGATGTTATACGCAGCTTTAGAAATTGGTGGCAAATTCAGCGTGGTGCACAGTTTATACGCTGAAGAAAATCCCTTTCCAATCTGCCTCATCCCATAAACTATTCTAGAGTTCACTTCAGGTACATTTTTGTTCTTTTTGGAGGAGGCAAAGCCTTTTACAAAATCACAATTGTGACATTTCAAAGAGAAGTGTGAGCACAATCCATACCTGGAGTCTTCAACTAAATGCAAACCAGAAGCAAAGCATTTGGGACATGGAAGCACCAAAAATATATTTATTAAAGTTTCCAGGTCGAAAATCCGATTACCACACAGTTCCTCATTCAAAACTTCGAATTTGGAAGAGCTAGATGCTTGCAGTTTTGAAGCACTGGCTGTGCACACTGGATCTTCAAGACTGTTAGTCTTCAGTGTTTTAGAGTGTTGATTACCTTTGAAGTGGTGTTTCTTCTTCCTGGCAATACTCTTTCCCATTTTGTAAAGAAAAATCACTTTATGCAAGAAGAATTATCAAGTTGTAGAACTTTTTGAACGCACGATCGAAAATCACGAGTTCAAATTGTGTACAAACTGAAACTCAAGTTTGATGCCAGATTGTGAAGTTAAACATGATTGCCAGATGTATTTTTGTGTAAAAAGTAGTTTTTTAATTAATTTTTTTTAATTAATAAAAAAAATCCACACTTCAGAGCAAATTTTAACGCTTTAATTTGTTAAAATAAGAATGTAAACAAACTTTTACGTTCACTTCCTGTTTGCAGAAAGGCACTTCCGGTTTTAAAAAGTGTCGACTATGTAGTATTAAAAGACCTGTATCTTACGTTCTATGCATGGTAGGAACAAAATTTAAACAGATTTGGAAAGATAAGAAATCGGGCTTTCATATTATATCAAATTTGGAAAATCGCAATTTCCGCCGAAAATCGCGTTTTAAAGGTAGTCGGATACCTTAAAGGCAAATAAAATGGATTATGCAAAGTTTCGACTGCGTAAGCAACCACGCCGCTAATTCTAGTAGGATGTGTTGAGAGTTACAATACAAAAACTGGCTATGGACACACATTTATATAGAGATTCAACTCACAACAATCTTTTATTCCACAGAATTATGTCCCCTTTGACCACATAGACCAATTTGAATGTGTTGACCTTTCCTGTGCACAACAAATCATTCCGGCGTGCGACATACTCTACAGCTTAGCATAATGAGTCTGGTTGGATTATCATTGCAGCCCGTTTTATAATCTCTTTCAAGGCATTCAAGTTTGGAATGCCACCAACATATACTCATAGGACTTGAAGTACCCCGACAGACAAATGTCACATGGAGTGCTGCCCGGGGAACCAGCCGACCATGCCATCAGGGAAAGAACTGATTCATAACCCTCTCATTATTTGAATGATGGCGTAGATACCAAACGGTGGGTTATATCTAGTCCTGTGTTTGACTCAGATTGTCCGCTTTTGGACCTTGCGCCATAAAACCCTAACATCCACTCCTATACCTAAAGGTGATTGTGCGACCGTGCTTCATCCTGCATGAAAATGATCGAGTCCAAACACTGTTGCAGCAGTTGAGTCGACAGCGCCGAATTTCCCCCTATCAGAGACTTTTGACGCCATTTTTTTCGTGGAAAACATATCTCCATGTCTTCATAAGTCTCAATGCGAAATTTGGTTCCATTCCGGTTATTCAATTCAGCTTCAGATGTTCCCAATGAGAGAAAGTTATTTTATAGCCATCTTGTATTATCGGTCAATACCTAAGACTTAGCACAGTTTTCGGTTAAGAAAGCAAATTCAGTGTTTCTTGGGTTGCGAATTTGACAGATGATAGGCTTATCAGAACCCTAAAAGTGAATCGCTTCCTCAGCACATTACGGCCATTTACAAGTATGGATGCGTTTCCGTGCTTGTATAATAGCCGCAGTAACTAATGAGGCTCAACACTCTTGGAAATTGTCTCGACGAGATATCTCGTAATAATCAAAACTGACCAGATCTTGATGTACAAGATATCTCGTCATTAGAAGAAAACTGACCAGATCTTGATGTCGTCATCATAAAAAAATCGACAATGCCTTGATGGATGAGATATCTCGTCTAAACCACCTTGGAGGGTTACCCCTCCTGGTGGCTGACTCGACGAGGTATTTCGTCATTAGAAGAAAACTGACAAGATCCTGAAGCATGAGAAATCTCGTTAGTAGAAGAAAACTAATAAGATCCTAATGAATGAGATACCTCGTCATTAGAAGAAAACTGAACAGATCTTGATCATCATTATAAAAAAAAACGACCATATCTTGACCAGATATCTCGTCACAAGCAAAATTGGTCAGATCTTGATAGACGAGATATGTCTTCGAAACCACTTGGAGGGTTAATAACCTGTTTAGTTTAATAATTAACGTGGATGACGTCCATTCCTGTTGTTGACTCTCGATCTTGCTAACCAATTTTTGATTTTCGTAAACCATAAATACTGAACAATTCACTCCTCTCTCGCCCCGCCTACCTCCGCGTCCATCAAAACACATCAACCGGATTAATCTCAACGATCAATTCAGACCCGAACCCAACTCCAAGTTATCCCATCCACTGTTATGAATAGCTGATCCATCATTACGGCCCCTAATAAGACCATTACCGTCAAGAAATATGGTCACCGATAATTGAAGATACCAGATGAGACGAAATTGAATAGAAATAAATGGGTAACAATGTTTTTAGAAACTTGCTGACCAAGTCCACGGATGTGCTTCTAGTGCATTTAGTGATTTGTCACTCAGCTATCACTTGCAATGAAAGTAATCACGCGATCATCATTCGATACATTACTAGAGCCACACCAAAGTGAATTTCCCAAAGGGAATTAGAGCGGACTAGCATATTTTTTTCCTCAAAGGCAGACAAGTTATTATTTTACCATTACCTTCCCAAACGCTCATTCGTTTTGCAATTGGGTAGCAATTTCACCTATATTTAGAGCAACAATGTTGTTATTTAGTGAGGTAGGAAGTAGCGTTTGTGTTGCATCGTAAAAACAGTGATCTTAGTTATAAAACAGAAGGTAAATATTTTGATCTCGTTACGTCTGAGTGATTTTGGATGTAAAATGTGGAATTGATATTTTTTGTGGCATTGGCAACTTTATCAGTCAGATCCGAAATTTTCCAAGTATGGTATGAAAATAAAACCCCGAAGATAGGTAGGTTGTTAGTTGAATTGTCGCCGTACTGGAGCAACAAAACTGGCCATTGGTGACGGTTCGGGATCTATCCCAAAGGGAAACATCCAAGGACAACACCTCACAATTTTAATCCACTTTCAGATGACGCGGTCAACACTTGAGCTGGCACCCCGATCTCCAAACTTCCACATCACGCCAACGTGAATACGGTAGATTTAACCAGCCTAGACATACAGGCGGTCTTTAGGTGAATCGAGTTTCGAACTCGCAACCCTCCAGTTGCAAATCCGCTAATCTTCCTACCGGGCTCCCGTCATCTGACCGTGGTTCAAAATTATGTGGTGTAGTTCTCCGATCTTTCCCTTCGGGTTTGATCCCGGACCGTCACAATAGCCCGTTGTGTTGCTCCAGTGAGACGTTAATTAAAATACCTACCTCCTACCGGGATGCCGTGGCTCTCGAATTTCGAAGAGGATATCACTTGTGTTCACGATTCTTTTCCATTAAACCTCACAATAAATGAGGGGCAAACTCAATGGCCGAATTAGAGCACATCGAAATTGGTCTGTGGTCAAAATGAACTGGATTCTGGTGAATACGTTGCTTTCTGTGAATTGAATCTCCTATATTAATATTCTATATTAATTTGTTTTTCCAATGCAATTTTTTTAATTTCAAAGTGCCACTTATCCAGCTGGAATTATTGCCTAGGTTGTTGCCTACAAAACTTTGCATGATCCGTTTTATCTGAGCTTGATGCAAATGTTCGACTGTTTTCGTTGTTGCTGTAATTGAGCCAACAGAGCCAAAGTTCCCCCTATCAGCGGATTTTGGTACTAAATTTATCGTGGAATCAATACAAAATTTGATTCCATTCCGTTTATTCGATTTATCTGCAGATGCCTCTAATGGGTGAAAGTTATTTTATGACCACCAGTAGAAATAAAACTAGCCAACAGTATACATCGGTCTTACCGATTAAATCGTTGGACGAGTTTTTCTTTGGAACTTTGACAACATTTTAATGGACGTTAATAGCTCCTCCTTGTTATTGAAAGATATGAGTGGAAGCAAGCCGGTTGCCGTAAACTTTGACTACATTTTAATGAACCTAGTCTAATGACCACTCTGTGGTCAATGGAGATGAGTTGATATACAAACCGGAGACCTCTGGCGGGATGCCAAATATGACATAATACTGTTCGTCGTTTAATCAATCGACGGGAATGATCTCCGGTTGTTAGCAGACAGTGTTCCAGTTCTTGCAGAGGGTTCCGCTAGCCTCGTTATTGCACTCTTAGGTCTATTCTGTTGATAACATAAAAGAAATTTTACTGCGTTTTTATACGCTTACTAGGGCTGGGATTTGGATGGCTTAGCGTCTTTATTTTTCAAGACTGAAATGTTAGTTTATTGAATCGAAATGCACAGAAAAACAAAGTTTATATAAACGCCTTTGTTAAGGCATTTTCATGAGTTTAGTATGATTTCATTTTTAGTTTGTTACTTTTGAGGCTATGTTGAGTCTATTTTAGTTTTTTCTTACTATTTTGGTGTTTGTTAGTGACTTGGGGATGATTTTCTCTAAGCCCCAAATTTTTATCTCCATCAGGTCAACCTTCTGAGCATCGCGAGATTTCCAAGTAGTGTAGTGTTGCTTTTACTCCACAACACACGTAATGACTAAACAGCCACATCTTTCGAAAGAATCCATGAATTCTTTCAACCTTTAGAAAGACTATTGGTCTTGTCCTTAGAATATAATATTACTTTCGAACGATTCTATTTGTTATTTCCTTGGAATAGAATCCTTTAGAAAAGTTCTGTTGGCGCATTCTGTGGATTATAATGCTTTGGAAGGATACTATTGCTCCTTTCCTTAGAATAAAATCATTTGCAAATATTATATTGCTCTTTTTCTTAGAATAGAATCTTTAGAAAGTTGCTTTTGCTCTTTTCCTTCGAATAGAATCCTCTGGAAAGACTGTATTGCTCAAGAAAGTCAAAATTGGCTTGTAGTCATGCAGGAAAGACTGCAGGTCGTAAGGTGAAATTATGCATGGGAGTCCCACACTGGGCCAATGTCTATTTTTCCCTTGGTGGAATATCAGGAGACTCAACAAGTGATTTAGGTCTTTCTTTTTTCCCCGTTTTTTGTGTTTTCAAAATGGAAAACAGATTTTAGACTTTTACAATTTTGTTGGCTAACAACAATTTTCTAACAAATACATCAAATTAGTTTGTTTACTATCAAAATTAACAAATTCTTCCTTTTTGATACTCTACCTGTTCTTTGCAATTCAATATTAGCCCGTTGTGTTGCTCCAGTGTGACGTTAATTGAAAATACCAAATACCAAATCTTTGCAATTCAATACTGATAAAATAAAACAATTTTCAGTTTGTCATGGTAAATAAAAAATGGCCATTCTTATTTGTTTAATCAAAATTCGAATTTTCACTTTGATACAACTGTCAGAAAATACAACTTGCGATTTCTTTTTTGCTTCATTTTATAGGGCTGCCTTTTTTCTTACTTTCATATTGGCAGTGAAACTAAAACAATTTAAATCGCATTTCACACTATATCTTGCCTTGCAGAGATGTTGAAATTTTGTTGTTTCAGGCATCTCCTTTTATAAAAGCTTTGCAAAAAAATATAATTTTATAAATTCATATTTATGTTTTTAGGGTATCTTTTTGTATTTTGCGTCATAAATATATTTTGATAGGCACTTTTTAGCGATTCCTTGTCATCCTAGCCCATTACTCTTAATATGCATCACTCTTAAGAGTTACAACTGAAATAGGAGAATAAAATTTGAATTTCTTTAATCCATAGAGAAAAGTATCCATTGGAGAAAAGTATCAGACAAATCTGCTTATTAGTCGCTAACTGAAATAATAGAGTAGTCAATCGAATTAACTTATTTATTAACACTTAACGTTGCTTAATTTAAATATTACTTGCATCCATGTGTTTCATAATTAATTTTTTAAGCCTGGGTGTAAAAAATTGTGCCATATTAATATGTTAAGTCAGATTTCATTTTGCCCTTGATCGTCTGAGGTGTTCACACACATAATTCTCCTTTACGGCATGCAGTCTTCCCTGCTGACTTCTACCGGTTATGATTCCCTTAATCCATACAATCTTTTCAAACGAGAGGACCAATATAATATTTCCAAATGATCCTATTCTAAGAAAAGTACCAATACAATATTTCGAAGTATTCTATTTTAAGGAAAGGATCAATAGAATTTTTCCAAAGAATTCTGATATAAGAAAAGGAGCAATAAAATTTATACTAAGACTTCTAATGTAATGAAATGAGCAATATAGAGAATATTTCCAAAGGATTCACCCTCGTCATCTGATCATGGTTCAAAATTATGTGGTGTTGTCCTCGATCTTTCCCTTCGGGCTTGATCCCGGACCGTCGCCAATAGCCCATTGTCTTGCTCCAGTGCGATGTTAATTAAAATACCTACCTACCAAAGGATTCGCTTCCAAGAAAAGTAGCAAAAGGAATGATTTGAAAGAATCCTGTATTCTAAGGAAAAGAGCAGTAGAAACTTTCCATAGAAAGGAGCAATAGAATCTTCCCATAGGATTTTATTCTAAAAGGAAAGGATCAAAACAACTTTTTATAAACCTTCTTAAAACTTTTTAATCAGTTTTGACCTTCCTGAGTAATAGTATATTTCCAGAGGATTATAATCCAAAGAAAGGATCAGAAGAATCTTTCGAAAGAATTCACTTCCAAGGAAAAAAGTGATAGAATCTTTCCAAAGGTTTTATTTCTAAGTAATGAACCAATGAAATAGTTCTAAAGAATTCTATTATAAGGAAATGATCATCTTAATCTTTCAAAAGGATTCACTTCCAAAAAAAGGAAAGGGACAATACAATCATTCCAAAGGATTCATTCCCAAGGAAAGGAGCGATGCAATCTTTCTAAAGGTTAAAAGAATCCTTGGATTTCATCAACTAATAGATGTGGTTATTAAATCATATGTGTTGTGGGTAAAAAAATACTCCTCAGAAATCTTGTAACACTCAGAGGGTTAAGTAAAGCTACTTCGAATTTAATAGTAGGGTATCGTTATTTAATCTGCATAATTGTCATATGCTAGAAAAAAAATTCCAATGTTTTAAAAATACGAATTAAATATAGCCGTTATTGAGAGAGCTTTTACAGTCCTAAGATATTTCCTATTCAAAATATTAAGTTTTGTTTATGTGAATTACATTTTTAGAAACAGTCACCTAATAAAATACAGTCTAGATTTAACAATCATAATGTGTATTTAAATTTTAATTCATTTATTAGAGCTTAATCAGATTAAAACTCAAAAACAAAGTTTAACTGAGGACTATTGCTACATGGAACACAATACGCATTAGGCAGAGGCAGCATGGAAGTTTTTTTGAAAACTGATTGATTGACATTTCAGCAATGTTCTAAGATTATATGATAGTTACAATTGTAAGAATTGAGTTTCCGACAAAATAAAATTTTGAAAGTTGTATCAACGTAATGTATTTTCGACGAGAAATCTCGTCCATCAAGATCTGATCAATTTTGCTAACGGCGAGATGTTGCAGATTTTTTTATTATAACGAGAGATCAAGACCTCGTCAGTTTTCTTCTTATGACGAGATATCTCGTCAATCAAGATCTGGTCAATTTCGCTAATGACGGGATACCTCGTCGAGACAAACACCAGAAGGGTTAAAACAAAAAATTATCCAAGTGTCAAATATAGTAGGACTAATAATAGTCTGCAATTTTTACAAATGATAAGAAAGATGATTGTTCAGGTTCTCAATCAATACTTTGAAAGGATTCAAGTAACGCATCATGTAATAAAAAGCATAAAAAATTTCACGATAGATTCTACAAGTGTAAGGAAAGATGAAACGCTGAAAGACTTCTATATCTCCTCTTTTTGAAACTAAAAATTTTTAAAACACATACGTTTCAAATTGCATGTTTGTCATACAGCTAACAGCACAATGTGATACTTGCGAAGTATTGTTCCATTTCTCCTTTTTCACTCATTGGTTATCAGATCCTCTGTTTATTTTCCGAAAGAGTGAAAAGGACACCGACTACATTCTTTCCGCCTTTTATAAATATTATCTTCTAAATATCATCCTTTTTTATTTTAAACTCGCGAAAACACATACATTCCAAATTGCATGTTTGTCATACAGTTAACTCCATTGTTTCCCCTTTGATAAAAATTATCTTCTAAATCTCAACTTTTTGAAATTAAAAATCGCGGAAACACATACGTTTCAAATTGTTTGTTATACTTTTAACTGCACAATGTGGTACTTGTGACATATTGTACCATTTCTCCTTTTTTTTATCCATTGGTGATTTGTAGCTGTGTTTATTTTCCGTAGGAGTGAAAAGGACACCAATTCGTTTTTTCTCCTAAGCTAAGGATTATGTTCTAACTCTTACTATTTAGAAATTAAAAATCACGAAAACATATAGGTTTTCAAATTGCATGCTTGTTATAATGTAGTAGTTGCGAAACTTTGTGCCATTTCTATTTTTATATTCATTGGTGATCAGTAGCTCTGTTTATTTTCCCAAAGAGTTTCCGAGAGTAAAAAGAACACCAACTCCATTCTTTCCCCCTTGATAAGGATATCGGTTTATGCTAAAACTCGAGAAATCCATTGAGTGATGCATTCGGGTTGTTACCTGTCCCCAATTAGTCCTTCCAAACCGTCAAAGACTGTTTCATAAGGTAGGAGTCATTAGTCATTATCTGTCATGCATAAGACCAACGGACAAGGAATCGTTGCATGGCGACAGCCACCAGAAGTAGTAATAAGCATCGAAACGGGGACGACAGTTTAGATACAAACCATTGTTTGTAGAAGAATATCACCCTCCACGATGAGGTCCACGTCATTAGCAAAACTGACCAGATCTTGGTGGAATTTCCAAATCACCAAAATCAAATTTTTTTTATTTATCTCTTTAAAAGTTAATTGATGTCCAATTCAGTGAATAGCGAAAAGAAATTTTTTCATTACGATAATTTTTGAAGGAGTTACATATACATAAACATTAAAGGTCAACAATAGCACATAAGTATGGTAAGTCTACTGCAAAAAACGTTTTTCTCTGATCGAGAATGATTTACTTGAAATCCTTTCGGATAATCTTTGAAATCTGTTGTTGAAATCTAAATACAAATGAGAATTTCACTGCTTCCAAATTTTGAAATTTTGGTTTAAAATGTTGTTTTCCAATGCCTTTTTTGGAAAATTTCAGCTGTGTTAGAACAAAAACAATTTTTTTGGTTTACAACTGAGCGATACATTTAGCAAATTGAATTAATTTGATTTACATGTATACAAACTGTTATGTGAATTAAAATTTTGACAATTCAGGGAAACATGCGCATGGAAACTCAATTTTTAAAAATCTACCCAAATTTTGACTACGATTTACGAAAAACTTCCAAATGACTTAATAGTTTTGGACCAAACTTTATGTAAGTCCTTTTAATAGGAAACAAACAGTTTGTAGAAAGTTCAAAACGATAGGGTAATAACTGCAAAAGTTAGTTTTGAAAGTCCCCCACTCTCCTCTTAAATACGACGATATGTCCCTTTACGACATCTTTACCGCTACTGCGGCCCTATATTGAACTTTGAAGTATACCCTTAACCCGCTGAATGTTACGAGATTTTACCCAACTACACACTTTAATGACTAAATATCCTAATCCACGGATTCTTCCAACGGTTACAAAGATTCTATCGGTCCTTAGAGTAGAATCTCTTGGAAAGATTCTACTGCTCATTTCCTTTCCACCTTTTGAACTAAAGATGCGTTATATCTACTCTCTTATTTATCAATGTGCTAGAGATTTCTCACATCACTGGCATCCTTTTATGCACTGGGGACTCGAGACTTTTAACATGGTTTGACAGCTTAATTCAACCACGAACAGCTTATCTTTTAGGGTGCACGTATAAACTAGACTTTAAATTTTGACTTTAAAAATCCAGTTTTTTACAATAAGTCATTGGTTTGTGCTTAAAATACTTCCTATGAGAAAAATCAAATTACGCTAATCATTAATTATCTAATTTAGATATAATTAGTTAATAAGCATGTTTTGAACAGCGATATCTCAAATTCTAATTTGTTCAGGAAGTCAATTCCTGTTGGAAAATATTCCTATTATTCTTCATGTTTTGACCCTCTATCATGTTGCTAGAGAAAATAGATTTTTTACAATTTTTTCACCAAAGAAGTCTAAAAAATCAAGTTTTTTCAGGAATTTTAACATTTAAAAGTCAAATAAAAATTCATTTCTTTACTGATAACTTTGAGGGTCAAAACATCCATTGTATTATATAAATTATAATGGCACAAAAATTATTATAATAGATCAATTCATTATTTAGTTATCACAGTTTGAACAAAATATATTGCAAAACACAGTCCTTCAGAAATTGAGTTTAAAATTTTGGAAACATGTTTGCTCATGGTGACAGTACCTGAAGAAAACCCTTGTAACTAGAAAAATATTTCAAATAATTACAAGATCTTGGTATCGTTTGAAAGTTAAGTTGGGAAATACTCTGAGCAATAAAAAAATATCGATATTCTGGTCGATTTTCGTGATTTGAAGTGCACCTTAAGTATAAGAGAAAACTATTCCTACAGTCATATTACTATTTATATACAAAGTAGATTTCACTGTTTATCTGTAACAGTTTATTGTCTTTCTAATTGGTAAAACATTTAAGCTACTATGAAATGAAGAATGAATGAATGAATTTAAGCTATTATGAATATGAATACTCTCCTTTTCTGACGTCACATTACTTTTCTATAGAAATCCTACTGGCCTTCTAGATAAGCCTCTCGGGAATTTCCTCTGATTTTTATCTTCGGGTTTGATCCCGGACCGTTGACAATAGCCCGATGTGTTGCTCCAGTTTGACGTTAATTAAAATACCTACCAACCTCGGGAATTTCCCGATTTTCCGGTGGGCCTGTCCGAAACTGGTCCCTAGTCCTTCCAACCTTCTAGGCGTCACGAGATTTCCGAGTTGTGTAGTATTGTAATATGCACGACACACGTAATGATTAAATGCCGTATTTACTGGGTGAAAGAATTCATGGATTCTTCAACCCTTAGAAAAATTCTAGTGATCCCCTCTCCTTGGAACAGAACCTTTGGAAAGATTATATTGCTTCTTTCTTTAGAAGTGAAGCCTTGGAAAGATTATATTTGTCATTTCCTTATAATAGAATCCCTTAATAAGTTTCTGTTGGTCATTCCATGTTTCACAGATTCCGATTTTTCTAGATTTCTTACAAGAAACAGCTTACTTTAATACTTGTTCGGGCCAAGTAGTACTATGTAACTCGGTATACTTTCGAGAATAAACAGGCGACACGATCAAATTGATTTAACAAAGTAGGAAATTGAATTAATTATTTAACATGCTCGAAATATGTTTACAGGAGTCTAACAAATTATGCTAAAATAATTACTTTTGAACGATCGAAAGACAATGGAAATACTCCAGTTCGTCTATCTACGGAAAATGAAACAAACATAAGTGCGCCATCTTACCCTGACAATAAGTGCACGTCATATATCCAAAATGCCAGGGAAAGATGACGAACTAGTCCATTTGATAAAACGAAAATGGCAATATGGTCAATATCACACAGGTTACATATAAAAATACCTAACTATTCCTCAACAGTAACAAACAATGAAACACTCTTAAAGATATGATAAAGTCATTGGTTGTTTTAAAATTACAAGGACATTTTTTAAACTTACAATTCTTCAAACGATGGGCTGTGGCTTAAATAAGAACAGGACACAACTTTCACCGCTAAATCTTCTTCAGCTACTCAATGTAAAGAAAACAGAATTTCTCGTTCAGCATTCTAGCAATAGCTACTGCGTCATCTTACCCAGTGCGTCATCATTCCCTCATTTATGTGTCATTTCAAACGTACCTTGAATGAGCTACGACAAAACGGTAGATTGTTTAGGATATTTAACCAAGTAACCCCTCAGGACTGCGTCTCCGGTGAGTGTTAACATTATATTATTTCATAGTTGATGTAGTATGCGTTGAGTCAGACTAACCGCTTTATAACATGTTGCTGTTCCGGAAAAAACAACGCAAGTGAAATTCATCGATTTGGTCAGAAAACGAAAACTGAGAATTCCGTTCGTGATTGATATCAATTGTAAAATGTGAGAAACTTTGATGGTAATGAAAGTGGATTTAACCCTCTTACCTTCGCGTCAAAAACTGCCCTACAGTCCCCAGTCTCTTGTACAAAGGCCTGTTCCAAACTGACACCAGTTCTGGGCAAAGAACAATTTGTTTTTCCTACTTGGATCTTCATTCCCTTGGAGTAATAGGGCAGTTTTGTCTAGACGAAATGTCTCGTCCTTAGCAAAATTGACCAGATCTTGGACGAGATACTTCGTCAAAACACTTGAAAGGTTAATAATAATATATTTAGATTACTTATTCACCATAATTTTACAGTAGCTTCGTGGGTCTCCTAAAATTTGGACTGAAATATTCAGTCACTAACTATACAAGCATTTTTTTTTCATATATTTACAATAGATTTTGCAATGTATTCAGTTTTATTCATTCAATTATTTACATCATAAAACGTACAGAATTTAGATTTACAATGACACAGTGTACACTTACGTCGTTCCAAATTCAGCACACAATTGCTTATACAATCGTTCTAAAAGCACTTGTTGCAGCTAAGATCTCACTTCCCGCGTCAAAATCCGAGTCAGAACTAACAGTTGTGCGGACTACAGTTCTGTCCTTGACCAATTGGAAGGATGAATCATTAATACAAGTGACGAGCTTAACTCAAAATACCGATTTGCATATGCGTCATGGTTCTTTCGGAACAGCGATGTAATCCTTCAAAAAACGCATATTCTCGCAATTTTTGTGATAGCATATGTAGTTAATGTGACTTAACACTCATGTTAATCTAGATACAAGTCATTCGTAAATACACATTTTTTATTGTCACACATCTGGTATAAATCTGACCAGTTCCACGATACTATCTCTCCTTGGTCATTTACTGGATATAATTAAAGTGAGTACAAAAAATTCAGTATCTTCAGTCCGGAAAAGCTGAAAGATCAGGTAAATGATCATGCAACCATTCCTCCATCATATCGATAGTTATTTTGAATGATATGACGTAACCTAAGGTGTAGCGCAGAGTTCGATAAACACGCGTTATTTATGCTATTTTACACGATTCAGAATTAAAGCTTTCTTTTTAGTTTTACGCATACACTTTTGGTTTCACTACACATGCAAAAAGATGGAGAAAGCTAATTGATCAACAAGTAAAAATTACATCAAGTCTAACTACACGACCTTCAAAGCATCAACTTCACGATTTTCATACTTTTTATCACTTTGTTGATTTAAATGTCTCGAAATGTATTTTTTGTTTGTTTCTATTGCAATAACAAGCTTCGCAGATCTGAGGGGATTACAAACGAATCCAACTTTAAAGTATATATTTCCTCCCTTTAATCTAAAAACGAATCTACTGTTCACCTGAAATTATTTGTAATAAGTCGAATTTCGAGTGCTGTAGAACTTCAACGATACAATTCGTGTATCACGAAGACATCTCTTCTAATTTTGTTGTGCTGTAGAGATATGTACACCGAAAATGAACTTTAATTTTTTTTAACATTTTAACCGGAGCTTACGTAATATAGTATTCGATATAAAAAGGTTTTAGCCCCATATGATCACTTTCATTTCATTTTGAGGAATGATGCACTGCTTTTCAAAGGTACATTGCAACTTGTAAATAATCGTGAATATTAGAATCTAATTTGGAAACAAAATGGTCTTCCTTGGACATCCTCTTATCCTCAAGGACAAAATTTTCTCAATATGAAGTTCATTGCCACAGATATTTATTTGCCAAAGGCATCAACTTCGTGTATGGTTCAAGATTTCTTGGGCAACCATGAAATGCACAAAAATCAAGTCAGAGAAGCCGAGAAACTTAAAATCAAGCTGGGATTTATATTTATAAGTAATAAACTAAAACTTTGAAAGACTAGGAAGATAAAGGATTTTACCCCTATTTCTTTAAAACTATATTCTCAAATTAGTACTACAAAGACTAGTGGAGTTTAATAAGAAGCAAACGGCCCTGATACTGTGTTACATTGACTTAGTAGACCATAGATACAACAGCCATGACAGTGAAGCCATGAGATATATGATAAAAACATAACAATATTGACTAGGACCTAAGTATAACATGATCACATCATATCATGAAACTATATTCTCAAATTAGTACTACAAAGACTAGTGGAGTTTAATAAGAAGCAAACGGCCCTGATACTGTGTTACATTGACTTAGTAGACCATAGATACAACAGCCATGACAGTGAAGCCATGAGATATATGATAAAAACATAACAATATTGACTAGGACCTAAGTATAACATGATCACGTTGACTAATCAGAATCTAACCACAAAAGGATGACCATATTGACAAACCATAACCATGACCATATTGACTAACTATGAGCTAACTTTAACAAGACACCATATTGAGTAACTATGGGTTAATTATAACTTGACCCCATATTGACTAACCATGATTTAACTATAACATGACCATATTGACAAACCATGTTCAAACTATAACATGGTCAAATTGACTAACCATGACCCAAATATAACATAACCATACTGACTAACCATAACATGACACCTGAAACAAATTTATGATGGAAGACCAAAAGCGAGAGATCTTTTAAACAAAAGTGTAGCATCTAACAATTCAATTTGAGCATTACATTAGGAAGGTTAAAATCGCACTGTTTGGAGGAATGGGTGTATTGTGATTGTTTTATTTGTTAATCTTTATGGCCGGTCTGTGGCATTGGCAAGGTGAGTGTTTCTGATATCGTTCCCTTTCAGGAGCTTCGACGGCAATGCCAGAACTTTGCAACGGCCCTCCTGGACCACACACGCAGTTCGTACGAACTGGAGGCAATGCTCAACTACGACCCCACAGGACCCGCATTCGAGCATGGAGACCGTATGCATCTCAGCAGACTCAAGCTTGCTATCAAGTACAAGCAAAAGAAAGTAAGTTGCATTTACACTCTATCCATTGACCTTAGCACTACAGCTACCAGTCTATCATATTGATTAAGATTTCTTGTCTTAAAGTTATTACCATCAACTTGTTGACGTGAATTGTGACGACCTTTAACCCTCCAAATGGTTTCTACGAGATATCTCGTCCATGAAGATCATATCAATTTTGCCAATGACGAGATATCTAGTTCAAGATCTGACCAATTTTGCTAATGGCGAGATATATCGTCATAAAGATATATATTGTCAATTTTTTCTGATGACGAGATCAGGATCTGGTCAGTTTTCTTCTAATGACGAGATATATCGTCCATACAAAATCTTGTCATGTTTATTAATGACGAGATACTTCGTCGAAACAACCACCAGGAGGGTTAATAAGTCAGAAAGCAATTGTTCTCCCTTTTAAACTTCCACCACACACATGTAACCATTTTGTTATACATAATCTATAAACTTTATATTAAACGAAAAAGGATCAAATTCCATTATAATCAAATAAATGAAAGGCACAGGGGAAAAACTAGCATTTCAAAAATACATAAAAATTCTATAGTACAATCACCAACTTGCACTCTGACTGCCGTTTTACCAGGTCGAACTACTAGAAAGGATATTCTAGTGCTTCCCAAACTATTCAGTCCAAGGACTCCTTTAAAATTAAATATTTTTGGGACTATAAATTAAATGGGGCAAATGTGCCCGGCATAAGACCATACGTATCCTTATTTGTCATATTTACCCTCCAAGTGCTGCTAACGAGATATTTCGCCCATCAAGCTGTTGCCGATTTTGCTAGTGACGAGATAGCTAGTCATCAAGATGTTGCCGATTTTTTGATGATGACGAGATCAGGATCTGGTCAGTTTTTTTCTGATGAAGAGGTATCTCGTCTATCAAGATCTAGTCAGTTTTGCTAATGACTAGATGCCTCGTCGAGATAACCACCAGAAGGGGGTATTTCAATTAACGTCACACTGGAGCAACACAACGGGCTATTGGTGACGGTCCGGGATCAATCCCAAAGGGAAAGATCCGAGGACAACACCACGTAATTTTGAACCACGGTCAGATGACGATAACCACCAGAAGGATTAATATTGGAGCAAAATATTTAGATCTATGTTAAAAAGATTATACAACATTAAAACTTCACACTGATGATTAGTGACGACAATTTAAAGTTTGAAATAGAGAAACTAGAGTTCTAAAATAAAATACAGTAAAGTTACAAATTCTTATTTAATTGATAAAATCAAAAGGGTCTTGCAAAATTACAATATTAATGATATCAAAGCAAACTTTAATCTAATGTGAACAATGAATCTTTTTAGCAATTAGATCAGCAATGTTTGGTTTAATGTCTGATAATTTCAATATTAAGTCATTCTCAACTTCAAGTCAATTTCAAATTAATAAATACTGGAATATCCTTCTAATTGCTTTAGATTCTAAATTTTAGATTATAGAACCCAAAAGAATCAGAAAGCATTGGAATATTTTATTTTGTCTTGGAAGTTCTCTATTTTGATTAGTGAAATACTGTATATTTTCCGTGGATCCAGTGAATCCTTATCGTGAACCCCTTGGGGTTCTCGGACCACGCTTTAGGAACCACTGGATTAAACTAATATTGTCCCAGTTTTAATGCAAAGAACCGCGGTACAGTTCAATTCAAGCCGCTTAAGAACTAATAGTTCATGTATGAGTATGCGCATACAAATCTACTGTTGTGGAGTGGAGAATTTGAATTTGTTCAAAAATGAATTTTGCATTACTGTATTTTTATTTTTGTAATACTGTGATTTGAATAACGAAGTTATTTCTTAAAAAGATTCACAAATCGTTTTATTTCAACCTATACAAAAGAAAAACAGAGTCCAGTCAATATATATACTATAATTAATATAGGATGTGTTGATACAGCGTGTATGTGACAATGCTATGTGTAAACGATAGTACCCAAAGGGATTTTTTTTAAATATTTAGTCTATAAAAATTAGCTCTGGGTATTGACATGAGGCTATACATTTTGAAATTAAGTTCTTGAAAAACCAATTTTGACTGTTGATTCGTTCCCTGTGTTCTTCAAATATTATGGTACTCGTTATATAGTTCGGCCCCTCGAGAAGGCAGTCGAGTCACGTGGTTTTGAACGAGTCTATTCCTTAGATTAGGTAATAGGTTCGAACGTAGACAAAACGCTTCTGCAATTGACTTCTTCAGCGTAGTTCCAGTTCATTGTTCTGTGCTGAGACAAATGTGATAACAAGTTGGAGATTCACGACGATCGCCATTCATGCTTTTGCGTAAGGCAAGTTGGAACACAAAGAAAGTGCTTCCACAAATGACGTCTTCAGCACAGATCTACTTCCAAGTTCATTGTTCGGTACTGAAAGCGACAGCTGTGATAACAATTTCGCGATCCTCAGCGATCGCCATTCATGCTTTTGCGTAAGGCAAGCTTCCCCACATGTTCAAAAACCGACTGATCCGAGGTCGACTGCCTTCTCTACGTAGCCACACTATACATTTTAGTAAGCTTAAGTGCATTAATTGAAAAATGAATGGACTAAGATCTGAATCTATGATGCAATCGAAGATTCCGTAAAATTGCACGACGAATTTGAATTTTTGCTTCTTGTCAAAAGCACTATGCCCATGGGTAAGAATACAAATTTTTTGAATGCTTAACTTACAAAAAAATATTAATATGGAAACGTCAACGTATTCTTTAAAGGGACGCCTGTGTTAGCGGAAGAAATTCAAACTTTAAGTTCAATCGTAAGTATTCAGAAATTCATTGTTTCTGCATTTAGAGCTACCTAGAAGTATCGAAAAAATTGATTTAATAATTTTTCTTAGTGTAATATATGTACAAGTTAAATGACAAGTGTTTGAATAATTTATATTCTTGGTGTGTTGCTTCTTGCTTCAAGTATGTAAATTCGCTCCAATAATTTTCCTCGGGTAAATATAAACTGCAATTATATCCCAATACAAACTTGAAAAACTTTTAATATGCATTTTAATTTCATTAAGAATATAATTTCATAGCTTCTTTAATTAATCCTTTGAGCATCACTACATTTTCGAGTAGTTTAATATTGTTTAACCTCACAACGCATTTAATGTATAAATAACTATATATCGGTTAAACAAATCCATGGATTTCTTCAACCTTTGGGAGGATTTATAATTTCCTTCCTTAGAATAGAATCCTTTGTAAATATTCTGCTCTTTTCCTTAGAATAGAATCCTTTGGAGAAAGTATATTTTTCATTTAATTAGAATCGAATCATTTGAAAAGATTTCATTACTCATTTCCTTAGAATGGTAGGTAGGTAGGTATTTTAATTAACGTCGCACTGGAGCAACACAACGGGCTATTGACGACTGATCAATCCCCAAGAGAAAGATCCGAGGACAACACCGCGTAATTTGAACCATGGTCAGATGACGAGGTCACACCTCAGCCGGCACCCTACTCTCCAAACTTCCACACCACGTCAACGTGAGGACATTTGAGGCCACGACAGATTTCACGTGCACCAGCCCCCTTTGTACACGAGGGTCTTCGATTCGATTCGAACTCGCAAACCACCGGCTGCTACTCCGTTACTCTTCCGACCTGGCTAGCACGGCCCTCCTTAGAATGGAATCCCTTGGAAAGATTATATTGTTCAAGTTGGTCAAAATTAGTTAGAAGTTGAGTAGACTGCAAGATGCAAGGCGGAATTATCCGCGTGAACCACTCAGGTTTTAACATGCATTTTAGACCATCCTAGTCATCTAATGATTCTAAACTAAATTATAGTTCGTACAAAACCAATTTCTACCCACAATGTTTACCAAATTTATACAACTATGGAAATAAGTTTTAAAAAAGATTGAAATTTAAAGTGCTGCATCTCGCTTTCCTTCTCCAAAAGCGGTATAAGTCAAAACAATTTGTTTTATACCCGATAAAGGAATAAAAATACCTTCATTCAAATCTTAAGACTGAAACTTCGTTATTTCGCATGAATAAATCAAGCATCACTTTTAGTACATTTAGTGATTCTCTGCATTCCATGTATCTGAATAGTGAAAAGAAATTTTTACGCCACCTACAAAAATGTTGCTATCTCTGTTCGAAAATAAATGACATATTTGCAGATTTTGTTTAGAATATTAATAGTTTTTTTCCCATTTTCAAGTGAACCGTATCGATGAGGACATTTGTTTACGATATAACGCAACCTAAGAATGCCTTTACAGTAAACAAAAGCTGGTAAAAAAAAAAGAAAAACGTAGCTTTTTTAAAAGTGCACCTTCTGGAAAAATTGAAAGCTAGAAAATAAATTCTTAATATTACAAACTTGTATGAAAAGTGTAACCTATGTCGCCTCGAAGTAATGCCTATAAAATTGTACAAATGAAGAATGGCACGTGAAAATCGCTTCAATTATATGTTATCCTGAAGCTATATTATAAGTTAAACCCTCTCTTAACCTTCGTGGTGGTTGTCTACAAGGCATCTCGTCATTTATAAAAAAACTGACCAGATCTTAATCTCGTCGTCATAAAAAAATCGACAATCTCTTGATGACGAGATATCTCGCCATTAGCAAAATTTGTCAGATCTTGAGGGACGAGATATCTCGTCGAAACGACTTGCAGGGTTAATATGTAAAATTTAACTATGATATAAAAATAAAGATTTTAATATCTGATTAAATCTTTTTGCTTTTCCGTCTTCTTCACAAATGTGATAACTATTTCGGAACAAAATTCAAGTGTACAGCAACTTATCAGGCCAGCTATATAAAAATCAAATCAAATCTCAGGATGGGGCACAACATTTATTTACAGACAAGAAACGAAAACGGTACACATCTCAAAACGGTCAACAGAACGATTGGCCTCTCGCTTCTTAACAGAAACAGACGCTACCACTTTTAAACGGGGCACATGCGCAGAAGAGAGCACGATCATGCGTCCTTGGAAAACAGCTGATAAAAAGTTTCTCGTTCCGTTCGGGGAGAAGAAAAGAAAAACACAGGTGTTCTGCTACAAATCTGACTTATTTTGCAAGCGAGGGAATACTCGATTTGAACCCTTTCTGGGGGAGCGTGGAGAGATTTCAGTTGATTGTTCACCACAACATACTTAATGCCTAAGTAACTAAATATGCATTAGCATGCGTATGCCTAAGTATATATATTTAATGCCTAAGTGCCACATCGGTCTAAAGAATCCATGGATTCTTCCAACCATTTGGCGCGTTTGGATATTGAAAAGTATTATAATATTGGAATGTACCTCGGTATTTGTACCTACTGCAGTCGTATGAATCGATCGCTATAGTAGACCTTAAAAGTAAAGCTAAAATAATAATACAACATAACAGCTAAGCAATGGCGTAAAGCCCATTGAAACCCAGACCGTCACTCCCTGTTCAAAAATATTAAGAATCATCAAAAACATGTTAAAAATTAAGTTTATTTTTGACGCAAATCTTAGCAGACATCAGTCTCGATTTCGAATGTACTCTTTCCCTCGCACTCTATCGTCGAGACACTATGCAGCTTCTTTGTTGCCGAATTACGTTATTGATGCTCGATCATCTTGGCATTCGGTTAAGTTAGGTAGTAACACGCTTCAACACGTTGCGTTGTCTTCTGTCTGCTTAGGATAAATTCATGTATTTTGACGCACATTTCGTTGTCCAGTTACAGGCAAAAGTATTTGAATTTTTTAGTCCTATTTATCGAATGCTTTGTTCGTGCTATAATTTTCTAATGCGTGATCTTGATATCGGATGAAAATTTATTCGATTTTTATGACGATTTTTGTACATCAATTATCGTACGAAGAATCACGTTTGCTTGAAACCAAAAGACTTCCTTTATAATCGATTAAAATTGTGGACAAAATCAAGTACTGGCATTTCTCTCATTGCAGGAGACGTTCCCTTGACTGACTAAGTCACTTCATTTGACTGAAAAAATATAACAATTATTTACGAATAGTTCATAGTAAAGAAAATTCAATCTAGGTATCCATAGAAGAAATATTAAAGTAGCTTGAGCAATGGTAATGGTATGTTGCTAGGATCATGACCATGACTAGTAATAACTTGACTCAGACTACTTTTATCTCCTGGTTGGAAACGAACATTCCTTATCTGATTGGTCCGAGGGACAGGAAAAGACTCCCATCCCTTGATTCATCATCAGATATGGTCTGCGCGCCATAGTAGTAGACTTTGACGATTTTACCATTTTTGTCTCCACTCTAAAGAAATGCGCTTTCACACTGTTGTGTGGTCACCGGTTCATTTTTCTATAAGTGGACTGTAACAATTCTTTTGAAGATGAAAACAGATACTATGAGGCAATTAATCTGAATAACCACAAGTTTACTAATATGTACATATATACAGTCTTATATCCATAATAACTGGCGCCATTGCCATGATTAGTGAACTATATCACTGGTGACTGCAATACGAGTCAATTCCAAAGAGCGACTGCCTGAGGACAGGCGGTTACACAGCGAGGATGCCGTAGTACGCCAAATGGCGACTTTTTGAAGGATGCCAAGGGTTGAGCCACAACATACCGGCCCCCGTTGACATGTTTCAACATTCAACTATATGAATATTACATAATAAATGACAATAGTACATAACATGAAGTAAGCAGGTTCATACAATTAGAAATTACTTGTCACATGGACACTATTATAACTACAAATATAACAATACTGCAAATACTACAATTTTAACAAATAGAATTTATTACATAGGATAATGAAGTTAAGTAGTCTGTATTATAATTGTGATATACTAATAAGTTCCAATATATACCTATCATTCATTATCTTCGATGGGAAGAATACAGATTTTGGAAATTCCTCTTCTAACAACACCTGTGGCGGTTTTAACATCTACTACTCTAACCTTATTATCAGAACCAGATATTAAGTTAATAACTCTGCCCAAAATCCATTTAGAAGGGGGTAAATTTTCGTCTTTAAGGACAACCATGCAACCTTCTTTAAGATTTTTCTTTTCAAGAACCATTTATTACGCTGCTGGAGATGATTCAAGTAGTCGCGTTGCCACTTCTTCCATATGATTTGCGTCATTCTGGTGATTTTTTGCCAACTAGATGGTTTATTTTCGCTTATTGCGGTTATATCAGGTTCAAGTAGTGAAGTAATTGGGCGGCCAATTAGGAAATGAGCTGGAGTCAGGACCTCGAGGTCATTTGGATCCGACGATAAAGGTACCAAAGGTCGCGAATTGAGAACTCCCTCAATTTGTGTAATTATCGTTAAAAATTCTTCTAATGTTACTAAGGAATTACTTAAGGTTCTCTTAAGATGGTACTTAAACGCCTTCACCCCGGCTTCCCATAATCCACCAAAATTAGGCGACCGAGGAGGAATGAATTTCCAATTAATGGCCTCAGATGATAAGTAATTAACCAAGGCGTCATCTGGTTTACTTACAAGAGCATGTAATCTTTTCAACTCATTGTTGGCTCCAACAAATGTAGAACCATTATCGGTTATAATAATTGAACTCTTTCCTCTGCGGGCAAAGAATCTTTTAAGGGTGGCAATGAAGGATTCGGACTTTAGATCCGTTACGATTTCTAAGTGGGTTGCTTTAGTGACAAAACACACAAATAAAGATACATAAATTTTACTATAATTTCCTTTCCTTTGGTTTTTATATCTAATTAAGAAGGGTCCACAAAAATCGATACCACACTTTTGAAAAGGATGACTAGGATTGATTCTGTCTGCGGGTAGAATTCCCATAATTTGGTTGGATTCTACGGGTTTAGTTTTAAAACACACGACACATTTATGAACTATTTTACGGGCAAGCGATCTTCCATTAATAACCCAGTACCTCTGCCTGACGTGATGCAAAAGTGCCTGTGGCCCAACATGGAAGAACTTGTTATGGAAGTGCTCAAAAATGAGTTCACTTAATCGATGCTTATTTGGTAATACTATGGGATGTTTGCTTTCATAGGACAAACTGGAATTTTGCAATCGACCTCCAACCCTAATAATTCCATCAGAATCCAAAAAAGGGTTAAAATATTTCAATTTGCTATTACCTGAAATGGTCTTCTGGTTTTGAAGATTTTTTATTTCTTCCGCGAAATATCTATACTGTACCTGTTTGATAAGGTAAGTCTCAGCTTTTTTCAGTTCTAACGTCGATAAAGGTCCCAATTCTCTCTTGGATGAGTTTCTACAATTTGCAATAAATCTAAAAATAAAACTACAAATTCGAATTAATTTAAAGAAATTATTAGTCAAGGCCAAAATGTCAGTAAAAAAGTCACTGGGAAATAAGTCTATAGTTAAGCTTGAAATTCCACAAATGTTCATAGTCTCTTTGAATTTGTCATTAACAGGATCGAGTTTCATCTCTTTCGAGATAAGTTCATGATCCTCTGGAGATACAGGAGCGTCTTCAAGTTTGGGAAAACCCATTTCTTGAGTAAGAAAGTCTGGTCCATGTAACCACACTTGATTTTCAGCTAGCTCTATTGCATCTACACCTCGAGATATTAAATCAGCGGGATTGCTGTTCGACGAGACGTGGTTCCAATGAAAGTTCTGGGTCATTTCTTGGATCTTAACCACACGGTTTCCAACAAAAGTTTTTAACTGCCATGGCGGAGTGTGGATCCAAGCTAAGGCTATGGTTGAGTCTGTATACAGGTAGACATCGTGTATGACTAGTTTCAATGCCTTCAAAATTTTTACAACTAACTTGGATAGCAGGAGGCAAGCAGATAGTTCCAGTCTAGGAATGGTAACTGTTTTTAAAGGTGCTACTTGCGACTTGCTACTAATCAAATGGCATGAAATTTCCGAGTGATGGAAAGACTGGATGTATACAGCAGCTCCAAACGCCACTGAGGACGCGTCAGCAAATCCATGCAAAACTACTTGTTGCGCATTCGGAGCTAACATGTAACGATTGATATTAAAATTTTCCAAAGATTTTAAGGAATTTGTGAACTGAAACCAGAACTGTGCAAGAAAATCAGGAACAGTATCATTCCAGTCCAACTTTAGTTTCCAGAGCTCTTGCATAAAGATTTTAGCTTTCGTGATGACAGGCCCGATAAGACCCAGTGGATCAAAGATTCGTGCTATATCGGATAAAATGGACCTTTTCGTCAGTTTTTCGTGTAGGTTGATTTTTACCTTGAACGTAAAAGCATCTAAGCTAGGGTTCCATGTAACTCCTAAAGCTTTAGTCTCATTTTCAGTAAATGAATAACCTTCTAACTTTTCTTCATTAACATTGTTCAGTAATGTAGAATGATTTGCCTTCCATTTATGTAAGTGCATTCCAGCAGATTCAAGAAGTTTAACAAGCTGACATTGGAGCTCCTTAACACCGTCCAAACTTTCTTCCCCACTAATAACATCATCCATATAACAATCATTCAAAAGAACTTCAGACGCAGCAGGAAATTTTTCTGCCTCTTCCAAAGCGAGCTGTTTTAAAGTTCGGATGGCCAAAAACGGAGCACAGGATGTTCCGTACGTGACTGCATTTAACTCATAAACCTCTACTGGTGACTTAGCATCTGATTTCCATACGATTCTTAATAGCTTTCGTTGCTCCTCATTTATAACTATTTGGCGATACATTTTCTCTATATCGGCGAGAAATACGAACCTATGTTTTCTAAAACGAATCATGATTTCGTATAAATCTTCGTTTACGAGTCCTTTCAAAAGAATGTCATTTAATGATTTTCCGTTTGTTGTAGGACTTGAAGCGTTAAAAACAACACGGAGTTTTGTCGTAGAATTTTCCGGGCGATATACCCCATGGTGTGGTAGGTAATAACAACATGACTCATCTATATCTTCAGTAACCTTTCTCATGTGATTGAGACTCTCGTACTCTTTCATAAAAGAACAGTAAAGTTCTCGCATTAAAGGAGTTTTTTCTAAACGATTCCACAATTGGTGTAGTCTTTTTTCTGCAATAGCCTTCGAATCTCCAAGGGTACTAGCCTCTTCCTTTAGAGGCATAGTTACTACAAATCTTCCTGACTTATCTCGACGATACGTTGTTTTAAAGTGATTCTCGCATTGTTGTTCTTCGAAACTGACCAAGCGTGATTCATCTTCCACCCCTTCCATTTTCCAAAATTTTTGAATATTTTCTTCTAAAGCATCTGTTGGTTGGATAAACCCACAAAATATCTGATGTGAAACATCTTCTATTGTTCCCGAAACAATGTAGCCGAAAACTGTTTTTTGAAATATTAATTGTGAAATTTCATGTTTATGAGCCTCTAAAATTTTATAGAAAAGTTCTACTCCAATTAGAATATCTATTTTAGCTGGTTTCCCAAAGTCTGGATCCGCCAATTCTATATCCAACGGCAATTTTACGTTATCTATATTTATATTATGAGAAGGAACGCAATCCGTTATTTTAGGTGTTACTAAAAAGTCAATTGATCTGCAAAAAGAACCATCTTTATTTGAAATGTTCGTACGTACTTGGGATCTGATATTTGTAACATTCCCATTAATCCCAGAAACATAAACATTCAATTTATTTTTCTTTAATCCTAATACGTCTACCATCTCTTTAGTCATTAGATTGGCTTGTGAACCGCAATCAAGAAGCGAGCGGGCTGGAATTCTCATTCCATCCGTATTTTCTACATGAATAATGCATGTAGTTAAAAGTACTCTACTTTTATTTTTTGCAGATGAACACATTTTATTGCAAAGAGATTTCGAAACATTCGCTTCCCCCACCTCTTTCGCGGCACCGTTCATATCACTGGATGGCGGGCTACTTTCTTTTTTGTTTACTTGCGTAGCGCCACATGTCTGTTCAGGTTCGTTTGGAGCCGAACGCTTTCTGTGAAGTAAAGAGTTATGTCTTTGGAAACAAATATTACAAACTCCTTTCGAATGACACTGCGCAATTTTGTGTTTAGAACTAAGGCAATTGAGGCACAGGTTGAATTTTTTTGCTGTTGAATATCTCTCGTATTCACTCAGTTTTAAGAACATATCACACTTGAAAATAGAATGATTTGCTTGACATAAAACACATTTATAATCTTTATAGCTATTTTTCACTAATAAAGTTTTCAACTTTTGATTTTTATCAATGTGCGAATATTTAGGTTTTACATTTACATTACACTGTAAATTTTCTAAAACCAAACAACGTTTTTGCAAAAAGTCAATGAATCCTTGCCATTTAGGTAATTCTGTGGTGGTAAGCGATAGTTCAAATTGTTTTTTCGTTTCTTTATCAAGTTTCTTAAGAACTATATTTATTAACATAACTTCTGAAAACTGATTAAGCTCCAGTCCTAAGCTTTTAAGACCTCGAATGTGTTTTTGACAGCCGTCAACTATTGCTCTTAGACTTTTAGCTGCATCCTGAGCTGCAGTTTCTATTGTTAATATTTCATTCATATGGCAATTTACAATTAAACGTTTGTTTTGGAAACGATCTTCTAATGCTTTAAAAAGCGAAGTGTATGTGTCATCCATAGTAACAACGTCTAAAGCACTACAGCTAAGGGTAGACTTCAGATAATATAATTTTTGAGTATCACTCAAATTATCATTTGAATCAATTAAGTTTACGAATTGATCCTTAAATGTGTACCAATCTTGATAATGTCCTGAAAACTTTGGTAAAGGTACCTCAGGTAATTTCACATTCATCGAAGAACTATCTAATTTAGAGTCTTTTAATCTAGGATTTTCCATATTGACATTAAGTAATAGGAGTTTTCTAAGCCTTACCTCCATTTGCTCGGCTTCGTCTTCTAATTCTAGGAAGGTTTGCAGGTGCATTCTGCTTCATCGACGACCTTTTCGATGAACTGCACTTTTAAATCATCCAATTTTCCTATAACTCTTCTTAGATTATCCAGCTTCATTTGAGATTGTAAGTCATCTTTTTCTTCGGTATTGTCCAAAAATGCTGCGATTTTTGTTAATTGTCCTTTATAAGCACTTCTTTGCCTATTGAGGCATACTATTTTTTTCTTATCCGTCATAGT
The DNA here is from genome assembly GCA_933210815.1 of Meta bourneti. NCBI lineage: Eukaryota > Metazoa > Arthropoda > Arachnida > Araneae > Tetragnathidae > Meta > Meta bourneti. Next base: position 94,307,173 of record OW119934.1, read on the forward strand.
TGCTCTATTTATCTATAACTAAAGCCAGTTCTGCGACAACCGAAACTAAAGTCTCCGGTGAGAAGGACCATATGTTGTGTGGTCACCGGTTCATTTTTCTATAAGTGGACTGTAACAATTCTTTTGAAGATGAAAACAGATACTATGAGGCAATTAATCTGAATAACCACAAGTTTACTAATATGTACATATATACAGTCTTATATCCATAATAACTGGCGCCATTGCCATGATTAGTGAACTATATCACTGGTGACTGCAATACGAGTCAATTCCAAAGAGCGACTGCCTGAGGACAGGCGGTTACACAGCGAGGATGCCGTAGTACGCCAAATGGCGACTTTTTGAAGGATGCCAAGGGTTGAGCCACAACACACACATCTACCCTGTTATAAGATGTTATATTGCCCAACCAGGCGATAAGATGCCAAATCGGTCAGCCAAGTAAATTTTTCACAGAGAAATTTTATTGAAAATTTATTCCGAAACAAAATGGTTCCCTTACACAAAGAACACTCTGTATGTACCATGCTCCGTTGCTATGGAATGAGGATATATGTTGCGATAGTAAACTCATTATGCTCCGTATTAAGAACAAGCAAAAATAACTACATTTTATCCTTGTTGCTACGACATATTCAGTGATATCCATTGATCATTGATAGCAATGTTTCTATTTATGTTCAATTTCTAAACCCTAAATCCATTACAATCAGCTCATCATCACCCTACGTCTTCTGGAATCCACGGGATAGGAGAAGCGCCCACCCATTGATTCATCATCTGATTGGTCTGCGCGTCACAGTAGTAGACTTTGGCGATTTCACCACTTTTGTCGCCACTCTACAAATGCGCATTCCCACTTTTACCCGGTCATAAAATGTTATGTCGTCAAATGAGTCGATAAGATGCCAAATCGGCGAATCAAGTTAACTATTCACAGAGCAGTCTTATTTAAAAGTTATTCTGAAACAAAATGGTGCCCTTGCACAAAGAACACACTCTACGTATCATGAAATGAGGCGAGTCCGTTGCTATGGAATGATGTGACATGTTTGCGATAATAAACATATTAGGCTCCACATTAAAAGCAAGCAAAAGTAACTATATGTTATCCTTGTTGCTACGACATATTCAGTGACATCCATTGATCATTAATAGCAATGTTTCTATTTATGTTCAATTTCTAAACCCTACATCCATTAGAATCAGCTCATCATCACCATAAGTCTCCTGGAATTCGTCGGCACTAACATGATTGCTGTTGTCAAGACCCTAGGGAATCAACTCTGCTCCTTGGAAATATAAGCACAAGAAAAATCACTTCCATAAATCGGGCGTTCACTCATAATTTAGCCCTCGGGATTTTCGCCATCCATGCCTGTGGGTATTTACACCTACTGCTGAATTCCAAACCTAAAGGTTTATGAGGGAGAGTACCTTGGTGGAGTACTTCTATTTCTGATACAGCGTTTTCCCCAGGTGGCTTTCTTGTTAATTTTTGTAATCTATACTTTTTCATTTGTCGAGTTAAATGCTATCAGTATAGAAAATATTTATTAAATATTATTGTGATAGCTATATTTCTTGAGTTTCATCACCATCAGCTGAGTGTAATACCAATTTTTAGGTAAACTTTTACGGATTTAAGTAATGATTCGTGCTTTTTTATCATTATGCTATATAGTGTGATAGAAAATGATTCGGTAATCGATTTACATTTTGCTTCTCACCCTTCCTGTAATAAATAAATTCAAGTCATTACTCTTTAGTATGATAGAAAAGTATATGCCATTCGATTAACATTTTGTGTCAAACCCCTTTATATAATAAAGAAATTCAAATCATTACTCTATGTAGTCTGACAGAAAAACATTTGCTAGTCGATTGACATTTTGCTTCTCATCCCGTGGATTAATAAAGAAATTCAAATCGTTACTCTATGTAGTCTGATAGAAAATCATTTACTAGTCGATTGACATTTCGTGTCTCACCCCTTGATATAATAAAGAAATTCAAATCATTACTCAATACTCTGATAGAAAAACGTTTTCTAGTCGATTGACATTTTGAGTCCCTCTTGATGTAATAAAGAAATTCAAATCGTTACTCTATGTAGTCTGATAGAAAATCATTTACTAGTCGATTGACATTTCGTGTCTCACCCCTTGATATAATAAAGAAATTCAAATCATTGCTCAGTACTCTGATAAAAAAACATTTGCTAGTCAATTGCCATTTTGTTTTCCATCCCTTGAATTAACAAAAAAATTCGTTTCTCTATATAGTCTGATTGAAAAGCATTTACTAGTCATTTCTGATCTCACTTCTATTGACATAACAAATAAATTCAAATCATTACTTTATACTGTGATCAAAGCATTTGCTAGTCGATTGGCATTTTACTTCTCTCATTCAATGAAATACTAATGGAATTCAAACTATTATATAGAAATGTAACATTACATAAACTAATTTTATGAATTACAACTCCTAAATAACAGGAGAATTAGATTGAGTACAGGACCCATAAAATAATAATCCACGTTAGTCAAAAAATCTCAGAACATTCACCCCAATTCTCTTAAAAAGCAATCACAAAAAGCTTCCCGAACTTTTATATCAAGGACTCCCCCCCAAAGAGACAACTATTGTGTCACACACACGCATGATATAATGGAGTCTGAACTGTGGATACGGTGGTTGAGTCATTTTTAAAGATAAGATGAATTACTCATTTCCTTTTATGGGTGCTCTATCCAAATATCTACACTTAAAATTCATGTAATTTTTATTCCACATAAAACTTGTAGTAAAACTGAGCATATCATAAAATAAATTATCTTCAAGAAAATATGACTAACGTAAAGGTCAGTTTTGTAAACTGGAAACTTTCCATACGAATTTGGTATTTTGTGCATAAGAGAAATAGTTGGTAGTCTAGCACTAGTACTTTATGTATGAGCCCAAAGAAAAATTCCAAAAGAGGATTTATTTTTTCTCATGCACATGACTAGTAAAGATTTCTAGCAATGACAACAAGAATAAGCTTTCATAACAATCACGTGTGATTTTAACATGTTTTTGACCAACTCCTTTTTATTCTGATAAAAATTCTTGCCCTTGATTTTTCCCACACTTCCTTTAAAAGCTTTTATATTTAACTATCTTTTATTGTTTTATCTTGCGCTTGCGCAGCTCGTGTTGAAACCCAAACATCCAAATCCAAATCCTAGTGTGATTTTATTCATCTACTTTCCTTCCGAAAAAAATTTATTTTATTTATTTTTATATAAAATATCTTTTACACTTCAAATTCATGTGATTTTTATGCCACATAAAACTTGCAGTAAAATTGAGCAGATCATAAACTAAATGACCTTCAAGAAAATATGACTAATGTGACTGTCAGTTTTTAAACTGGAAACTTTTATACGAATTTATATGATTACAAATATGTTTTTGGCATTTTTGTATCGAAATAAATAGTTGGAAGTCTAGCACTAGTATTTTTATGTATGAGTCCTAAAGAAAACTTTCTTGTAAATCCTAACAAAAGGATTTATTCTTTCTTATACATATGACTTAAGTATTTGTGGCAATGTAACAAGAGTTAGCGTTCACAAGAGTCACGTGTGATTTTATCTTCTATCTGCTTTCCTTCCGAAAATCGTATTTCATTTATAATAATATAAAATGAAACCGGAACCAGAGCTGATATTAAATCCGATTCAATTTTTATTGACTCGGCATTTCACCAGCTGAGCACGTGAATAAAACGGATGGCCCTTGCATAATCAGGAACCCCGTAGGCTGTGCCTCAAGAAAATATCCTCCAAGTCGTACTTTAACTTCTTCACACACACATTCAAACAGTTCCAAGAAAAAACACACCTAGAATTATTTTATCGGTTATTTAAGGTATTTTGAGGCTCAGAAATGATTATTTTGGGGTGAAATGGGCCCCCGGGGGTTCAAATTGTACCTAACCCCTACCTTCAGTCACTGCGACAACGGATTTTTAATTTTTTGAAATTCTACATAAGATATTTTATTATGTTAATAGTTCAAAGTTCTGTTTAAAATTTGCTTTACTGTAACTTAATGCAGTTTTAAATCGAATCCTTGCAGCACTTGTTTTCAATTCCGGGATTCAGTTTCGGAATGGGTCCGAAATATCAGAACGTGTAACTTGAATTGGATTGAATGTTGGGGTTTTATTGCGCAAGGTAGTGTTTTAACTTGTTCACTTGACATATAAATTACAGCGTCTATTAACCTTCCAAGTGATTTTGACGAGATATCTCGTCCATCAAGGTCTGACCGATTTTGCTAAAGATGAGATATCTCGTCAAGATCTGGTCTGTTTTTGATGACGAGATCACGATCTGGTTAGTTTTTTCTAAGGATCTGATCAGTTTTGCTAATGGCGATATACGTCGTCAAGACGACCACCAGGAGGTTTGAGGCCGAAAAGAACCAGCTCAGAATGGTAAATAAGCACGTGTGATAAACAGTCGAGACAGGAGATGATGTGCTCGGTTGAAGCCAGAGCTGAATTGTATTTAGAGCATAGAGGAAAGTATTCTCAACCCAATTCGATCTTCACTGGCTTCAAGTGTCCACAACAAAGCCTGGAAAGAGCAGTTTGATCTTCTCTTCAACCCATTTTACCCAGAGAGGCACTGGACTGACAGCAGGATTACCAGTCATGAGTGGGAGGAAGCCTCCAAATTTTGTTGATGTTCACACAATTTAATCTTGGAAGCAATTTCTTTATCGGTTGTTTGCAGTAAGATACAAATCATCTAGACTCATACTGAGCCAAAACATAGGAAACCTGATGTCGAGTATAGATATCATTCATTCCACCATATAGTCAGATCTCCAAAACGTGCAAAATGTTTCGCTCACGAAATCTAACTATGTTAAACACCCTTCAGGAAACACCTTACGGTTGAGTGCAAGACACTCCAGCACAGGTTGTCGAAGCCAAGTCTAAAAACTGTTTGCTCACGGAGTCCTACCATGTCAGACACCCTTCAGAAAAACTGATGTCGAGTGAAGACACATTTTACCATAGAGGTTGTTGGAGCCAGATCTCCAAACTGTCGAAAACATTAGCTTATGGATGGTGGTGGTATTTCCTTATAGATATACATTTAACCTTAGACCGCACGGTAAAAATCGCTATTGGGATTAGATTTCTAGCGACAATATTTTCCATTACGATGTCATTTGCGGCTACTACGATCCTGTCATGAGATTTATGAGTAGTGTGTGTGTACAATTGCTTCTACCTATTAACCACACATGACTATAAATAACCACATCTATTGGTTTAAAGATGCCTAGGAAAGATTATATTGGTCAAAAAGGTCAAAACTGGTTAGAAGTCATGCCGGGAAGAGTGGAGATTGCAGAACAAATATAAGCGAGTGAACCCCTCAGAGGGTTAAAAACAAAGCGATTAATGATCAAATAATAAAATATAATGAAGAAAAACGGTAATGATAATTCGGAAAGGTAATTCTCACCAATCTCCAAAACTGGTTTTTAACTGTATTTCGTTACTGATTTTTAAACCCTGCCCGGTACCATTGTATTCGCATTCCCCACTATGAAAGCATACTGATATAGTGCGGCTCCAGAGAGAAAACAGTCCAGTCACTTGGTTTTGAGCTAGTCTATTCTATAAATAAGGTGATAGATTGGAACCTAAATAAAGCGCTTCCACATCTGGCGTCTTTTGAGTGAATTCTGGTTCTAAACCTTTGCTCGGTGCTATGAGCGATAATAGTGATGAGTTGGCGAGGGAGAGCCACCCATGGCTTGCCATTCATGCTTTTGAGTCCGAGTATGTCTTTGCTGTGTCTAGAACTGGGATTTCAAAACACACTGTGCAGAGAACAAGCTATTCACTTGTTCACCAAGGCCGCTCAAAATGAGATGCATAAAAATGCAGATGTCATGTATTTTTAATTTTGATTTACTTAAGTAGTCGTTTGAGTTTTTGTTATGACTGAATCCGTCTGGATATTTTTTTTCCATCGTGAAAAAGGGTTTTTATGTTTTTCTCTCTTCCCCACACATTCAATATTAGTTTACAGTTTGAGTGACAGCTGCAACGGACAGTTTTGCTTCTTGTCAGATTGTTTTTTGGTCCTCAGGGTGTTGGTTCACTTTACCAAGAAGTGCATGGTCTTTCTGGAATTCATACTCGATTGCTCGCATTCGATCGAATTCTAGAATGTGCAATTCTTGTTTTTACATTGCGAATAAAAGTTCCGATGACTTGTTTGGTTGCTATTTTCGGAAGCATCTGGATTAAGACAGTGTAAAAGAAAACGTACAATCTTTCGTACTTGACTAGTACTTTGTTTTTGTGATATTTGTTGTCAATTGTCGAATATAAATTGCGGTTGGACATTTTTCCTTTTAATATGAGTTGAGACTTGTGTTGTAACCCTCTGTCGCAAGATTTCCGTGTAGTGTTACCTTTACCAATCAACACTTAACCCTTCTGGTGGTCCTGAGGTATCTCACCATTAACAAAACTGACCAGATCTTGATGGGCGAGATATCCCGTCATTAGAAGAAACCGACTAAATCTTGATCTCTTCATCATCAAAACATCGTCAGTATCTTGATGACGAGATATCTCGTCATTACAAGAATTAGTCAGATCATGATGGATGAGTTATCTCGTCGAAACCACTTGGAGGGTTAATGCCTAAATAACCACATATTTCTAAAGAACGTATGGATTCTTTCAAACTTTATAGAGAAAGATTCTGTCTGTTCTTTCTTTAGAACAGCACCCTTTGGAAATATTCTATATTACTTCTTTTCCTAGAATATAATCCTTTAGAAAGATTCTATTGGTCAAGAAGGTCAAAATTGGTTAGAAGTCACGCGGGGAAGATAGCAGGTTGCAAGGTGGAAAGATGCGTGCGAACCCCTCAGAAGGTTAAATATTTTAATAACATTTTTCCCCAAAACTCAGCCAATTGAAAATTATTCATTATGTGCAATATATTCACAAGGATGGATCTGTGAATCCATTTGCGTTACACTGATGCACCGTATGGGATGGGTTCACGCTACACCTCACATACATACCACACAATCTAGGCCCAACTCTGTTTTTAATCATCAACGCAACAAATTTTTTAAAAGCACCATAAAACTCCAACATCCAATCCAATCCTAGGCCCAACTCGAGTGTAGAGACCAAATATTCATTCTATACAAACATCCATGCTTCTGTGGAACGTATCTAGCGCATAAAAGGTGACCTGACTTAAGTTCATTTAATTATCGGGACTGGTGCATCAGCGGAAGGTTGACTACAATCGCCTGGCGCTTAGCTTTAAATTGAGCTATTAATCAGGTACAAGCCTACTTGTGGTTAAATTGAGAGTCGCATCTTACGAGTGAGCGTTGGTACTTAAGGGTTCCTTTTGGTAAGCAATGCAAATTACGTAAAAAGCTTATCCTCATAACCCAACCGCATGGAGAACGCAGACCAATGGAAACCGAAATGCAAATGATCTAATTTATATCCGCTGAAGGGCATTACATTTATAAAAAGCACTTTCGAGATAACATTTTTTTTGTGGCATTGTCCGTATCTTTTCTTCCTCTAAACGGAAGCCCGTAATCTCCTTTTACGCATTTGCAAATTCAAACTTCAATTTGTTCTTTTAACCGTCACTTAGGTTAAGTTACTTGTGGATTGAGGTTTTTAATTTTTCCTAGCTAAAAATGTTTTGAAGTCTTTCTAACGGTATCTTGCTTTTGTCTTTGTTGCATCTTCGTAGAGATAATTTTGAATAATTTTCCCCAAAATGAAATACGTTTTAAGACAGTTGATAAGTTTCGTCAGATAAAATATTTTCTCCTGTTATTTTGCTTTAATGTTGTACCAATGATACTGTTATCTCCATTTTCGGTTTTTAGTCTGATGTAAGTATTTTAAAAATAATTTGCTGATTCAGTGATAAAATATTTTTGAAAATTTTTTTGATGATTTCTTGTGTTTGTTTCTCCACTATTTTACACCCATTGAGAATTTTTAACTGTCTTTATCATAGATCTCGTTAGATTTAATTCTATTAAACATCTGAGTGGTTTACACTCATAATTCCTTCTTGAAACCTCCAGTCTTTCCTTCCTGACTTCTAACCAGTTCTGATTTTCTTAGCAAAAAAATCTTTTCAAAGAATTCTATTCTAAGTAGAGGACCAATATAAGCTTTCCAAAGGATCCTAGTCAAAGGAAATGACCAGTATAATATTTACAAAAGATTTTATTTAAGATAAAAACCAACAATAGAATATTTTTGAAGGATTCTATTCCAAAGAAAGAATCTCACGTGAAAGTTTGGAGAGTGGGGTGCCAGCTCAGGTGTGACCTCGTCATTTGACCGTGATTCAAAATTACGTGTCCTTGATTCTTTCCCTTCGGGTATGATCCCGGACCATTGCCAATAGCCCTTTGTGGGCTATTGGCAACACAGTTCTGACCCAGATTGGGCCCAGTGCGACGCTAATTAAAATACCTACCAAGGAAAGGATCAATATAATTTTTCTAAATAATTGAATTATAAAAAAGAACAATAGAATATTTCCCAAGGATTTCTATTCTAAGGAAAGAACCAATAGAATCCTTCAAAAGAATTCTATCGTGAGGAAAGAAGCGATAGAAGTGTTCTAAGGAATTTTATTCTTAGGAAAGAACCAAAGTAATTTAGTCGCGCGTGTTGTGGGGAAAAAGCAGTTCTACACTTCTCAGAAATCTCGTAACTGTCATAGAGTTAAATACTATTTAACGTGTAAAAGTAGAAATATTTCCTAGTTAAGTTTGCTTTGCTCCTTCCTTTCTGCGCGACACGAGGTCTAATTAAACCAGGGCTTATAAATTCATTTAGATAACCTTGAACTATTTTGGTACTTTGACGTCAAGAGGAAAAATAGTTCGTAGAAAGAAGTAAAAAATGAACGATACCCATCTAATTTAATCACTTTTTTGCAGGGTATTTCAAAACTTCTTGAGCAATCTTTAAATCTCTGAGCGTCGAAAGATTTCCGAGTATTTCATCACTATCAGAAAGTTGTTATACTTGAGTTCAATTTTCAAAAAAATGGAAAATTTCTATTGCTCCTTTCCTTGAAATAGAATCCTTTAGAACGATTATATTGCACCTTTACTTAGAATAGAATCATTTGAAGATTCAATTACTTCTTTCCTTAGAATAGAATTATCTGGAAAGATTATATTGCTCCATTCCTTAACCCACCAAGTGGTTTCGACGAGATATCTCGTCCATCAAGATCAGACCAATTGTGCTAATGACAAGATATCTCAATATTTCTGATTTTCCGATGATGAAGATCTCAATATTTGGTCTGTTTTCTTCTTCTGACAAGATATCTCATCCATCAAGATCTGGTCAGTTTTACTTTTGACGAACCCTCCTGATGGTTGTCTTAACGAGAAACCTCGTCCAAATAACCACCTTGGGGGTTAAAATTGAATCTTTTAGAAAGATTCTATTGGACAAGATGATCAATATTTATAAGTCATACGGGGAAGAGTGCAGGTTTCAATGTGGAATTATGCGTGTGACCCCTCAAAGGGTTAATGCTCAAAAATACATAAATACCATTCACAAGTTTGGTGACGCGAATTTTGAGATTTTTCAACATCATCGAGCACCAGCCAAAAAATATCAGGTATTTAAAAACTTATATCCTTCCAAATCTGCATAATATATAAGGGTACAGTTTACGCAGAACTTTTTCTTTCAATTTTGCGTTTAGGGTGCAAAATCATTTCAGAGTGTAACATAACTGCGTTTTTCTGGCTACCTGTATAACACTGGCTTGCAAAACTTAAGGAACAGTATGGTTTTCATCTGTTACTTTGCAATGAAGTGACCTGGATGTGGGAAAATGTTACGAAATGTGCGTCGAAAGTTAGCAAACCAATGAGTAAAAGCAAAACGATAACAAGAATATAAGGAGACAAACAGTAAAAAGCCTTCGAATTTATTTGGATTTTAAATTTGATCGCGCAAGGTCCTAAACAGGACTATCTGCGCCAGTATTTGAACTGAGATGTTGAACCTACATTGGGTGCTATGAGAAGGAAGGGCAACTGTGAAAACTTAAATAGACTAGGTGGTCCTTAATAGGCTGTGCGACCACCTCTAACACTGATGCATGCCTTACACTATTCGTTTTCATACAGAGAATGCGGTTGCGAATGAGTTTCTGTGGTAGTAGAGCCCCTTCATATGTCTTCTTCCTCTGAGGTCATGATTCCGAATTTGAATATGCACCAGCTTTCTACTGAATATCCTTGTTTATGCAAATCGCCACAGGCTGTTTTGCTTAACCCTCCACGTGGTTTCTACGAGATATCTCGTCTATCAAGATCTGACCAATTGTGCTAATGACAAGATATCTCGCCATCAAGATATTTCCTATTTTTTTGGTAATAACGAGATCAAGATCAAATCAGTTTTCTTCTAATGACGAGATATTGATGAAAGAGGTATCTCGTCCATGAAGATCTAGTCAGTTTTGCTAATGACGAGATACCTCGTCGATACAACCACCAGGAGGGTTAATTTTGAGCATGCAACCTTTACGAATAATGATGTTCCTTAAGGCGTACGTATACGCTAGAAGATTTTTTTTAAATTTTGGCTTTAACAATCCAGTTTTATACAACAGGTCATTGGTTTGTGCTTAAACTAATTTAGTGTGAAAAATTCAGATTAAGCAAATCATTAAATGTCTAATTTAGATATAATTAGCCTGTTTTTTGAACAGCGATACCTCAAATTCTAATTTGTTAAGAAAGACAATTTCCGTTGGAAATTATTCCTAATATTATTCTTCGTGTTTTGACCCTCAATCAAGTTACTAGAGTGAGTAGGAGTTTTTGCAATTTTTTTCACGAAGGAAGTCGGAAAAATCAAGTTTTTTTCAGGAATTTTAATATTTAAAATAAACTAAAAATTCATTTCTCAACTAATAACTTAGACTGAAAGTCAAAACATGCAATGTATTATATATATTACAATGATACAACAATAATTATAATATATCAATTCATTGTTGAGTCATCTCTGTTTGAACAGAACATCATATTGTAAAACACAGTTCTTCAGAAATTGAGTTTGAAATTTTGGAAACATGTTCGTACATGGTGACTAACTAACGAAAACCCCTGTAACTAGAAAAATATTGCGAATATTTGAAAGATCCTCGTATCGTTTGAAAGCTAAGGATTTGGAAAATATTTTGAAACAATAAAAAATATCGATATTCTGGTCGATTTTCGTGATTTCTAGTGTATACAATAGACCTTAAATTTTGCACGACAGTGTATTGCAGGTACTACTTTCCAACGTTGAGATAGATCCTGGTCTACTATTCCAACACACAAGACCATTTGTGCTACAGGAAATAGAGAACGATTCTTCATAGTCTCAATAATATCCGACTCGAGCCTTCGAAATGCTGTCCGATAGACGCCTGAAACGTGGCTTCCTTTGCTGACATCATATCGACGATCTGATAAGCTCATTCGACTTACTGTAATATTAAAAAAGCGATAATTCCGCTAATACATCTCACGAGACAAAAGAAATGTCTATTATAATCCCGCAATAGTGGCATAAAGTTAGTTATATGACAGAAAGGGCTGTCACCAGTCCCGTTTAACAATGGGACTTAAAGCTGCTTGGTGATGAGTCGACAAAAGCCTTACTTCAGTGGAACGGTCGCATGAAGTAAATTGCCTTGTGTGTTTACTTAACTTTTTAACTACGGTTTAATTCCTTCTAACCATCTGAGCGTAGCGAGATTTCCGAGTAATGTACTACTGTTTTACCCCACAACACACTAAACGATTAAATAACCACATCTAGTGGCTTAAAGAATCCATTGGATTCTTTCAAACTCTGGAAATATTATATCTTTTCGTTGAAACGGAATTCTTTGGGCAGATTCTGTTGGTCATTTCCTTGGCATAGAATCCTTTGGAAAGAACCAGCAAAATCTGTCCAAAGAATTCTATTTTAACGAAAAGACATAGATATATTTCCAAAGTTTGAAAGAATCCAAGAATGGACAGATTCTGTGTGTTGGTCCTTTCCTTAGAATAGAATCCTTTGGAAAGAACTAGAAAAATCTGTCCAAAGAATTCAATTTTACGAAAAGGCATAGATATAATATTTCCACAGTTTGAAAGAATCCATGAATTCTTTAAGTGTGGTTAATTTAGTATAGAATACTTAGCATAGAATCTTTTGGAAAGATTACATTTCTTACATCCGTTTATTCCAATTCGACGTTATATAGATAACGGCAATTTCTGTGGAAATTACGATAGGGAAATATGATACATAAAGGTCGATTTTAATGCGTTTGTATCTTGCTATACAAATCTGTTACCAATTTTTATAGATAGAAAAATGGTCCATACGTTTTCAAGGCGAAACCTATACATTTGCCTTTTACTACTTCTGAACTTTCTTAGTTTCAGATATACGTGAGTTACTTTTGTAGTTTCATTCTAAGAGCAGTTACAGGGACACTATCATTTGAAAGATTTCGACTTTCGATTAAAGCAAGCTTCTGAGACTTTGGGCATCTTAATGAAAACCGATAATCAATCACGTTGGCATAATTGGCAAAGCTTTGAACAAGTTTTCAGGTTTACTTATCGTCAAAGACAGTGTATAATAGACCACATAATGTAAACAGTGTATGTAGACCACATAAGAGCACAACCCAATTTAAAAAACTCGACCTTCGAACTTCTAATTTTATCCACAGAGATTCACACGTATAAATCCACCTTGCAACATGCAATCTTTCCTGCATGATTTCTAACCAGTTTTGACCTTGACCTCGAATCTTTTCAAAGGATTCACTTCAAAGGAAAAAAGCAGTAGAATAGTTCCAAAGGATTTTATTCTAAGGAAAGCAGGGAATACAATCTTTCCAAATGGTTCTATTCTAAGGTAGGTAGGTATTTAATTGACGTCGCACTGGAGCAACACAATGGGCTATTGGAGACGGTGCGGGATCAACCCCGAAGGAAAGATTTGAGGACAACACGTAATTTTGAATCGCGGTCAGATGACGTGGTCATCTGACCACGTCAGATCACAACTGAGCTGGCACCTCACTCTCCAAACTTCCACACCACGCCAACGTGAGGACATTTGAGGTCACGGCAGATTTAACGTGCAACATCCCCTTTATACACGACGGTCTTTGATTGGATTCGAACTCGCAACCCTCCGGTTGTCAATCCGCTACTCTTCCAACCGGGCTACCGCGGCCCTCTATTCTAAGGAAAGGATGAAAGTAATCTTTTGAAATGATTCCATTCGTAGGAAAAGACCCATGCAATCTTTCCAAATGATTCTATTGTGAGAAAAAGAGCTATGGAATCTTCCTATAGGTTGAAAGAATCTATGTATTCTTTCAGCCAATACAGATAAAGTTATTCAGTCTTTATGCATGTATTGAGGGGTAGAAGAACTAGTCGGAAATCTCGTGACGCCCAGAGGGTTGAAATATCCAATAACCATTCTTTATTTCACATGCTCGTTTATTAGAGGTTTTTCATAACCTAGAAAATGTGTACAACAAAGGTTAAAAAATCGTTTTATGAACCAGGAAAACATTTTCTCAAATAACAAGAATCGGTTTTGTTCCAAGGAAAGGATGAATGGAATCTTTCCAAATGATTCTATTGTGAGAAAAAGAGCTATGGAATCTTCCTATAGGTTGAAAGAATCTATATATTCTTTCAGCCAATACAGATAAAGTTATTCAGTCTTTATGCATGTATTGAGGGGTAGAAGAACTAGTCGGAAATCTCGTGACGCCCAGAGGGTTGAAATATCCAATAACCATTCTTTATTTCACATGCTCGTTTATTAGAGGTTTTTCATAACCTAGAAAATGTGTACAACAAAGGTTAAAAAATCGTTTTATGAACCAGGAAAACATTTTCTCAAATAACAAGAATCGGTTTTGTTCCAAGGAAAGGATGAATGGAATCTTTCCAAATGATTCTATTGTGAGAAAAGACTAATGAAATCTTTCTATAGGTTTAAAAATCTTTCAGTTGACGGATGATTATTCATTCATTATGTGTGTAGTGTGGGGTAAAAGCAATACTTCACTACTAGGAAATCTCGAGAAACTCAAAGGTATAAAATATATGGTAAACAGGCTTTATTTTACATGTTCTTCTATTAGAGATATGTATAAAGAAGAAAATGTGTGCAACAAAGGTTAAAAATCGTCTTATGATTCAGGAAAACATTTCCTCAAATAACTGGAATCCGTTTCTGAAACTTCTAATTAGACCGCAATCAATAATCTTACTCTAATCGACTATCAATCCCAATGCAAGCCGAAACCAAACGAATCCCATCGTGTGGCGTTGCTCAGCAAATAAGCTTGTCTCCAACTCTGCCACCTGCAACTGACAAACTCAAATTGGTCTAGTGGTCGCAGAAATCAACGTCATTATTAGACGAACTTAAGTAACATTTCTCCTTCGCAGATTGAATGTCCCGCATCTACGTGATTAGTTACGATGGAGTCTGTGCAATAGTGGGATGAGAACAGTGCGTATATAACTAGAATAAGCTGTAATATCTAGTAACCGTAGATAACAAGGATATGATGGTGGATAGTGAATGTCGCCGCATTTATGTGATTAGTTACATTAGATTCAGAGTAATAATGGGATGACAACCGTACCGTAGATAACTAGAATAAGCTGTAATATCTAGTAACCGTAGATAACAAGGATATGATCGTAGATAGGGAATGCCGCCGCATTTATGTGATTAGTTACGTTGGATTCAGTGCAATAGTGGAATGAGAACCTTACCGTAGATAACTAAGCTGTAAAATCTAGTAACCATAGATAACTAGGATGTGATAGTGGACAGTGATTGCCGTCCCATCTACGTGATTAGTTACATTGGATTCAGTGCAATAGTGGGATGAGAACCGTAGCGTAGATAACTAGAATATGCTGTAATATCTAGTGACCGTATATAACTATAGGATATGATCGTGGATAGTGAATGCCGCTTCATCTGCGTGATAAGTTATATTGGATTCAGTGCAATAGTGTAATGAAAACCGTACCGTAGATGACTACGCTGTAATATCTAGTAACTGTGGATAATTAGAATACGATCGTGAATAGTGAATAAGCTCTGCCTGTAAAGTCTCCAAAAAATCCGTAAACTTTTCAAATTCCTTAATTTCACAGAACTATCATCCAAAATAACCTTTTTTAAATTTTTCGTTATAGTTTCTAAAATAAAGCTTTTCAAAAGATTTTTTTCCTGATATCACATTTGTGATATTACGTGTAGGTCATCATATTTGTGAGATTACTTGTAGATAGGCAGGTAGATGAACTGGATTCAGTGCAATAGTGGAATGAAAACTGCAACGTAGAGAGATAACTAGAATAAGCTGTAATAACTAGTAACCGTAGGTAACTAGGATATGATCGTAGATAGTGAATAAGTTTTAAGTCTCCGATAAGTTAAATGTCTCCGAAAAGTCCGCAAACTTTTCAAATTTCACAGAACTATGATCTAAAATAATTCTTTTTAGATTTTTCGTTGTAGCTCTTCAGATTTTTTGCTGATATTACATGTAGGTAGGTTGAATTTATACATCGCACTGGAGAAACGCATCAGAATATTAGCGACTGTCCGGAATCAGTCTCTGAACGAGATAGGTAGGTAGTTAACTAACGTCGCACTGGAGCAACACAACGGGTTATTCAATCTCTGAATGAAAGATCAGTAAATTTTCAAATTCCGTATTTTCGCAGAACCGTCATCCAAAATAATTTTAGATTTTTCGTTATAGCTTCTGAAGTAAAGCTTTTAGAAAGATTTTTTTACTGTTACATATAGGTAGTTGAATTTATACATCGCATGAAGTAATACAAAGAAATATTGGTGACAGTCTGGGTAGGTAGGTATTTCAATTAACGTCCCACTAGAGCACACAACACAACGGGCTATTGGTGACGGTCCGGGATCAATCCCAAAGGGAAAATTCCGAGGTCAACACCACGTAATTTTGAACCTCGGTTAGATGACGAGGTCACACCTGTGAGCTGTCACTCCGCTCTCAAAACTTCCACACCAAGCCAACGCGAGGACATTTCAGGCCACGGCAGATTTAACGGGCACCTATCCCTTTGTACACGGCGGTCTTTGGTTGAATTCGAACTCGCATCCCACCGGTTGCTAATCCATTACTCTTCCAACCGGGCTGGCGATGGTCCGGGATCAATCACGGAGTGAAAGATCCGAGTACAACACCTAGCATTTTTCAACCGCTATCAAATGACGAAATTTTCCCATTAGGTAGGTAGTTCAATTAAAGTCTGGAGCAACAGACCGCAGTATTGGCGATGGTCCGGGATCAATCCTGAAGAGAATGATCCGAGGTCAGCTCGTAATTTTGAACCACGGTCAGATAAGGAGGTTAACACCTAAGCCACACCCCACTCTATCTCTCTCTGACCTATCAGAAGATCAGAAATTGGCTGGTAATATTAACAGAAAAGTTTTATTTTGGAAGCCATAATTTGTAAGATCTTAAACTGATATTAAATATTTGTATTGGAGTTTACACTGTCGAACTTTACACCCGAAGATTGTCTTATCTAATTTTTAATCATCTTAGTAAAATAGACTTTTTAATTGACTATTTAATCTTTTATCTTTCCATCCTATTTACAAATCTGACAATTATTTTGGAACCAAATTCAGGTGTGTAGCAAACTTGAGTTCTAACCTCCTAGAGGGATTCGTGATCCACGCTTTATCTTTCATTCTACGTTACCATGGTTACGTTTTGGGGATTCTCCGTTTACAAGTGGTCACTTGACGTATAGAAAACACTATCCTTGGAGGCAGAAAGGAAACCCCCGAGTGAGATGACATGGAGCACCAGATCTGTGAAGACGTGCCGTTCTGGGCAGTCTGTTTTTCTAAATTATGTATGTCTTGTCCTAAATTTTCTGGGGGCCATCGTGGCTTAGTGGGTATGCCCACTGCTTTAGCAACCTGCAGCAAGTTGTAAGAGGCCCCGGTTCAATTCCTGTCAGGTGCGATTCCTACCTGGGTGTATTTCTTCTGTCTGCCAAACTTTTATTGTGTGTATGTCTAATACTTGATATCGTATGTCTTGTGTCGCCGCAGCATGGCTAAATATGGCCAAAATCCCACCAACCAACCGAAATTTTCGGTTGTTCATTATGTGGGTATATTTTATTAATGAACGTAGATTTACAATAATCAAATCTGCTGGCCGCGTTTTTCTCGTAACACCAAAATAGAAACTAGAACAATGACCACATATGTTAAATAGGACATTTATTTTGGGTTGGTTGGTTGTTTAGGGGGGTTTTATGGCGCAAGGACCATATTTAGCCATGCTGCGCCAGACACAAGACATAAAATATCAAGTAATAGACACACACAATGAAAGTTTTTACTGACACAGAAGAGAGAAATACACCCAGGGAGGAATACATCTAACGGGAATCGAACCTGCGCCACCTACAACTCGAAGGTTGCTAGTGCAGTGGACATATCCACTGAGCCACGATGGCCTCCATTTATTTTGGGACCAAACAAAAGCTTTCAAATTTTCGTAAAGCTTGAAAACTACTTAAAATTAATCAAAAAATTTTTTTGATTATATTATACTTCGGATAATTTTAAATTATCTTCCCATGACATTGGTTTTTAAACTTCTAAGTGGTTTCGACGAGATATCTCGTCCATCAGGATCTGACCAATTTTGCTAATGACGAGATAACAGGTTCTCTCTCTCATCAAGGTATTGCCGATTTCTTTATGATGACGAGATCAAGTTCTTGTCAGTTTTCTTCTTATGGCGAGATATCTCGTCCATCAATATCTGATCAGTTTTTATCTATTCTAAGGAATGGTGAGATACCTCGTCGAGACAACCATCAGGATTGAAAGGATCGTGGCACTCTCCAACAACCTTTCCGAGGAAATTGCTCATCCAGGTTATAAAATTAGGTGATACTGGTTGTAGTCTCGACGAGGCATCTCGTCATTAGCAAAACTGACCAGATCTTGATAGTCGAGGTACCTCGTCATATGAAAAACTGCCCAGATCTTGATCTCATCATCATCAAAAACGGTAACATCTTGATGACAAGATATTACCAATTTTACTAATGCCGATATCTCATCATTAGCAAAATTGGTCAGATCTTGATGGACGAGATATCTTGTCAAAACCCCTTGGAGGGTTACACAATTTTTGTTGGGTCATCAAATAAGACACCTTGGAATACGTATAAAAACGTGAAATGCATTTGTTTCTGATGTTTTCGGGAGATAGAAAGAGAAAGAGAGACTGATCTTCCCCCACACTACCATCCGAGGTCCATCATTTCTATTATTTCGCTATTATTGTAGATCACTGACATGGATATATTGTTGTCTGTCTGGAAACACAATGCATTGTGTTCTTGCACGAATGGTCATAAAACATTTTCGAAAGGTTTTGGTGTCTGGGACACAGAACTTCCAACTGTTTCCCTGTAAGATATCGCTTTCATCCTTCGAAAGAGCTCCCTTTTCAGAAAGTGAAATGAACAAGGGAAGTATACTTAAATAGATCGCATGACGGAAAGAAAAAAAAGGAGTTTATTACTTTGAAATGCAGGTATAATCTTCAAATGCTGTTTAAAATTTAAGTGAGGAATGCTGTTACATGGAAGGAAAAGAGCATATACTTGAAGTCAACATTTAAAGAAAGTGTTTAATAAGAGTATAAGATCAACTTAGGGGTACTCTATTAAAGATTGAATGGAAGGATAGAGTACCCCTAAGTTGATCTTATACTCTTATTAAACACTTTCTTTAAATGTTTAATAAGAGTATAAGATCATACCGTTTATTTTTAAATAATGTTAGCTTTACAAAAATAAAAAGAAAACAGAGTGTTGACTTAGGGAGAATACTATCAACAAAGATTCAATTTTGAGATTTTGTTTTTAATCAGGAAGAGTTTTCAATCTTTAGAAGATGCATCGCTTTTCTTTGAGATGTTCGGTAGGTAGGATAATTGAACTTACGTCCCAGCGGTAAAACCCAACACGATATTGGCAATTTGAGATGCTCGGAGAGTATTTTTAAGCTATTTTAAAGACGTAAACATTCTCATCTTGAGCCTTTTAAACATCCTTTAATGGTTGATTTCTCAAAATTGACTTTTGCCACACAATGTACCTTTTCAAAAAACTTTCAATGGTCAACATTTGAAATTTTGTGAAATAAGCTTAGGTAGGTAAGTATTTAATTAAAGTCGCACTGGTGCAACACAATGGGCTATTGGCGACGATGCGGGATCAAACCCGAAGGGAAAGATTCGAGGACAACACCACGTAATTTTGAACCTCTGTCAGATGACGAGGTCCCACCTGAGCTGTCACTCCGCTCTCCAAACTTCCACGCCATGCCAACGCGAGGACATTTCAGGCCACGACAGATTTAACGTATACCTATCCCCTTGTACACGACGGTCTTTGGTTGGATTCGAACTCGCAACCCTCCGGTTGCTAATCTGTTACTCTTCCAACAGGTCTACCGAAGTAATCTTAGGACACGTATAAACACGTTAAAACCGGAGTGACTGATCTTTCATACAGTTCACTTTGATGTCACAATTTAAGTGACTGCCTTGTGTATTGTGGCCCATGGTTTTGTGTACCACTGTGTTTTTAAACCGACATCTGTCTTAACCAAGTGGTTTCGACGAGATATCTCGTCCATCAACATCCGACCAATTTTGCTAATGACGAGTTATCTCCTTATCAAGAATGTCGATTGAATTCCGGATGATGATGGTATTGCCTTTTATTCATGGTGACTAGATCAAGATCAGGTCAAATTTTTCTAATAACGAGATATATCTCGGCCATCAAGATCAGGTCAGTTTTTTCCAATGATGTGATGTCTCGGTCATCAAGATCTGGTCAGTTTTGCTAATGACGAGATACCTCGTCCAGACAACCACCAGGAGGGTTAATTCCAATCTTATACTAACGATACTCTGTTCCAACGTGTAACCTCGACACGTTTCTGAATCATTCCATGCTTCGGCACATGATGCTTTTATACAATTCCTCTCTGGTTTATTCAAATGTCTCAAATATCTTCATTGGTGTGTCTTCTACTTAGTAGCGTAGCCAGGAATTCATTTTGAAGGGGTAGAAAGCTAAAAATTTAATATTTATGCTAAATGAGATTTGCATTATATTGCATTTTTGAAGTTTCGCTCAGTCTGCTTATCTTATGTTTGGTTTAAAGTTAGGAACTACTGGAAGCAAAAAAGGGCACATTTCGGTAGATAAGAATATTCAATTCCCTTTACTATGGTGTAAGGGAATTCTATATTTTTGTAAAATGATTGACATTTCGCAAGTAGCTTGAGAAATGTTAATCACTTAAATCAACGTTCAAATACTGTTTGTTGAAAGGCACTTTTTATCTTTTTGTCACTTTTTAAGTGTTGATATGCGAGATCAATAAGTCAATAAAGAATAAATTCACTGCTGCATACTTTCATATTTCGTTGTGAATGATTAATTTAATAAACTGATAAGTTAGTTTTTGTTATTTTATTTAAAGAATACGATTCATAGTTTGCATAACATGCACCGGTTCACTTTATATGCCCAGAAATTACTTTTTATGTGTATAAATTAAGTTTGCAGTGTTATAAATTAAGTTTGCGTTATCTTATTTACGGAATGCAATACCTAAGTTGCATTACATGCACCTGTGCACTTTTTATACACCGAAATGCCCTTTTTTATCTTTTTGTCGCTTTTTAAGCGGTCATTCGATACGCATGTATGCGAGGTGGTTAAATCAATGAAGGAAAATCAATCTTATATTTTCATACTTTTACATTTCGCGGTGAAGAATTAATTTAACAAACTGTCAATTTAGTTTTTGTTATTTTATTTAACGAATGGGATACCTAAGTTGCATTACATTCATACCTGTTCACTTTTTATACACCTAAATGCACTTTTTATTCTTTATGTCACTTTTTAAGAGTTGATGTGATACGTGTATATGTGTGCGATACGTATATATGTGTGCGATACGTATATATGTGTGCGATACGTATATATGTGTGCGATACGTATATATGTGAGATAGTTAAATCAATGAAGGAAAATCAAACTCATATCTCCATACTTTTCCATATCGTGGTGAAGGATTAATTTAGTTTTTGTTATTTTATTTAAAGAATGCAATGAATAGCTTTCATTAGATGCACCTGTGAACTTATGTAGCACATTTTATATTTTTGCCACCCTTAAGTGTTGATGCGATGTGTGTATATGCGAGATGGTTAAGTCAGTGGAGTTAAAACAAATTTAACATCACTTCATACTTTCAAATTTCGTTTTGAATGATAAATTAACTGTTCATTAATTTAATTGTTCTTATTTAATTTAAATAATGTAGTGCATGGGTTAGGAAATGCAAAGATTAATACAAAAGTATCCTATGCATTTATAAAAGTGAGTTGATAAGGATATATTATGAGAAACGAAGAATTTAGGGAGTTGTGCCCTAGTTCTGGTTCCCCTCTTCTGGTTACGCTATTGTTTCTACACATATTCAACTAGGAATGATACAAAAGTAAACTAGTGTGGTTTTCTGTTTGGTATATCTTGTACTGTACTGTTTAATGTATAATGAGAACTATCTCCCACACTTCACTTTGAATAAATAATTTAATCAACTTTTATAATAAATAATAATTTGTTTTGTGTAAAGGGAACGACCAGGTATAGTGTTTTTGTGGTTACTCAGATGAACTCTATTAGACGTTTCTAAAAAAAGTGAAAAGCTTGTGATATATTTTGCATACATTATGAGAAACAAGACTACGCCATTGTTTCTACACATATTCAATAGGAATGATATCAAAATAAACTAATGTGGTAATACTTTTCTATTTGGTATATTTTGCACAGTAATGTTTAATGTATAATGAGAACTTTCTCCACACTTAATTTTGAATTAATTGTGTAATTGAATTCTGTAATAAATAATAATTTTTGTGTGTAAAAGGGGCAACAAGGTATGGCATTTTTGTGGATACTCTGAGAAACTCTCTGACGTTTTTCAATAAAAAGCGAAAAGCTGGTAATGTATTTTACATCCTCAGTCTAAGGTAATGTTTTTTAAAAATATGCTCTGAAGCTTTTGTGAAGGTTTTCAAAATATCAAGGTATAGAAATCCATTTCACTAGCACACAAACGCGATATCACCGGATATATTCGAATAAAGCTCTTAATAAACCCATTAGGCAATTCAAACACTAGGAAAGGCAAAACAGAGTTTTTATTAGAAACGGGGTCCAAATTTACAAAAGTATTTCGCCTTCTTATATCCCTTGAATGCAGTCATAGTCATACACGGAAAAAATATTCCGAAAACTCATTGTGAAACTGCCGCGTGGAAGCAATCTTTCTATCCCTAGAAAAAGCAATTTCGTGTAAATGCGCAGAATACTAATCTTTCAATGGAATTCTACAAAAATGTGTTTCGTTATCCTCTTCTGCTGATAGTTTCTCTGACAATCATGACTCTGGGCTGACTTCTCTTCCTGAAAGTAATCGAAATTGAAATTCCAAATGAAAAAAGCGACTGATCCGGTGCAAATCCTTTCCGGAAAATATTCCATAACGCTCAGTATATATATATATATATATATATATATATATATATATTAAAATTCGGGAAATGTACCATACCCTTAAGATGATGATGTACGGCTGGTCCAGACACGTTTGCAGGAAATCAGTCCAGTCTTCTCTCTTACACTGTGTTTACTTCTATGATTAACGTTGAAAGTATGATTTACGCATCGAGTATGTTTTACTTGCATGATGTACACATCTAGTATGTTTTACTTGTATGATAAAAAGTTTCGAGTATGTTTTATTTGTATGATTAACTTTCAGAGTATATTTTTCTTGTATTATTTACATATCGAGTATGTTTTACTTGATTAACGTATAGACTATGTTTTTTCCTTGAATGATTAACGTGTCGAGTACGTTTTATTTGCACGGTTTACATAAGTAAGTTTTACTTGTGTGATTAACGATTCAAATATCTGTATGATTAACTATTCAAGATGATTAACGTATCGAGTATGTTCTTGTTTGATTGTCTGAGTATGTCTTACTGGTATAATCAACCTAACTTCGATTTTCACTGCTTAAACTGGTTTTCGAGTGTGTTTTTTATTGTTTTTTTAAATAAAATATATTTCTTGGAAAGCCGATTGCCATGAACCCTTACCTTTCATAAGACCCTGTGTCAACGACAAGAAGTCAAGCTTGAAGCTATATTTTTCTCCCAACCATCCCTATTCAAAGATAGTCTCCCATGATAGTCACCCATAGCCATATATGGGTGGACCATAGATAGTCATGTATGGGTTCTTTGCTTCAGCAACCAATAGAATTGCAATAATGCTTGATGAGCATTTTACTTGCAGGTATGTATGACTATTTTCAGACATGTCTACGCTGTATCTTATAGGTTTAACAAAACTTCAATTTACACGGACAAAGGCCCTCAGGAGCGCATCTTTATTTGTGTACGGGTATAGCAACCCCAAGATACCCGAGGGATCTTTCTTCCCTTTCATTTTTACCCTCACCTACTCTTCTGCTTTTTGTTTTTCTTCCTCCCTCATTTTATTGTCTGTTTAGTGTTTGGCACGGCTTTATCAAATATGACTTTTGTGCCATAAAACCCGAAAACAACCACAGACAAAGCTAGCTTTAGCATTCTTATGTAAAATCACGAACTATTGCTGACAAACATCGTTTCTGTAGATTCCCATTCATTGTCTTGGGACTAGCATTTTGATAGTATTAGATATTACAATGACTGCATTTATCGCCATGATCGCCATATTTAATATCTCCGAAAAATGTCAATTGATGTGTTTTTGCTCTGACGATATAAAGTTTGGTCTAAAAATTTTAAGTTATTACTTAAAATGTGGTGAAATAATTTGATAATTTAGCAAAAACTAAAAGGTTCCATTCTCATTAATTTTCCATGAATTGTCAAAATTTTAATTCACAGAATAATTTTTATACATACACTACTGTTTGTGAAAATTGTAATACCATGAAGGAATCATGCAAATTAAACGAAACTTGCAGGAAATGCAAAACAGGTTAGGATATGCAAATGATTAGAATTACTAAGTGATCACGCATGCAATATCTTGTGCGGCTGCACAAGATATTGATTTTCAGCATTATTTTTATTTTATTGCTCTGAAAATTTGATCGTTTATTTAAACCACTATAAGTAATACGTGGAATAAATTTCATTTATTTCTGATGATTCTTTCATAGTGTTGCAATTTTTACAACGGTAGTTTATAAATCAAATTTACTCCATTTGGTAAATATTACTCAATTGTAAAGCTAAAGTTTCTCCTAAAACACCTAAAATATTCCCAAAAAGCATACGTGAAGCAACATATTAAACCAAAATTTCAAAATTTGTAAGCATGATAAATGTATCATTTACACTTAAATATACTCAACAGATTGCAAAGATTATTAAAAAAACTTTAAAGAAAATTGGTTAAACTTAGATGTACAGGAAATGTTTTGAAATCAGAAAAATGTCAAAAAAATCTCAATCGAAGAAAAACGCGTTTTTGTTGTAAACTTACCATACTTATCTATTATATCTTCGATGTTGTTGTATATACAACTCTTTCAAAAATTATCGTAACTGAAAAATTCGTTTTGCTATCCAAAAAATTTATATCAATTAATCTTTAAGACTAAAATTTAAAAAATCGATTTTTCGATTGTTTTTGGCAATTTTGGAAACATAATTTCGTTTAATTTTGACGTTGTAATCTTTAAAATAATGGTGTTCCTTAAGATTTGAACGCCAGTGTGCAATGGACCACAGTAGCCAAAAATAATTCTCGTTTCAGAAATTTGAATATTCACCAGTTTTTTACTGAATATCTTCGGTTATGCAAATCGCCACAGGCTGTTCCATTTAATTCTCAAGTTGTCACCTTTAAAAATAATGGTGTTCCTTAACCCTCCTGGTCTCTCGCGTCATTAGAAAAACTTATCATATCTTGATATTCGAGATATCTCATTTGAAAAAACTGACCAAATCATGATCACGACCATGAAAGAAATTGTAAAGATCTTGTCATCAGCATATTAAATTGATCATATCTTGATGAATCTCGTCCATCAAAATCTGACCAATTTTGCTAATGACGATATATCTCTTCATCAATATATTGCTGAATTTTTTATGACGACGAGATCAAGATCTGGTCAGTTTTCTTCTAACGTCGAGATATCTCGTCCATCAAGATCTGGTCAATTTTATTTAATAACTAGATACTTCGTTGAGACAACCACTAGGAGTGTTAGGTTTTGCTCACCAGTGTACAATGGACCTCAGTAGCTTACAATAATTCGCGATTCCGAAAATTTCACTATGCCACCAACTTTTAATTAAATATCCTCGGTTATGCAAATCACCACACTCTGTTTCGCTTAATTTTGATGTTGTAACCTTTAAAAATAATGGTGTTCCTAACCCTCCTGGTGGGTCTCTCGATGAGGTATCTCGTCATTAGCAGAACTGACCAGATCATAATTGACGAGATACCTCGTCATTAAAATAAAACTGACTAGATTTTGATGTACGAGATATTTCGTCATAAGAAGGAAACTAACTAATGTGAGATATCTCGTCATTAGAAGGAAACTAACTAATGTGAGATATCTCGTCATTAGAAGGAAACCAACCAGATCTTGATGGACGAGATATCTCGTCATCAGAAGGAAACTGACCAGATCTTGATTCATCGTCATAAAAAAAGTCGACAATACATTGATGAGATAGCTTTTGATGTAGGAGGTATCTCGTCCATCAAATTATGACCATTGACAAGATATTTTTCATCAATTTGCCGATTTTTTTTGTTGGCGAGATCAGGATCTGGTCAGTCTTCTCCTAATGATGAGATGTCTCGTTCATCAAGATATGGTCAGTTTTATTTTAACGACGAGATACATCGTCGATATAACCACCAGGGGGTTAAGTTCTGCACGTCAATATACAACCTCAGTAGCTTACAGTAATTCTGTTCATTGAGCGTCTGTAAATGAATGTGAATCGATTCCTTGTCAGTGACTTTTTCTTTTGTTTTCCAGTTTTGTGCTCATCCAAACGTCCAGCAACTTCTTGCTTCCATTTGGTACGAGGGCCTTCCAGGCTTCCGACGGAAAAACATCCTACTCCAGATGGCCGAAATCACACGGATAGGTCTCATGTTTCCTGTCTTCTGCACAGCTTACATCATCGCCCCAAAGTCCTACTTGGGACGGACTCTGAGAAAGCCTTTCATAAAGTTCATCTGTCACTCGGCGTCATATGTTACGTTTTTGTGTAAGCAAGGTTTACCTCTTTAGTTGGGTCCGTTTCTGAGTCACACTCACTGCAGTGATCGCAAGAATGGTATGAGGTAAAATTCAAATTGCAACTTATCGGTCTAAAATCAAGACATGTTGTAACAAGCTAATGTAATATGCCATTTCCGACTTAACAACAGTAACTTTCCGTCAGTAACGAGTCTAACTAAAAGGAGAGTTCGACTTCAAGTGGTTGTGTCCGTTTTCTGAGTCAGATATCGGCGTGTGCATTTTGCACAGCTTTGGCGATGTCGATTATTTCATCGTTGTAAAGCTGTTCTTTAGGATGGTAATAGATTGTTTGCAGAGCAGCTACTATTACAGGGCAGGTGAATATATGATGATGTGTGAGCTCAACGAACCTGTTGGTAGGTAGTTAATTAGCGTCACACTGGAGCAACACAATGGGCTATTGATGACGGTCCGGGATCGGTCCCCAAGGGAAAGATTCAAGGACACAACCACGTAATTTTTAGTCATGGTCAGATGACGAGGTGAATGCCTGAGCTGGCACCCCATTCTCCAAACGTCCCCGCCATTCCAACGTGATACGTGACATGAAGTTCACTATACTGTGACATGAACACCTATAGAAACCAGCTAATTCAAGCTGCGAAAAGTCGGCAGTCACATGTTTCATCAACATCCATTTTACCCTCCTGGTGGTTGTCTCGACGAGGTATATCGTCATTAGAAAAACTGACCAGATCTTGATCTAGTCATCGTAAAAAACTCTGCAATAGCTTGATGACGAGCAGCAAAATTGATAAGATCTTCTTGAGCGAGAAATCTCGTTGAAACCACTTGGATGATTTACCTCTGACTTCAAAATTACCGATTTCGAGAAGGATAGTTTGGGTGGTTAGCAACAACCAGCTATAGGCGATGGTCCAGGATCAAACTCCGAACGGAAAGATCCGAGGACGACACACCGTATTTTTGTACCATGGTTCAGATGATAACCGATTTGGAATCAACTTTTGCGTCGGGGTCAGGTTTAACCAGTCAGTCCACAAAAACCGTTCATGTAAGATAAATACGTTGTAACGAATACATTGGTCTCAAGCCCAGAGACCAGATATGGCCATCAAATAATTTTTTATCAAGCCGCGGACTAGATACGGCCCTCCAGATAAGTTTAAACCTCCTGGTAGTGTATTTTTGCTTCATATATTGACTTGTAGACCTGTGAAACCTGTTCCAACTAGTCACCAGTTCTAGGCAAAGGACAGTTTGTTTTTCCTACCTGAATCTTCATTCCCCTTGGAGTAATAGAGCATTTTTGTCTCAACGATATATCTCGTTCTTGGCAAAACTAACCAGATCTTGGACGCGATATCTCGTCGAAACACTTGGAGGCTTAAGATAGGTACATACCTCAACTCGAAACGAAACATACAATGCAGTTAAAACAAACTGAAACTAAATACAGTCTAAAGAATCGATTTAAGGAATTGATTTTCGATATAACAGCTTACAAGCCAGATATGGAATAGGCTTACTCGGGGTACAGACCAGTTACGACCCTCCAAATACTTTTATCAGGATCGCAGACCAGACATGGCTCTCTGTACAGGTTTAGATACTGTCCACCAAGCATTTTTATGAGCCCGTCGGATGAGATACGGCCCTCGGAATAGATTAAACGGCCCGCAAACCTTATACACCCCTCCTCCAAGTAGGTTTAAGTGACCTATAGGCGAGATATGGCCATCTGATACCTTTACACGGTGCGTAAATAAAATATTCCTAGAGGATAATCATTCATAAAAACTAAATATTTTAAAATTAGCTAAGAGCTAGGTTGAAATTTGCACAAGATTTATATAAATATATTTTTGAATGCAATTTCTAAGCACAGAATAGAATTGTGTGATTTACTAGTTAACTCTCCAAGTGGTTTCTACGAGATACCTCGACCTTCAAGATCTAACCAATTTTCTTACAATAACGAGATATCTCGTCCATCAAGAGATGTCAGTTTTGCTAAGGACGATATACCTCGTCGAAACAACCAACAGGAGGGTTAATGCCACATGAATAGATTTTTAATTTTAAGCAGCATATACTAAATCCTCCTTGATGTGAGTATACTAGTATATAAGTTGGTTTGGTTTTATGGCACAAGAGCCATATTTGGCCATGCTACGACAGATACAAGACATACAATATACAGTTATAGACACAAACACGATAAAAGTTTTTTTGACACGGTAAAGAAAAATACACTCAGGAAAGAATCGAACCTGGGCCGCCTACAACTCATATGTTGCTAGCGAAGTGGTCATAACCACTAAGCCATAACGGCCATACTAGTACATGTTTATACACAAGCTTCGAACCGTTATATATCACTATTTCGAGGAAAGCCAGTTTCCATCAAAGTAGCAGTTTATAATTTTTTCGGGCTCACGGAAACGCGGTTGGAAGAGTAACGGACTAACAAACGGAGGGTTGCGAGTTCGAATCCAACCAAAGACCATCGTGTACAAAGGAGGCTGGTTCACGTTAAATCTATTGCGACCTCAAATGTCCTCACGTTGGCGCGGTGTGGAAGTTTGTAGAGTGGGATGCCAGCTCAGGTATGACCTCGTCATCTGACCGTGATTCAAATTTAAGTGGTGTTGTCCTCGCGGTTCTTCCCCTTTGGAGGTTGATCCCGGACCATCACCAATAGCCCGTTGTGTTTCTCCAGTGCGACGTTAATTGAAATACCTTCCTATCTCTTGATGTACGAAATATCTCGTCGAAACCCCTTGGAGAGTCAATTTCAAATGGGTCCGAAAAAACCTGTGCTTATAAAACCAGAAAAATGTTCTAATTCAAACCGCAACATGTCGGAAATGACATATTTTAGAAACATCCAATCAATCACCGACTTCAGAATTCGTCTGGAGGTTTCTGGAATGGGGGAAAAGTGTATTCTTCTCACATCCACCCCATTCTTTTGGAATGAATCTCACAGCGCCAACACTGGGATCACCCCTTTCTTGCTTCCTTTCTTCCACCCCTTCCTATATCACATCGTTCCCCGGCTTCGTTAATAGAGCGCCGTAAATGGCTGAAACGAGTTGAAGGTTTAAAGGCGACGATAAACTGATAAAAATAGGAATTTTTAAATGAGACTTTAGCATCACCTCAGGACACGATCAAAGGATAAGGGTTGATGTAAAAAGCATCAAAAGGAAAGCTTCAACCTTCGCAATTTGAAAACTTTTTACCGGTAAGTAAAGATAAGTAAAATTTTGATTGAAATACTTTCTGGGTTACTCACGAGTATAAAATTGTCTCGTTTCGTTTAAACGTGTTTCTTAGGCTTGATTAGATTTTATACTTTAGTAAGGGTACTTATAATTAACCTTCTCCAAGGTTTCGAGGAGATATCTTGTCCTTCAAGATCTGACCAATTTTGCTTATTTCGAGATATCTCGTCATCAAGTAAAATTTTGATTCAAATACTTTCTAGATTACTCGCAAGTATAAAATAGTCTCGTTGTATTTAAAAATATTTCTTAAACATTGATTAGATTTTATAATTTAGTAGGGTACTTATAATTTACCTTCCATATTGGTTTCGAGGAGATCACGTTCATGAAGATCTGACCAATTTTGCTAACAACGAGATATCTCGTCATCAAGTAAATTTTGATTGAAATACTTTCTGGGTTAATCGTAAGTATAAAATTGTTTCTTTGCGCCTAAAAGTACCCCTCAGACATTGATTAGATTTTATATTTTAGTACAGGGTGCTTATAATTAACCTACC
This sequence comes from Meta bourneti, assembly GCA_933210815.1. Classification (NCBI taxonomy): domain Eukaryota; kingdom Metazoa; phylum Arthropoda; class Arachnida; order Araneae; family Tetragnathidae; genus Meta; species Meta bourneti. The sequence continues at coordinate 94,337,586 of OW119934.1, forward strand.
ATATTGGTTTCGACGAGATATCTCTTCCATCAAGATCTGACCAGTTTTGCTAATGACGGCATATCTCGTTATCAAGATATTGCCATTTCTTATGGTGAGATCTCGTCATAAAAATTGACAATGTCTTTAGGACGAGGTATCTCGTCATTAGTAAAATTGATGAAATATTGATGGATGAGATATCTTGTGAAAACCACTTGGAGGGTTAAGGGGCAGTGAACTTTCAAAATCATCAAAACCAATCTCTTAATTTTAGCTTTAAAAAGTAATTGATATTAAACTCTAGATAGTAAAATGTATTTTTCTATTCCGATCAGCTTTGATTGAGTTACACAAACATATAGTAGATAATTATTGTAAGTATATGAAAAACACGTTTTTCTCGATTGAGGTTTTTCGACATTCTTTCGATTTCAAAATGTTCCCTGCGCATCAGGTTTTAGCTGATTTCCTTGAAATTATTTTGGGTAGGTAGTTAATTAACGTGGCACTGGAGCGACACAATGGGTTATTGGCGACGGTCGGGGATCAATCCCGAAGGGAAAGATCGAAGACAACACCTCGTAATTTGGAACCACGGCCAGATGACGAGGTCAACACCTGAGCTGGTGCCCCACTCTCCAAACTTCCACTCCTCGCCAACGTGTAGCCATTTGCTGCCATGGCAGATTTAACGTGCACCAGCCCCGTGCACACTACGGTATTTAGCTGGGCAGAGTTTCGAACTCGCAACCCTCCGATTGCTAATCTGTTACTCTCTAACCCAGTCCTAAATTATTTTGGTATAATCTTTACAATCGGTTGTATACGTATATTTAAATGTAAATGAGAAATTCGTCATATTTCCAAGTTTTGGTTTAAAATGTTGCTTATCCTATACTTTTTTGCAAAATTTTAGGTGTTTTATTATAATTTTGTTTTGCTTCACACAATTGATTGAAATACTTACCAAATTGAGTTAACTTGATTTTTATGTATACTAAGTGTTATGTGAATCTAAATTTTGACAATGCATGTAAATTTGATGGGCATGGGACCTATCAATTTTTACAAATTAATCTAAAACTTTGACCACGTTTTATTTAATAACTTCAGCATAACTTAATATTTTTACACCCGAAGCTTTATGGGCCGCGGTGGCCCGGTTGGAAGAGTAACGGATTATCAACCGGAGGGATGCGAGTTTGAGTCCAACCAAACACTCCCGTGTACAAAGGGGGCTGGTTCCCGTTAAATCTGTCGTAGCCTCAGATGTCTTCACATTGGCGTGGTGTGGAAGTTTGGAGAGTAGGATGCCAGCTCAGGTGTTGCCTCGTCATCTGACCGTGGTTCAAAATTGCGTGGTGTTATCCACGATCTTTCCCTTTGGGACTGATCCCGGATAGCCACCAATAGCCTGTTGTGTTGCTCCAGTGTGACGTTAATTAAATATACCTACCTATACCAGAAGCTTTATATATAAGCCTTTTAGTAAAACGCGAAGATACTGTGCAAAAGCTTTTACTACGAATATTGAGTGCAAAAGTTTGTTTTCAAAATCCACTGTCGCCTTAAACTGATTTTATTCAGAGCTCTCATTTGCAGCTTGTCCTAATCAACAGGTCGTGATGAAACTTGATATATATATACTGTTCTCACCATGGATAAACCATTAGGAAAGAAAAATAGTTCAGATTCTCACCAGTAGGTGGCTCATTAAAGAGAAATGCTATGCAAATTAGACTCTGGCTGGGGATTCGTGCCAACTTCTGTGATGATCGTGTTATCTCCCGAGACATTCTAAATGTTTGGCTTTTCTGTTCCCCCGACTTAATCCCCTATGATTTCTGGAATGGAATAGAAATGAATTGAGAGTTTTGTGGTGCAATGTTCAAAATAAAGCTCCTATGACTTCTGAGAGATTCCTTAAACGTTATCCTAATTCCGTATATCAGAAAATTTGTATGATACACGGAAGCAGATCTGAAGGCCAGCATGTCTCTTGTTTCAGCCGAAATGTTTTGTGTGACTATTGATAACGCCACATAACGATTTGAACATGTAGCCGACTCAGATGCCTTCCACACAACTTTATAGCTAAATTACACTTTGCTGTTCTAATAAAATTTTATCCAATCTGTATTACAATTGTTGTTCTTCAAACGCCTTATTTTCACCTAGTGGCGAGAATTTGAACTTTTTTCATTTCTAATGTTTACCTCATGGTCAAAAGAGCAGATATGCTTCGTTTCATCAAGTACTGTTGATTAGAACAAGCTGCACAGGGTTCTGAGTTCGGTCAGTTTAATTATAACCAAACTATAGTTCGTATCATTTTAATGGTGCTCTTTATTAAAGTTCCTTTTAATTTATTTGTACTTCTGTTTTAATAATTCATTTTACTTTAATAGTTCTTTTTTCTTAAAGTTTGTTATACTTCAATGGTTCTGTTCTTTTATAATTATTTTTACTTTAATAGTTCTCTTTTATAAAAATTATTTTTTACTTTAATAGTTTTCTTTTCTTAAACTTCTTTATTCTTTAATAGTTCTCTTTTCTTAAACTTCTTTATTCTTTAATAGTTCTCTTTTCTTAAACTGCTTTATTCCTTAATAGTTCTTACTTCAATAGTTCGCTTTTCTTAAAAATCTTTATACCCTTTAATAGTTCTTCTTTAAAGATCTTTATAATATTTTAATAGTTTTCTCGGGTATTTTTAATAGTTATTTAGCTTTGGTAGCCTTTTTTATTGTTCTTTTTACTTTAATAGTTGCACTTTTAATAATTATTTTTACTTGGAAAGTTATCTTTTTTAATAGTTATTTATATTTTTTGTTCTTTTTATTTTAATAGTTCTTAACACACACACACACACACACACACACACACACACACACACACACACACACACACACACACACACAATGGTGAGGAGTTTTGTGTTAATAGATTTTTTACTTAGTATGATTTTTGGGATATGTTTAAGATTTTTCTTAACTAACTTTTTGGTGTACTTAAAATGTCATTTAATTAGTTGAAAATAGAGTTAACTCTGATCTACGTGTAATTTGTTTAAATGTGCCTCTGAGACATTGACTAATTTTTCATAATCCGAGTTATTTTAATAGTTATTTTACGATCCTCTTTTGGTAATAGCTCTTTTTTACTTTATTAGTTCTCTATTTAGATTATTTTTAAATATTTTGAAGGTTTTGTGTATCTTTTATTATGTATGAGAGAGAGAGAGAGAGAGAGAGATTTGAGTTTTAAGATTTTTCTTTTTTACAATTTCTAAGTAATTCTAAGGTAAGTTGAGTTCTAGTCATTAAATTTGTTGTGGGGTAAAAGCAACACTACACTACTCAGAAATTCCGCGATAATCAGAGGGTTCAATAGAACCAATAGATGCGTGAGTGTTATCGGGTATATTATCCCACTCTGAGACCTTGTGACGCTCAGAGGTCTAACCTTGATGTATGCTTGCCCAAACACTGTGTAGCATACGACAAAGCATACACGACACGCGCATGCGTTCCCCTCTTTTGTATAGAAAACATGTAGGTACGCATGCGTATTTCAGTCAATTCAGTGTCGCAGGACTGCTATTGGACCAGAGTGTGGGTTGCCTGACTTTAAAGAAACGGATAGAAGTTGCCATATCGCTACCGGGTGCAATAGTAGCATAGCTCAAAACTTGATTTTTGGAGTAAAGCGTTCAATATGGAAACCTACATTCGTTCCAGCAGGAATTAGTCAATCTCCTAATTCAATACCGGACCGCTAGATGGCAGAAGTGTCTTACAGTATGCTTTGTATTTCATAGTAATGAAAACTTTAACCTTCTTTGTGGTTGTTTAGGACGAGGTATCTTGTCATTAGCAGCACTGACTAGATCTTGATGGACGAGATATCTCGTCACTAGAAGAAAATTGACCACAGATCGTTAACTTGTCATCATTAAAAAATCAGTAATGACAGTCTTGATGAGAGATCTCGTCATTAGCAAAATTGGTTGATCTTGATGGACAAGAAATCTCGTCATTGCCAAAGTTGGCCAATCTTGATGGACGAGAAATCTCGTCATTGCCAAAGTTGGCCAATCTTGATGGACAAGAATTCTCGTCATTGCCAAAGTTGGCCAATCTTGATGGACGAGGTATCTCGTCATTGGCAGTAAATTTTGATGAATGAGATATCTTGTCCTTAGCAAAATTGGTCGATCTTGATGGACGAGATATCTCGTCAGTAGTAAAATTGGTCAATCTTGATGGACGAGATATCTCGTTGAGTGTTAAGCCTAATTTATCTCAAGTTGCGCCGGTGTTGCAGCCCACGAACGATATGTTGTGCATCTCTGTATTAGATATTCACTGATTATTCTTTGGAAGTGATCTGCTTTTGAATTGTCCTTTTTTGCAATTTGTTTTCAGTAATGTTTCAATGTAATTTGTCTTCCACAGTTCTCTTGATACTGGCTTCCCAGCGGATCGAGACTGTAGTTGTAGAGTGGTTTGGTACCGATGAAATGCGACATCGCCTACACAGTGATGTTACCACTAAGCGAGGAGCTCCCCCTAGCGTAGTCGAGTTAATTATTCTAACTTGGGTAATGGGTATGTTTCTTGTTCACTGTATTTTCATAGGATTAATTTAGTTAGATATTTGAACATTCTTTTATAATTGCATTTGTTATTGCTTGAGAGTTACCAAAGTGTTACAGGTATGCTTCTGAGCTAGCATGGTTGACATTGTCTCCAAATGTGGACAGTTTGGGTGTACTCACAGTTGTTAACCCTCCAAGTGGTTTCGACGAGGTATCTCGTTCATCAAGATTTTAACGATTTTGGTAATGATGAGATATCTCGTCATCATGATATTGCCTTTTTATGATGACAAGATCAAGATCTGGTCAGTTTGCTTTTGTAATGACGAGATATCTCGTCCATCAAGATCTGGTCAGTTTTGTTAATGACGATATACCTTGCCGAGACAACCACCATGAGGGTTAACCTTCTTGATAATTGTCCGGACGAGGTATGTCGTCATTAGCAAAACTGACCAGATATTGATGGACGAGATATCTCGTCATTACAAAAGCAAACTGACCAGATCTTGATCTCGTCATCATCGAAAATTTGGCAATATCTTGATGACGAGATAGCTCGTCGGCGAAATTGATCAAATCTTGATGTACGAGATATCTCGTTGAAGCCACTTAGAGGATTAAAGGGGGACAATACCTTTAAACGCTTAAGTTTCAGTGAAAAGAGATAGAAGTTTCAAAGTTTTGTAAAAATGTGTTTTTCATGGTGTCTTTCAAATTTAAAACTTTTACAGTATAAATGTTATATTTAAAAGTAAATCACTTTAGAACTTCTATCATTTAAACTTTTATGTTTATGAACAAAAATATAAGAAACAATTTCGGCCAAGTGTTGTAATTCCTAAAATAACTCAAAAACTATTCAATCTATAATAATGAACTCATTAACTACAAATGACTTATAACTTTAATGATCGGTTCAAATTATTCGATTTATGGAATCAAAAATGTTTAAATCCTAACTCATTGACGTACACATCAGAATATGCATCGCAAACAACATGGTAAAATTTAAGATAGGATTTTGAGATTAGATCATTTTGTAAGTAATGAGTCCTATAATAAGTGCAGATTTCATTATTATAGAGTAATTAGTTTTGTTATCTTACGGACAGCTAAGCAACACTTGGTTGAAATTGATTCTTATATTTTTGTTTATAAGTATAAAGGGTTAAATGATGGAAGCTTTAAAGTGATTTTCTTTTTAAATATAACATCTATATTATAAAGTTCTAATTTTAAAAGAATACACCGAAAAATACATTTTTAAGAAATTTGAAGCCACTGTCCCTTTTCGCTGAAACTTGAGCGTTTAAAGGTATTGTCCCATTTAAAGGGACACTACCCTTGGAGCAATTAATTTTGTTTTGCATTTCCAACAAAATATTTTAGTGTACAGTATTCCAATACGAATAATACAGAATATGCATTAAAGAAAAAATCTTTTTTACATAAGCAATAATTAAGAAAATTCAATTACAAAATATTTCTATATTTTAATATTCTTACACCTGGAATTTTTAGTTTTTTAAATATTTTTTCGTTATTTTCCTTAAAATGTTTCCCATAATTTTTTGCATGGGTTTCCATGTACAACTGTTATTTATTTTTTACAAATAATTTTATAGCAAACATTTTGAGGAAAGGTTCTGTGTTCGCATAGGATTAAGTTAGAATTTAAGAAATTAAGTTATAATTAAAAAGTAATAGCCAAGAAAGAATCCATGGGTAGGTAGGTAGGTATTTTAATTAACGTCACACTGGAGCAGCACAACGGGCTATTGGTGACGGTCCGGGATCAATCCCAAAGGGAAAGATCGAGGACAACACCACGTAATTTTGAACCAAGGTCAGATGACCAAAGAATCCATGTATTCTTTCACCAAATAGTTGTGATTATTTAATCATTATATTATGTTTGGGAGTAAAACAGTAATATAATACTCTCAGGAATCAGCTGGGCGCTCAGAGGGTTAACAACCGTCAACTCAAAATGACTTGAAGATATTGTCAAATTAGAGAACTGTTTTGAAAAGCGCGGTAGAACAACACGCATGTATTTCTGTTTCGTACCGTAACATAACATGCTTTTAAAAAACGAAAAGGAACTCATAAATATTTATTTTAAGTAACGGAAAATGAAAAACATGGAATGTAATTAATAGTGCTGTAGAAAAATAAACTTCACTGGTTGCCCGAACGACACAAAAAGCAGCGCTGATGTTTTGAAAGTTGGAGAAAATGCCGATTTCGCAGTGCTTTATACCAGCTTGAATGTGCCGATCTCCTACTCAAGCTGAATTTCATGACTGATGGAGGGAAAAAGAATAACGAAAAGGTGTATAAAGTTATTTCAATTGACTACTGTGACAGGTCTCATATATTTTGATTCGCTCTGGACAGAAGTTGAAAAGTGCAACAATGTATCACACAACGCGAACTTTTCCGAACGAATCTATGTATTGACTACTATATTAGGTGAATTTCATTGAATTCTTCTGGCTGTTTCGACCTTTCTCTTTCTCTCTTCAACTAGAAAAGATATCTATTTTCTATGCATTTCGATTTTTCGAAGCATTTACATGTCACTTGAACTAGAAAAATGCAGTAGTATTGCCTTGCTCATTATGTGTCTTCAGTTAGAGTAGCTATATCTATTTTCTGTACGCTTCAATATCTGGAAGTATTTACAGGACATTTGGACTAGAAAAATGCAGTATCGTAGCGTAGCTCTTTGTCTTCAACTAGAAGAGCAACATCTATTTTTTGTACATTTCGATTTCTTAAAGCATTTACATGTCACTTGGACTAGAAAAAGGCAAGATAGAATTCGACTTCTCAAAGCATATACATGGCACTTAGGCTAGAATAATACAGTAACAATTATAAAAGGAGTTGCCAAGATTGAATTTGCTCTACTATGAGCGATGAGCGAAGAAAAAAATGAATATGGTTGGCCGATTTGGCATCTTATCTCCTCGTTTGGCGATATAACATCTTATAGGGTAGATGCGCATTTCTAGAGGGGCGGCGAATATGGTGAAATCGACAGTCTACTACTATGTCGCTTAGACCAATCAGATGATGAATCAATGAATGGGCGTCTTCTCCTGTGCCATGGACCAATCAAACGATGAACATTCGTTTCCACCCGCCTACTAAAGTAGGTCAAGTTACTACTAGTATCGGTCACATGATTCTGGCCACATAAAAAGATTGCCATTGCTCACTCTACTTTTATAATTTCTATGGTATCAACCGCGTAGTTCTGTGACAAAGAGACCACATAGAATTGCAACGATAGAGTTTAGGAGAAAGTGCATATTTAAAATCGAAGCTGATGTCTGTTAAGACTTGCGTCAAAAATAAACATCGTTTTCGACATCTTTTTTCAAATGCAGTCGGTGATTCGTACTAATAAACAAGAGATCCCAGGCATCTGTGTTATCATGGACATTACGCTACTAGGAAAATGGAAAGCGATTCTAAGGGTCATTTAAAAATAATGATACTCCATCGAATAAAAAAATTATATGCGGTCTTTTGAATTGGATTCAACTGAGATTATTTCGCCATATTTTGTCCTTCCGCCGATTTTTATCAAAGCTATTCATAAAATTTTCTTGAAATGATTATTTAAAGGTCTTTTCCTGATTGCTTTTGGGGTGGGTATTGAAATGGGGTAAAAAGTTTTAATAGGAGATTTCTCTTTACTTGTCTTTAAAATCGATACTTTAGTTTCGTGAAATTATCCATGAATATGCATTAAAGAACTTAAAATTGAAACTGTAAGTTGGAGTGTGTAATTAATTTTGTACTTTATATATTTTCAATTTGAGAACTATCTTCGTTTTCGTGTAACTTTTGGACTGTGTTAGGGTAGAGGCATGTAATATGGAACATTTGGTTTTAGAGATTGCCAAGGGATGGAATGTATTTGTTTGAATGGACCAAGCGTCAAATCACAGCAAATCTATATATGATTTATATGTTAATAGGTTCTAAATAAAAGCGAATAGTCAAAATTGTTGACTGGAAAAAATTGTATAGAATATAGAGCACCAAATGAATATGCCACAAACACAAAAGCATGATTTTTATACAAAAAAATGCATATTCAATTGGCCCTTAAGTACAAAGGAACCTTTTCATGACTACATTTTACCTTTAACCCTCTGCGGAATTCACACGCGTAATTCTACTGCCTTCCCTGCATGACTTCTAACAAATTTTGATCTTCTTGACCAATACAATCTTCCCAACGGATTCTATTCTAAGTAAAGGACCAACAGAATTTTTCCAAACGATTCTATTCTACAGAATGGACTCGTAGAATCTTTGCAAATGATTCTATTCTTGGTTCATTCCTTAGAATAGAAACTTACCAAAGATTACATTTTAAAGACAGGACCAAGAAAATCTTTCTAACGGTTGAAACAATCCATGAATTCTAAAAAAGATGTGATTATTTAGCTTTTAAAAATGTAAACCTAATTTAAAAACTTGAACTTTATTTAACCCTATGAGGGGTTCACACACGTAATTCCACCTTGCATGACCTTCAACCATTTGCGACCTTTTAAACCAATATAATCTTTCCAAAGTATTCACTTCCAAGGAAAGGAGCAAAAGAATTCAAAGTATTCACTTCCAACGAAAGGAGCAATACAATCTTTCTAAAGGTTGAAAGAATCCATGGATTCTTTCACCCAATAGATGTGGTTATTTAGTCACTAAGTATATTGTGGGTAAAAGCAACACTAAAGCTATTCTCAATTCTCTAGGAACTCATAGAGTTAATGACATTGAACTTCTACACACTGGAAAAGGTTCGGAACATTTTATTTGATATCCATAAAAATAAATCCTTCTCAGATCATAAATCTCTTACCCTTACCAATGCTGTTTCAAACAGCTTTACTTCCAAAAGCTCAGGTTCGATTCCTGTTAGGCGCATTCCTCCCTGGGTGCATTTCTCTCTTCTGTGTCAGTAAAACTTTCATTGTGTGTATGTCTATTACTTGATATTGTATGTCTTGTGTCTGGCACAGCATGGCCAAATATGGCCCTTGAGTCACAAAATCCCAAAACCAAACTCTCAGATTGGTGGTTCTTCCTACCGAATAGTGCACGCTGAAGTAAGACAAGTGCAAACACAGTTCTTGAACCAATTACATATTTATTCAACCAATTACTTATTTATTGAACCAATTACTTATTTATCCCCTATATTGTTTAGCCCTCCAAGTGATTTTGACGAGATATCTCGTTCATCAAAATCTGACCAATTTCGCTGATGACGATATATCTCGTCATCAAAATATTTCCGATTTTTTATGGTGGCCAGTTTTCTTCTAATGACGAGATATCTCGTCAATCAATATCTGTTAATGGTTTTCATTATGAAGAGATACCTGGTCAAGACAACTACCCCCAGAAGGTTTAAAAATTCATATTTTTACCGCACCCTCCTTGATCCTTTACAAACATGTTTGCACTCTTGATTAAACATGCCATTGATTTTATTTTAAAATACGTCCCACATTTTCATGGGGTCGCTGTTACCCCACGAGATGGGACAAGTGCATACCATGCACTGTTCTCTTGTTTACAAGGGTGGTGATTAATTAACGTCGCACTGGAGCATTACAACGGGCTATTGTCGACGGTCCCTGATCAATCCCCAAGAGAAAAATCCAAGGACAACACCACGTAATTTTGAGCCACTGTCAGATGACGAGGTCAACACCTGAGCTGGTACCCCACTCTCCACACTTCCAAACCCCGCCAACATGAGGACGTTTGAGACTACGACAGATTTAACGTGCACCTTCACCCGTGCCCGTGTACATGACGGTCTTTGGTTGGACCTAGTTTCGAACTCGCAACCCTCCGGTTACTAATTCGTTAATCTTCCAACCGGGCTACCGCTTCCCCTCTTGTTTACAATGTGTAGTACTAAGAGGAGAGGCAAGAGCTTGTAACTTCATTCATACCCTTGTTTAGTCGGCGCAACTTTCCTGCCGAAATCCAACGCCCTCTAGCGGTGAAACTGATCTATAGGACTCCTTCAAGCATTTCCATCAGATCTATTTTAATCAGAAACGTTTTACGTTCCGTGAGCGCGTCTACAACGCCAAATGCACTTTCCCTACATCATCAGTACCTATTGTGTTCAGTGGAGTTCCAAGCTTCTCGAAGGGCCGCGGTGGCCCGGTTGGAAGAGTAACGGACTAGCAACCGAAGGGTTGCGAGTTCGAATCCAGCCAAACACCGTCGTGTACAAAGGGGGCTGGTGCACGTTAAATCTGTCGTGGCCTCAAATGTCCTCACGTTGGCGTGGTGTGGAAGTTTGGAGAGTGGGGTGCCAGCTCAGGTGTTGCCTCGTCATCTGACCGTGGTTCAAAATTACGTGGTGTTGTCCTCGGATCTTTCCCTTTGGGATTGATCCCGGACCGTCACCAATAGCCCGTTGTGTTGCTCCAGTGTGACGTTAATTGAAATACTCCCTCCCAAGCTTCTCGAAGACGCGACTTTCTTTTCTCAAATGCTCCTAGTGCGACGTTAATAAATACCTATCTATCTAGAGCTTCCGTATGTGTGCTCTTAGAAAATTGACAATTTTAACACTAAGTTGAATAATGTATTGTAATTTAATATACACAGTAGAAGGCAGAGTTGTGTATCAGTGGTGACCATAGAACTGCATGAGGTAGTCTGGAAATATTGCATGTAGATTTTGTTTTAGCCCAACTCACTTGACTAAAAACTGCCATACAGAATACGCTTATATACCTTCATCTACCATGAGAAAATATATGGTAACTCTCATTTCTTATTGTATTCTACGACATGGAAAATCCTGTAATATGAAAAATATCTGTAATATGGAGCATAGTCCATATTACAGATATCGAACAACTCGAATCCTCGCCGAAATATTTTCAATGTCTGCACACAATATGGAACATGTTCCATATTCTATATTGTGTGCAGGCATTATGATGAGAAATACATACTTATATTGAAATCTGTGTAAAAGATGTATAACACTATCAAAAAAATGCTTCGCATTTTTATTTGACTTAAAAAAATTAGTCCTTTAAAATCTGTACAGTAGAAAATTAATTCTGTCATATATATATATATATATATATATATATATATATATATATATATATATATATATATATATATATATATATATATATATATATATTTCAAAAATTCAAAAGTGTAAAACATTTAAAAGGCTAAGAGCTAGGAAAATGCAAACAAATAAAAATCCATAAAGGTAAAAGGCCAGAAGCGAGGTATAAACATTGATCAAACAAAAGCCAAAAGTCAGAACTGTCCATCCATGCTCACCGAAGCCGCAGGCATAGCACGGCAAGCAAAGTTATTCAAGAAAACCAAAGGGAGATTATAATAATTTAAGAATATTTCAAATAATGAAGCGGTGCTGGTGGATCAGGGCGTCATCAGGGAGGAGCCTGACCCAGGCAACACAAGATGGTGTGTGTTCTGCGTGTGGGCAGCAGTACGACAAAACTGCCTCCACCCAAACACCATAATGAACAAAAGCAGAAAGGTTAATTAGGCTAAAAGTCAAATCAGACAAAGATTCCATGCATGGAATAAAGACAAGTACGAGCATAAAAGCAGACAAAAAATACTAAATACAATATTGTACCATATAAAGCAATAAAAAGCATAAGAAAGTATTAGCTTACCCAAATCATTGAAGAAATCATTTGAAGCTTAAGTAATCAGAAAAACCTTGCACGAAGATCGCCAACAAATGCCATATATAACGCCTCGAAAAATTTTAAAATTATGGGACACAGTTATGAATCATAAAATTTAGTATATTCATAAAATGATCAAAGTGCCACGGTGAGTGTTCAATTACACAAAAAATAATAGTATTATGTTACTGCTTTAAACCAAAGATCAAATAAAAGTGTTCTTCGATTCCTGTTATTATTATTTTAAAAACTATTAATTCTAATTTGTGGTTTTCTTTAATTGAATTATACATATATATATATATATAAATGTATAAATATAAATGTATAAATATATATATATATATACATATACATATACATATATATATATACATATATATAGACCATCACCACAAATCAAAAAGGAGAAACCAAATAAAAACAATTCTATTCTATTCTTAGGGTAGTTTTACTTATTATTATATACATATATATATACATATATATATATATACATATATATATATATACATATATATATACATATATATATATATATATACATATATATATGTATATATATACATATATATACATATATATATATACATATATATACATATATATACATATATATATATATAATAATATATATATATATATAATAATATAAAATAATTCTGCTTCACAGAAGTGAAGCAGAATTGTTGTTTGATGCCTTCAATTTGATGACTCAAATATATATATGATTTTCATTCTATCATTTCAGGCCTTATATGGAGTGAAATCAAACAGCTTTGGGATAGTGGACCACTGCAGTATATAAACGACATGTGGAACATCATAGACTTCATCACAAACTCACTTTACGTTGCGACTGTAGCCCTAAGGATCATCGCATACTTTCAGGTACGGTCAATAAATCTATACACCTTTTACCTTGGGAAAATGGATAGTTTCAGGTAGTAACCACTTGTCGAGAAGGTAACTTATATTTCCTTTCTGAACTTTCTCATTTCGGAAATGTCTTGCTTTGTTAATAAGTTCAGGGTCTTTTTTCGCTATTACTGCATATGCCCATTTTCATTGGCAAAAACACCCTGAAAATTATAAATCCAGATAATATTTTTTTACAAATATAACTATGATTATAAGAAAAACGAAAAGGACAATATGGAAATGAAAATATAATTTTTCTATTTGTATTCCAAATGTGACGAAGATTCGCATCTCCGTTTTAGTTCTTACTTCAGCATTGTTTACTTTGAAAAGAAATGAAACTTGCTTCATAACGAACAAAATATGTACTTTTGTCAAAACAAACTTACGTCACTAACAAATAATTTTATCCAGTTTTAAAATCATTGTTTAGGATCAAATGTTACGTGTGATAGCACATTGTGATTTTTGTTGATACATATCCATGTGCTATAATATTAACCCTCCTGGTGGTTGTCTCGACGACAGTCAGATCTGCTAAAGATGACCTATCTCGTCATTAGCAAAGATGACCTGATCTTGATGGACGCGATATCTCGTCATTAGCAAAATTAGTCAGATCTTGATGGACGCGATATCTCGTCATTAGCAAAATTAGTCAGATCTTGATGGACGCGATATCTCGTCATTAGGAAAATTAGTCAGATCTTGATGGACGCGATATCTCGTCATTAGGAAAATTAGTCAGATCTTGATGGACGAGATATCTCGTCGAAACCACTGGGAAGGTTAATGATTCAATACATTACATCACTCGGAGACACATTTTTAGATATGTATGGGCTTCATGAACCCGAGGTAACCTAGTAATCTAATCTTTTCCCATGGGGTTTACTTCCTGCTCTTAAATATCGGTATCGCGAACCCAGGATGCCCAAGTGATCTTTCTTCACTTTATACTACACTACTCTTTGACTGACACAGTCATACTAAGATCACTTTTGATAACTTTAATTATTAATTTCCGTATGTGCTATACACCGTTAAATTCTGTCAAATAAGCTTTTGCTTAAGCCTACTCAACTCAACTCCATCATGGGATATCTACCCTATAAAGGATTACGTTTAAAAAATTCCTATAGCGTGTAAGACGACTAGATGAGGACTGGGAATAATTCAGTAATGCAAAGCAGAAATTTCGAGTTTTTAAATGCACACGCAAGTGCTGCACTTAAAAAAATTCATAGTGAAGGTTTTAGAGGTCGTTTAATTTAAGTGTCGTTATTTTTAGGTGAAAAGAGATTGTTTTAAGAAAGTTTGCATATAAGACGATTGAATTATTTAAACCGGTTGCTTCAGTTCAAACTCCCTGGTGGCCACAAATTGCACGGTTTGTAGGAGTTTTGGTTGTAGTAGGGAGTGACGCCAGGAGTTTACGCCAGGCATCAGTGTTGTGTTGCTGATTCCTTGATGTGGAGATGAGTTGTGATGGGACAGGTGACAATATAGTGGTCCGGGTCTGGGGCTTCTAGGCCACAAATGCAGAGGTCATTGCAGTGAATATTCATTCAATGAATATTCATTCAAAATAAATATTTCAGGAACGGGCCATGGCACGTGTATTAGCGTGTGAGCTCAGGGGTGGAGATGAGAAGCTCATACAGACCTTGGGGAAAACCTCGAAGTTTAAGCCTACACAACCGCACTTTTAATTGATAGAGTAAGAGTGTGCAATTTGACAATGACAGAACCTAGAAATGGCTCAGACTTTCTTGGTTGTTTGAAGATTATACTAGATGATCATAGAGTTAAATATGTTACAGCTTTATGATCGGTTCCTAAAGCAAGCAAAAATCCGTGTGTTATCTGACTGCCCAAATGGGAAAATATTGCACAAGAGAAAAATTCCTTGCCCATTCTCCTAAACAAGAGTGATTAAGGACGCATTTTTAAAAGAAGGACCCACCGGGGTTCAAGTCGTCGCCGAGATATTTCCAATGTAAAAAAAACAGTAAAAAATACACACCGGAACTAATTTCTAAGAGTAAATTGAAGTTTCCTTAATCACGCAGATAAAACACACGTAGATCTGTCTCAAAACAGTAAAACAAATCGTTAAACGTAACGTTGTTATCGAGTCCATTTCTGAGTCAGATGTCGTCATGTGCATTTTGCGCATCTATGTCAATGACGATTATCTTCTCGCTGTAAAGCTGTTCTTCAGGATGGTAATCGATGGTTTGAAGAGTAGCTACTATTGCAGGGCAGGTGAATATATGATGAGGTGTGAGTTCAACTCCCAGATAGTTGTTACAATGTCTATGTTCTGGTTCCATCACAGATAATTTCCATGCCTTTAAAATGTCCTGTTCTCAGTCTGGATATCTTGGTTGTGGTTTTTCTATCGGTGTTAATTTCCCAAATTTGTAGTTTTATTTACTTAATGTTCATTTTTATAGTACGTCTTTACAATTAGAATAAGCATTGGGTCCCCTCCGAAATCCTTTTCTGGATACGTCCTTAACACTCTTGCATTACAATGAAACTTCGATTAACCGTCACTCTTTTAACCGTCGGTCCGTTTTATTAAAAGTTAATTAAATATTAAAAGTTATTAGTACGTACACACATGCATACATACTGTACTCATACATACATACTATAGTTCTACGTAAAGTACGGAACAGTGTGTGTGCCATCAGAAAACACGATCCTCGAAGAAACAAAAGAAAATGACAGACTATTTTGAAATTTGAATATGCATGTACGTCTAGAGCGTAAGTTCATGTAACTATGTACATATATACTATACTGTAATTAATGTAAATTGTATATTGTTTGTTTTTGTAAAATAAAATACATGTACAGTGTATTTCCAGTTCGTAAACGTCATTTTTTATGATTCGTTCATATGCAATGGATGGGGATAAGTTATTGTTTAAGGTTTTTCTGTTATCCGTCTATTCGATTAACCGTCCCGGTCCCGACCCTGACTGTTGATCGAAGTTTCACTGTACTTACTCTTCTCTTCGTGCCTAGTACTCTAACAATGTGTATTCTTCACATTCCCGAACTTGGACTCCCGTATTGAAATGAAAAGTCGGAATCTATGAAACTTTCCCAGGAAATAGACCTTCTTAGTTGGGGATGTAGCCCCGATTAGCTGAAGTCATTTTTAGTAGGATTTAGGTTTCTCAGGTTGGCACGTTTCTCAGAATACACGTGTAGCCGCAGGTAGGTGTTCTTCAGGTCATCCTTACGTGAACCCTAATCGTTGTCTTTAAACGGGGTATGGATATGGCCTTATCCCTATTTTCCCTTTCAACCTTTATAGCCTGGTTCGGCTTTTAACTTGCAGGACTAATGAAATTTCTACATAGGCATCTATGTCTTATGTCTGTGACCCTTGATTTTTAGACTTACGCGAACCTACACGCCTTTTCAGGGGTGAGATGCCTGAACCGTTCTCCGGACCCTCGACGGAGGGTTAGAGCAAGGAATCAGACCACGCTCTCGGGAATTTGTAGGGCGCCATCTGTTGGCAAAAGATTGAAATAAAAGCTCTTTCCGGTTGGATTCCAACAACGGTATATAAAAATCAATTTTGAATCGAATCATAATTTATTTTAGAGAAAATATGAATAAATAAATAATATCTATTACATTTTCAACACAGAAAATGCAACAACTTATGTTTATTTACGTTACTTATAAGTGGGGCACCCAGAACGTTTCTTTCTAAGGGACTAAGGAAGTTTCCATAATCATGATACTTATTCCAAGTAGCACAGCCACCATTCTCCATCGTAATTGTAATAAAGTTGTATCAATATGCTGAGGAATGAGGAAAAAATTGCATTTGTGCCAGTTAAATATTGAGATCTTGGTATTTACATTTTTAATGTTATGAGAGAAATGTCCTCTAAACTGGTGCTTGGACCCGTCATCTAAACAAGTACTGAAACTTATAATCTAAGCCAGTATTGGGAGTCCATGATCTAAAATAAAACTGAAGTTTATTATCTAAACCGGTTTTTGGGTCCGTCATCTAAATAATACTGAAAATTATAATCTAAACCAGGATATAGAGATCCGTCAGCTAAACTCTTACATGGATTTGTCATCTGAACAGATACTAACATTCATCTTCTAAACTCCTAACAACTACTGAAGCTTATCATCTAAGCCTGAACTGGGGTCCGTCGTCTTAACGGGTACTTCTTCTGTACCCGTCTTCTGAACTGATACACCCATCATCTGAACTGCTACAGGCTTTCGTCATCTAAACTAATACTGAAGTTTGTCATGTAAACTGGTACTGGGGTCCGTCATCTGAACTCGTACTTAGACACTTCATCTGAACATACAGGCGCACGTCGCCTGAGCTAATTCTAGGGATTATCACCTAAACTTGTACTGGAGCCGGACTGTGAGGAGCCTGATACAGAATCAATCATTATATACTCAGGAATGTGACCAACTATAGCACCAAAAAGTACATAGAATCATGGGGTATATGAAGGCACTAGAGTTTTTCCACACGCGATTATTTTGGTTGTGATACATTGCTTCGGTGGGCGTACAGTCCTTCTGAAATGAACACAAACAAAGTGTGCATTTCAAACCTTCAAAAAATTGTAACCATATTTAACTGTCGTTTGGCTAAGATTGTTTTACCCATTTTTGAATTTCTACATCTAACACCTGAAGCATATGATGCAGCGCCCTGTATCGGTGACGTTGTCAGAGAATTCGTATTCCATCGGCAAAAATAATCCACCTCCTTTCTGTGCAAACAAACTTAAAAATACTAAAATACATAACATAGCTATACTCATTGTATAGCAGTCCAACTCATTGTTGAATAATCAACTTAATGATTTCCAAATCAAGCAAAAATAGTTGTTATTGTTCTGAATAGCTAATAGAGGAATCATTCCTAAACCCGACTCGTAGAAATTATGCAGAAACAACCTCACCTCCAAATCATCCCTGGCAGAGCTATTTTCGTTGTATAACAGTCCAAATCATTGTTGAATAATAAATTTAATAATGATTCCCAAATCAATCAAAAATAGTTGTTATTGTCTGTCTAGCTAATAAATTATTCCTACGCCCGGACAGGGGAAATCCTTCAGAAACGTCCTCGCCTTCAAATCATTCCTGATATAGCAATTCCCCGTTGTACAACAGGCCATATAATTGCTAAATAATCAATTTAATAATGATTCACAAATCAATCATAAATAATTGTTATTATTCTGAATGCCTTAGAGAGAAATTATTCCTAAGCTCGGATAGAAGAAATTCTATAGAAACGGTCCTCGCCTCACAATGATTCCAGGTATAGCTATACCGCCGTTGTATAACAGGCCATACAGTTGCTAAATAATCAACTTATTAATGATTCCCAAAATCAATAAAAAAATAGTTACAATTCTGAATATCTCAGAGAAATCATTTCTAAGCCGAATAGTGGAAATTCTGCAGAAAGACCACCACAAAATCATTCCTGACACATCTATACTCGATTTTAACAGCGTGTATAATTGCTAAATAATCAATTTAACCCTCCAAGTGGTTTCGACGAGATATCTCGTCCATCAAGATCGGACGAATTTTGCTAATGACGAAATATTTCGTCATTAAGGTATTGCCGATATTTTTATGATGACGAGATCAAGACCTGGTCAGTTTTCTTCTAATGACGAGATATCTCGTTGATCAAGATCTAGTCAGTTTTCTAATGATGAGATATATCGTTCAAATCAAGATCTAATCAGTTTTTTCTAATGACAAAATTCCTCGTCGAGACAACTACCAAAAGGGTTAATAATGATTCCCAAATCAATCAAAAATAGTTGTTATTATTCTGAATAGCTAATAGAGAAATTATTCCTTAGCCCGACTCGTGGAAATTCTACAAAAACGACCTCACCTAAAAATCATCCCTGACACAGCTATCCCGTCGTTTTTACGGGCCGCGTAAGTAATAAAGCGTGCAAAAGCAATTTTTATTCCCCTCAGTTAATGCTCATCACCCAATACCCTTCAATCGCCGGCGTTGTTTTCACTCAGACACACCTCGCTCCTTGCAATTTCTCTTTCTTTTCCCTTCCAGGGGCAAAAGGAGATAGCTGAGGATACGGGGACGATTTATCTTCCCAGAGAAAAATGGGACTCCTTATCTGAGTTAATTATGATTCCAAATCAATCAAAGATAGTTGTTATTGTTCTGAATACCTTATAGAGAAATGATTTCTAAGCCTAAATAGTAGAGATTGTAGAGAAACGACCTCACCTCAAAATCATTCCTGAAACAGCTATCCCATCGTTTTTACAGGCCGCGTGAGTGATAAAGCGTGCAAAAGCAATTTTTACTTCCAGTTAATGCTCATCACCCAATACCCTTCAATCGCCGGCGTTGTTTTCACTCAGACACACCTTGCGCCTTGCAACTTCTCTTTCTTTTCCCTTCCAGGTGCAAAAGGAGATAGCTGAGGATACGGGGACGGCTTACCTTCCCAGAGAAAAATGGGACGCCTGGGATCCTATCCTCATTGCCGAGGGGCTTTTTGCAACAGCAAATATTTTCAGGTAAGCCTGCATTTCAAAGGATCGTTATCGCATTCACCCGGCCTTATTTTATCACAGTCAACAAAGGTTCAATATTTGCGGCGTAAAACACTTTTTTACGCGCACGAACATTTCAGAACTTTGCTTTAGGTTTCTTTTTTGGAGCCTGCTTTGCCGAGGCTCCTCCGTATTTATATAAACCACAAGTGCAGCAGGAATGCATGGTTCAATGAAAAATATTGGAAAATATTATGGAGCCTCTGGCGTGGCCGTTGTAAGTATCGGCGCTGGAAAATGTGTGATATGTTTTGTACATGTGTAAGTTTTAGATACATTGAACCATGTTTGGTTTAATTTAAGCTGGTAAGTTATGTTATACTTTTGAGTTCACATGACTTTAACCCTCCAAGTGGTTTAAACGAGATATCTCGTACATCAAGAACATACCAATTTTGATAATGACGAGTTATGTCATAATTAAGATGTTGCTAATTTCTTTTCTGACGAGATCAAGATCTGGTCAGTTTTTCTAATGACTAAATATATCGTCCATCAAGATATTGCCAATTTCTTTTATGATGGCGAGATCAAGATCTGGTCAGTTTTGTTTAATTATGTGATATCTCGTTCATCAAGAACTTGTCGATTTTGCTAATAATATCTCATCCATTAAGATATTTCTAATTTCTTTTATTATGACGAGATCAAGATCTGCTCATCTTTTTCTAATGACGAGATATTTAATCCATCAATATTTCGTTAATTTTGCTAATGAGGAGAGGTACCTCGTCTAAACAACTACCAGGAGGGTTAATGCAACAAATGAACATTAATCTTAGTAAAAACTCGTTTCTAAATACCGCTATACAATAAATCTTACAAGACGGCATTGGCTTCGCCTGAATTGAGTCCGTTTAAAAAATGTTATACTCCAGTGTTAATATATGAATGTGCTCATTAAGATAATACCATACTGAAGCATTAATCTATGAATGTACACGTTAACCCCCTCCTGGTGGTTGTCACGACGAGGTATTGTGTCATTAACAAAAATGATCGGATCTCGATGGACGAGATGTCTCGTCATTGAAAGAAAACTGACGAGATCTTGATCTCGTCATCATCAAACAATCGGCAATATCTTGACGACGAGATATATCGTTATTAGCAAAATTTTTCAGATCTTGATAGACGAGATATCTCGTCGAAACCACTTGGAGGCTTAAGAGAAGATACTTAAGTGCTAAGATGTGAAAGTGCACATTTAGAGAATATCGCATAAGGAGCGCTAATCTATGGATTGCACATTACGGGAAGCACTTAAGTGTTAATATATGAATGTCAC
The DNA here is from genome assembly GCA_933210815.1 of Meta bourneti. Classification (NCBI taxonomy): domain Eukaryota; kingdom Metazoa; phylum Arthropoda; class Arachnida; order Araneae; family Tetragnathidae; genus Meta; species Meta bourneti. The sequence continues at coordinate 94,358,758 of OW119934.1, forward strand.
ATTAAGATAATATCATATCATACTGAAGCGTTAATGTATGAATGTGCACGTTTTGAGAATGTACTTAGTTTTAATATATGAACGTGCACATTTAGAGAATATACTGAAGAGTTAATCTATGAATGTGTACATTAAGAGAATATACTTCAGTGTGTTATTTTATAAATGGCACACATTAAGATAATGTCTCATGAAGCTTTAATATATGAATGTGCACATACTAAGATAATATCATACTCCAGTGTTAATAAATGAATGTGTACGTTAGGATAATATCGTACCTAGTGTTAATATATGAACGTGTATATTAATGGAGAAAAACAATTCTACAGTTCATTTTCATAAGAGCAATTTATTGAAACAAAATTATTTTAGACTTCTTTTAATGGCTGATTTCTCAAAAATGACTATATTGATTCACATGTATCCTTTAAAAAACTATTAAAGTTAAACGCTGAATTTCTTATGAAGGATCAAGGACTTAAATGCGCGTTTTAATTAGAGCTTTTATTGCTATTTAAATATATGCTCAAAATAAAAAGTACATTAAAAACTTTTCTTGTCAAAGCATTTGGCAGTGCATCACATTTTCATATCAAAATGTTAACAAAGTGGTTGATTAAAATATCTACCAGAGTATCCAATACATGGCACAAAAATAAAGTGCCTATTATAAGATTCTGACAAAGGTGCATCAAGCGTTACTCATTTTAGCATGTAAAGCAATGTATTTAGATGGTATTGAATTCCGTATTACATTATAACAATGCAGTGAAACGTAAACTGTTTTTATGGGAATATATATTTAGTTATTCATCTATTTTGAATTTTTAAATAAGTTGTAGAAAGTTATTTACACTTAAGTGAAGCGAATTGATAAAAGCAACTTACACATTAAAGAGCAAATTGAAAACAGTTAACAAATAAACAAAAAAATGTTAACAAAGTGATTGATTAAAATATCTACCAGTATCCGTTGAATATACGGCAAAAAAGTATAGTGCTTATTACAATTAGATTCTTTAAAAGTGCATCGAGTCTTACTCATTTGAGCATGGAAAGCAATGCAGTGGCAATAGTGCAAAGCTCCGGATTACCTAAAAACAATGCAATGTAATGTAAGCTGGCATCTTTCTGTATATAAATATGTTCATTAATATTATTATTAAGTATATAAATATTTCATTTATAAACTTAATAGATAATATTAACTATAAGTCAAAAGAAATTACTTCAGATTGAAATACTAGTTAAACTTAACTTTAAAATTGCTTTTTTATGGGAATATATATTTTGGTATTCATCCATTTTTTGGATTTTAAAATCAGCTGTGGAAAGTTATTTTCACTTTAGTGAAGCGAATTGATAAAAGCAACTTACATAAAAAGGAGCAAATTGAAAACAGCTAACAAATTAATTATAAACATTAACAAAGGACTGGTTAAAATATGTACCAGTATCCGATGAATATACGCAAAAAAATATAGTACACATGATAATTAGATTCGACAAAAGGTGCTTCGAGTATTACTTATTTTAACATAAAAAGCAATAGGGAATGCCTCTAAACTTCCTGGTTATCTTAATTCTAAATTGATATAAATTTTATGATTTGGATAATTAAAAACTTTTCCAAGGTACAATTCAGAGGCCAGTTCGCCTCTGGTAAGTATATCTAACATCACTTTGACAAGAAGTTGTTTCACAATCATCGTTATCAGGCGAAGAAAGAAACAATATCGCAAGCAAGGTCACTTATGTGGAGATGAGAATATAATTGGATTTTAAAATCAGCATTAGAAAGTTATTTTAACTTTAGTGAAGCGAATTGATAAAAGCAACTTACACATAAAGGAGCAAATTAAAACAGTTGGCAAATCAACAAAAAAAAGTCTAACAAAGTGACTGATTAAGGTGTATGTATATGTTACCGCTAAAGTACGGAAATCAGGTAATCTGCAGATCACACCTAGATAATCAGCACATTACCTACTAGGCACTCGTTAATGTGTATATAAGATCTTTGCTCGAACAACAGCAACGTTTTGTACGCTTAAATTAATATTCAGACAAACAACTCAGTAACTAGGTACTACTAATTGAAAAACACGCTATACTTTTATCCCATAAAGTTATAAGTAATTTCAAATAATAATCAGTAGATATAAGTAAAATATACTGACAATTGTTGAAACAATGTTATTTATTTATTTTTCGATATCTAAAGAATCAAGTTGATAGAATCAATCAATGAACAAAGTATAATACAAAGAATCAATTAAACAGTTTAAAAGTATTATTACAATTAAGGAAATGAATTTGCAACAAACATGATAAAATTATGCTTACTTGTTAGTGCAATCTAAAGATTGGTGACTGAATGAGAGAGTAATTGATTTTGCGACAAGCACATCTTTTTGTGGCACATTTAGATTTGCAGTCACATTTTCTGAAACCCTGTCCAGTACCAAGGGATTGTTTTATTGCTGTTTGACGTAAAGATATTTCTACAGCTATGCTAAGCACTCGCAGCCGACGCAGATTATGAGAAAGTGAAAACAGCCGGCGACCGCAGACGCCGCGACATGAGCTTTAGAAAGCGTAAGCGTAAGGAGAAAGGAAAGGAGAGAAAGGAAATTAGAGAAACAAACTTTTGCACTTTAACGATTCGAAAGCAGTTAATGTGCACATTACCTAGGGGTAAAGTGCGGAAAACTCTTTTGTAGATGATTTCGCACTTTAACGGAATAAATCAGCTAATCTGCAGATTACCTAGGTAATGTGCATATTAACGGCATTCGAGCTTTAACGGTAACATATACACTAGAAATCACGAAAATCGATGAGAATGTCGACATTTTTTATTCCTTCAAAATATTTTCCAACTCCTTAGCTTTCAAACGATATCAAGATCTTGTAAATATTAAAAATAGTTTTCAAGTTACAAGGGTTTTTCGTTAGGTATTGTCGCTAAACATGCTTCCAAAGTTTTAAACTCAATTTCTGAAGAACTATGTTTTTAAAATACGATGCTTCGTTCGAACAGTGATAACTCAACAATGAATTGATCTTATTATAATTGTTTCTGTATCATTATAGTCTATATAATACAGTGGATGCTTTGACGTTCAGTCAGTTATTAGTGAAGAAATTAATTTGTAGTTAATTTTTAAATGTTAAAATTCCTGAAAAATCTTGACTTTTTTACTATGTGGTTTTTACTGCAATAGTGAAAACAATTGTAAAAAGAAATCTATTTCTTCTAGCAACTTGATTGAGGGTCAAAACTTCAAGAATAATATTAGGAACAATTTGCAACATTAATTGTCATTCTGAAAAAATTAGAATTTGAGATATCACTGTTCAAAACATGCTAATTAACTAATTATATCGAAATTAAAAAATTAATAATAAGCTTAATCTGATTTTTTCACATTGAAATGATATTAAGCACAAACCAATGACCTATTATAAAAATCTGAATTTTTAAAGTCAATTTTAAAACCCTTATAGTGTATATGTACACCTTGAAATATCTACCAGTATCCGATGAATACACGGCAAAAAAATATAGTGCCCATGATAATTTGATTCGGAAAAAGATGCATCGAGTCTTATTTATTTTAACATGAGAAGCAATAGCTAAACTCCGGGTTACCTTCATTCCAAATTTATATAAATTTTATGATATAGATCATTAAAACTTTCCCAAGGTACACTTCGGAGGCCAGTTCGCCTCTGGCTACAGAAACCTAACAACATTGTTGACAAGAAGTTGTTTCACAACCATCGTTATCAGGCGAAGAAAGAAACAACATCGTAAGCAAGGTCACTTATCTGGAGATGGGAAGGTAAAAACAATGTTTTCTTTAAATTGGATCTTTCACCTTCTTCCCCATTACGAAGAGGCTGGTGGAGGACGGGGTTCCGAGCTGCACGTGGCCATTACAAGATGATGAAAGGGAAAGAAGTAGAGCAAAAGAGAATGCGAGGGAAACATGTGGTAAAAATAGATCACAGAAAAACGCGTAGGATCCGTCCACTGGTCAAAAGAATCGTGCAGAAAGTTTCTTTGATACTCGTATGTTAGGGAGAATCGACCCATGTTCGACTTCGTGGTCATACAACAGAGTACATCAAATGTCACGCATTCGATTATGCTTGAAGGTCGTATCTGGAGTCAAAGTAGAAATGGTTGGATCTGTTGAACCCATGGGTTCCTAATGCAATGCAGCAGATTTTGATATTCAGTGCCCGCTTATAGCCCAATGTCAAAAATATAATTTATTGGAATTTAAAGTTTCGGTAAGTCTATTCTTGTATCTCGTCTCCCAATTAATTTTAAATTAAGAAAATACGTAACCATTAAGAGACATTTGAAATTTATACCAAATGATCTGGATTTATTAGAATACTTACAAATTTCACATCTTTCATAAAAGTCTTTATTGTATTTCGTACCGAAATTAAATCAAATCATGAATTACTTAACCATGAAAAGAGATGCATCTGAAATGTATGCCAAATGATGTGGGCATATTAGGATGTTAAAAAATTTCGTTGGCTTTATGTTTGGGAAAATCAACCCATGTTCGACTTCGTGGTCACGCAACTGAGTACGTCAAATGTCACGCATTTGATTATGCTTGAAGATCATATCGCATCTGAGTCAATAGATAAATCGTTGTATCTGGTTGGATCATTGGGGCTCACTAGAAAGGGATTGCATAACCCCATTGAAAAAGACATATTGGTCATATCGTACCTAAGCCAAAAGAGAAATTGATTCAGAGATTAACTTAGAATCATTTGAAATGAAGGTTAATGATAATTTGATCCTTCATAAACATTTTTAGGCTTTTGAATGGTAAATTTAAGTGACATTGATGAATATGTTGTCTTCCACACCTCTTTACGAGTATTTGCCTTTTTGCTATTATTGTATGTTTTTACACCGTCCTGTAAATAGTAGATTTATCTGTACAATATCAATACCTAAATAAATTTGTGAAGAAATTAATATGTACTTTGTACACTAGCGTGTACATTCTAAGGAGCACCATTATTTTTAAAGGTTACAACTTCAAAATTAAACGAAAAAGCCTGTTACGATTTGAATAACTGAGGATATTCTGTTGAAAGTTGGTGCATATTCAAATTTTGAAATCGCGATTTCAGAGGCTGCAAAATTGGAATGGGTTCTGCTACCCATGAGTTCATCCACAAACTCATTCTCTGTATGTAAACGTGGGTCAACGTCTGCATTGTATTCTAAAAACCTGTTCTAAGTTTTGTACGCCATTGTGCAATGGACTTCATTAACTTCAATAACTCTCGATTCATAAAATTTGAATATGCACCAGCTTTTTATTATGAATATCCATGTACATTGTACACGTGTATACGTATTTAATAACGTTCAAAACCGTAAAGTAATATCCATCGTTAAGGAACACTATATTGGAGAATCTTTAATCGCAATAATAAAGTATTCCTGGAATATAATTTACTTAAGTTCTAATATATTAAGTTTAATTTGCTAATTTATTAATCCTTGGAACCTGATCGTGAATTGCAAATGTTCACGGATCATAAAACACTTAACTATCTGTGTATTAAGAACTCGGTAGTAGAGTGAAAGACGTGTACACGGATAGAAAATACCCATGTATTAGAAACACGGGTTTCAAATTCCCTAATACACGTGTCCCTTACACACTGCACACGTTTAAAACCGTGATCTCTAATATTCATCATTAAAGAACACTTTTTTGGAGAATTTTTAATATCAATAATAAAGTATTCCTAAATTAATTAATTTTAATTTATACTAAACTTAATTTAATAATTTATTGTTACTCCTTGAAACCCGATCGAGAAGTGAAAGTGTTCACGGATAATAAAACAAGTAAATATCAGTGTATTTAAGAATACGGTCGTAAAGTGAAAGCCATGTACACGGATAGAATATACCCGTGTATTAGAAACAAGGGGTTCCAAATTCCATAATACACATGTCCCGTGTACACTGAGCGCGTTCAAAACCACGATCTCTAATATCCATCGTTAAAAAATACTTAATTCGAGGATTTTTAATATCAATAATATAAATTATTCCTGAATTAATTTACTTAAGTGCTAATTTACTAAGTTAATTTACCAATTTATTGTTACTCTTTGGACCCAATGGTGAAGTGAAAATGTACACGGACAATCACGTAAACGGTATACGTAAATGTCAATGTGTTAAGAACACGGTCGTAAATTGAAAGCGGTGGACGCGGATAGAAAATACCCGTGTATTAGAAACACGGATTTCAAATTCCCTAATATATGTATCCCTTGTATACCGTACACGTTTAAAACTGTGATCTCTACTATCCATCGTTCAAGAATATATTATTGGAGGATTTTTAATCTCAGTAATATAAACTATTCCTGGATTAATTTACTTAAGTTAAACTCAAGCCTTTCTTTTGTTTTTCAGTTCGCTGAAACTGGTGTATATTTTTTCCGTGAATCCCTATTTAGGACCTCTTCAAATATGCCTTGGTCGAATGGTGATCGATATTATCAAGTTTTTTTTCGTCTACACCCTTGTGTTGTTCGCTTTCGCCTGTGGCATGAACCAGTTGCTATGGTATTATGCCGACATGGAACGACAGGTCTGTTTTTCGGGTAAGAACGGTCAAGACAGTAAACTGGACCATTCTGCATGTTTGACGTGGAGGAGATTCTCCAAGTAAGTATGACGTCTTCCGACATTCTCGTTTTTTGACACTCCGCTGGAAAGGCCATCGGTCTTAGATATATGACAGCTTTTTTATCTCGATTTATTTCTTTAGTGGAATGCAAGATTATTCGTATATTTGTTTATGCCATTATGGGAATACTTTTTGAGTCTTAAAATAAAATTGTCCTACCTCATTTATTCTGGGTAACACGCAGACCTTTTTCAATATACTTTTTCGGGAGGAATTTTTGGTTTTATGGTTAAAAAACAAGGGTTTGAAAATTATGGCCGTGCTTGATACCGGTAAATCATCGACAAAAATTCTCAATAACGGTTTTCATTTTTACTTTTTTCATGGGCCGCGGTAACCCAGTTGGAAGAACAGCGGATTAGCACACGGAGGGTTGCGGGGTTGGTTCACGTTAAAGCTTTCGTGGCCTCAAATGTCCTCACGTTGGCGTGGTGTAGACGTTTGAAGAGTGGAGTGCCAGCTCAGGTGTTGACCTCGTCATCTGACCATGGTTCAAAATTACGAGGTGCTGTCCTTGGGACTTTCCCATAGGGATTGATCCCGGACCGTCGCCAATTGCCAGTTGTGGTACTCCAGTGCGACATTCATTAACTACATACCTACCCTACTTTTCTCGTTAGCTGGAGGCACTTAGGTGGTGTTGTAGGACTTAAATCAGGTACTAGTTTCGTATTATAACATACCAAATTTGCCTTGTCCAATAAAGTTTTAGGGGCTAAAAGAATTCTGGGTTGTGGGGTTAAAAAAGAAGGGTTTGAAAATTATATGGACATGCTCAATACTGGTAAATCATCAACGAAAATGCTCAATACCGGTTTTATTTTTTATTTTTTCGTTATCGGGAGGCACTGATGGGCGGTATTATAGGACTCCAATCAGGTACTAGTTTCGTACTACAACATTCAATGAAGTATGATCTCAAGGTATTTCGTATACTCTATTCAGGAGGCACCAAATGGCAATATTTTTTCTGAACAGAAAGGTTTTTAAATTCGCTAAAAAGAAAACTAAAATTATAATTTCATAACTTAAGAATACTAAATCTTTTCTCGCATAAACAATATGAATAATAAAGAAGAATAAAACGGAAGTGTTAAAGGGCAGGAATTTTCGTACGATGTCTTAAATTCCATTGCTATCGAACTCTTCGTTGCTGCTGCGACATGGCGAATACAGTGATTCGTCGAGATGGTTAAGAAATGAAATATAAACTCCATTGAATTTGGTATTATTTTATTATTGCCACTTCAAAATAAATACATTTTTAATTTCTCTTTCTAATCTTACTTTATTATGCAGCATCAAACGGGTAACCTAAAATTTTCCCCAAAAATATGTTCCCCTACCTAAACAATAATGAATTAAATCGGTTAATTTATGTTTTATGAACACACATACACAAAAGACCGTAAATTTCGGGTATCAGATACTAATGCGTTAAATGATTTAAAATTGCTTTTCAGTACCTATCTCTCATGTTTGCAGCGGATAACACTAAAAATTAGGCGAAGATGTATAGGGTCCTAGAACTTGACATTCATGTCTCTCGAATTGAAGCTTACGACCTAATGAACGAATCAAACCATCATGCATTTTTGGATATCCACTTTATCAGTATATACGTTATATTTATCCCTTACGTTTGAGGGCCAATGGTTCGACCTCCTGAAATTTGACATCCAATTATGTCTCTAGATATATGGTCTTGCAACCTAATGAGCGAGTCATGTCACCTAGCATTATTGGATGCCCACTTTTTTGTGTATATACATTGCATTTATCCCTTACGCTTATGGGGCCCAACGATGAAAATATTGGGAGCCAAGAGGTTCGGACTCCTAGAACTTGGCATCCATGTCTTTCGACATTGCGGATTACGACCTAATGAGTGAGTCGAACCACCCTGTAATTTTTGGATGTCAACTTTGTTATATTTATTCCTTACATTTGAGGGAGAAGATGTTCGTACTTCAAGAACTCGACCTACATCCATGTCCCTTGACATTGGGTCACCTTGCGCCATAAAACCCAAATTGCCTCCTACCTTGACATAGAGTCTTACGATCTAACGAGCGAGTCAAGCACCCTGCATTTTTGGATGTTCACATTATCGGTATATACGATATTTTTATTCTTTACGTTTGTGGGGTCCAACAATAAAAATTATTGTTGGACCTACATCCATGTCTCTTGACATAGGGTCACCTTGCGCCATAAAACCCAAATTACCTACCTACCTTGACATAGGGTCTTACGACGTAATGAGCTAGTCGAACCACTTTGCATCATTGGATGTCCAATTTTTGTATATACATTGCATTTATCCCTTAAGTTTGTCGGCATAACATTGGAAATATTAGAAGACAATAGGTTCGGTCTCTTAGAATTTGGCATTCATGTCTCGACATAGCGGCTTACGACTTAATGAACGTGTTGAGCCCCCTGCATTTTTGGATGTCCACTTCATTAGTTATATTTGAACTCTTACACTTGGAGGCCAAGATAGTCGTCTTCTAAAATTTGACATCCATCCATGTCTCTTGACATAGGGTCTTACCACCTATTGAGCGTGTTGAGCCACTCTGCATTTTTGGATGTCCACTTCATTAGTTATATTTGAACTCTTACACTTGGAGGCCAAGATAGTCGTCTTATAAAATTTGACATCCATCCATGTCTCTTGACATAGGGTCTTACCACCTATTGAGCGTGTTGAGCCACTCTGCATTTTTGGATGTGTCCACTTTATCTGTATATATGTTATATTTATCCCATACATTTTAAGCAGTCTGATCATAAAAATATTGAGGCGAAGAGGTTCAGGCTACTAGAACTTGGCTTTCCTCATGTGTGTGTGTATGTTCATTACTTGACGTTGTCTGTCTTGCGTTTGGCACAGCTTGGCCAAATATGGAACTTAAAGCCACAAAACTCAACAAACCTAGAACTTGGCATTCATGTCTCATGCCATAGGGACCTACGACCTAAGGAGCTAGTCGAAACCCCCTGCATTTTCGGATGTCCAGATTATCTGTATATCCCCTTACGTTTGGGCGAGACCAACTATAAAAATATTGGAGGTGCAGGACGTTTGATCCCTAAGACTGGCTGTCCCTGTCCCCTAATGTTTAGGGGAGACCAACTATAAGAATATTGGAGGTGCAAGAGGTTTGACCCCTAAGACTGGCTTTCCCTGTCCCCTTATGTTCAGGAGAGACCAACTATAAAAATATTGGAAGCGCAAGAGGTTTGACCCCTAAGACTGGCAGTCCCTGTTTCCGATCGTTCAATGGCTTGGTCAAATATGGTCCATAAAACCTAAAAACAACCAATCAACCGATTGTTTAATGAATCATTTTTACAAAATTAAATACAGATAATTCTTAATATATAAATTAATTTATAATTTATTATACAATCAAATTAGTTGCTCAAGACTTCATGATGAGATAAATATTCATATCTTTGTTACAATACACGTAAAATATCCTTTCTAACGAAGCGTTTTATTAATATCAACCAATTTTCCAATTTATTGAGATCAAAAGTTATTTACCGGCAAGCTTGAACATTTTCTTTGACAAGTTTCTAAAAACTTCATCATTGGCTTAAAAAACTAAAATCTCGTTACTTGAATTTTATTGAATAGTGTTTTTTCCTTTGTGCTTCTTCATGTATGTCATGCTTATTTGTTTTTCTGTGGATTTTTTTGTATTGCGTTTTGTGCTTTGCCTTCTGTTATTTTTCGAGTGCTTACCCTGTCCTCAGATACTATCATACATTAAAAATTCTAAATGGACTTTAATGTATGACAGTATCCTACTGTATTCCTACTGTCATACGTTAAAAATGACAGTAGGAATAACTAAGTAAATAAAAAAAGCATGTATCAAACTTTTAGAAAATGATACATGTTGAATTTAAGTGCTTTCATTAAACTAACCCTAATAAATACGAATATAGGTAGAGATATGGAAGGTTATTACAAATTATTTTAATGTGTTTCAGTTTGTTCGAATCTTCGCAAACTCTATTCTGGGCGAGTTTTGGTCTCATTGACTTAGACAACTTCGAACTTACTGGGATTCAGAGCTACACCAGATTCTGGGGACTGCTGATGTTCGGATCCTACTGTGTCATCAATGTGGTCGTCCTCCTCAACCTCCTCATAGCTATGATGAATCATTCCTACCAAATTATATCGGTAAGATTTGGCTCATTTCTGAAGATTTAATTATCGGACATTCAGTTTGCTTTTCTATTTCGCAGCATGATCCAAAAGTCAGGTTACGGGAAAACGTCACTTGGTGGGTGAGAAAATTGATGTACAGGGTGATTCAAAAGGTCTTATACAAACTTCAAAGATAAATCAGCATACAAAAACAAACCATATTTACAGAAGAACATATAGCCACAAACGCCGTGGGAGTGTGCTACTTGTTTGCCAGAAATTGAGTTGGAGTTGGGCAGCGCGAGCCATAGTCATTTAAGTCGTTGACTTTGTGTGAGTAGGATGCATCGTTACACTAATTCTGAGATGGCCGATATGCACTTAGCGTATGGGGCAGCGAATGGAAACCTTTCCTACACGACGGATTGGTAGGGGCGGACCCGTCGATTGGCCACCACGATCACCCGAATTGTCCCCCATTGATTACTTCCTCTGAGGAGTAATACAAACGCCTTGTTTACCCCCTAGCCTCTGACGAAAGCCTCGAAGTAAAAGTTGCTTCAGCAGCAGCATGTCCGAAAGAGATGGCGTTTTTGAACAATTTCGCGAAACCATGAGTCGACGTCGCTTGGCATGTATTGATGCTGGCGGAAGGTCCTTTGAACACCTCTGAACTTGTAAATGCATGCCTAATAAGCACTTTGTTATAACTTACTTGTAGTCCTTTATTTTTTATTCTTCCTGTACTTCTAGTAATTCCGAGTGGCATTTGCGACTACGTTCTTATGTAAAATTGGTTTGATTTGGTATTCCTGGCCTACCTTTTAAGTTTATCTAAGACCTTTAGAATCACCCTGTATATATCTATAATGATACAAGTAAAAGTTCAAATTGCAACTAGAACCAGAAACTTAATACAAATTTGCATCTGTAAATGTCCTGGTGGACATCCGTACTTGAAGGATACGAGGTGGAATGTAGGCCATACCGTAGCTTAAATTGTACCATCAATATATTGCCGTGTGAATCAAGAAGCCAGTACTTGAAACCCTCGATATATTAATCTTTTTGAGGGAAAACAAAAAGGTGGGATATACCGAGGGGAGCAATCTAACGGTATCCTGACTTTTGGACCATACTGTAGCTTAAATTGGGCCTTCAATATATTGCTGTGCTAATCAAGAAGGCAGATCAGTAATCCCTGGATATATCGTGCTTCTTGGAGGACAAGTATGAGATATAACGAGTAGAGTTAGATAATGATTGTTGAGAAAAATGTGCTAATCATAGAAATAAAAAGGTATAAAAATCAAGTTAACAACTTTTAACCCTAAACACCGAACTTGGGGAATCCGTCTTCTTGACGAAGATGGCAGTATCGTTAATAATGATATTTTAAAAAAATGCTTTTGAGTACTTATTTCCCTATTTTTATTTTTGATCTCTTTTCGCTATAAGGGTTTTACTTATTGAAAGGCAAAAATACTGTTTCTAGTAATCTAAATGCATTCCAGAGTTAATTCTAAATAATCGAAATACTAATGAATCACTGGAATTTCAAAATAATTGCACAATAATAATGAATCATTAATATTTCTAAATGATTGTAATGCTAATGAATCATTGATTATTTAGTTTAATAATTCTGAATAATCTAAAAATATGCGCATGTTGGCGTTGTGTAGGAGTTTGGAGAGTGGAGTGTGCTAGCTCAGATGTTGACCTCGTCATCAGACCGTGGTTCAAAATGACGAGGTGTTGTTCTCGGTTCTTTCCCTTCGGGATTGATTCCGGACCGCCGCCAGTAGCCCGTTGTGTTGCTCCAATGCGATGTAAGTTCAATTACCAACCTAAAAACGTACGTTTTATCTTCCAACAACTCTCGATTCTGCAATTAATTTTGCTGTTCAACAACTAAATATTAATTGTAGTTACTAGTTGCTACTTCTTAAATATTTATTTTTTATTAATGAGCGGACCAGGTTAACTTATTCGGAGGGCCGTATTGGATGGCGGACCGGAAAGACTTTAGGCCGGGCCATATTTGACCCACGTGGCGGATAAATATTTTCGAAGGGCCATATATAGCCGGTGGGCCGGATAAACCTTTTCGGAGAGCAGTATCTGAACCACGGGCCCGTTAATCCTGTCCGGAAGGCCGTATCTCGTCTTGGGACCGGAGACCGGATAAACCTGTCCTGAGGGCTGTATTTTATCTATATTATTCTGTCCTGACGATCGTATCCTGACTGCAGGCGTGACAGAAATATTTGGAGGACCGTATATGGTCTCCGGGTCTGAAATCAATCTCTTCGCTACAACTGATTTATCTTACTCGTACGGTTTTTGTGTGACGATCTGGTTAACCCTGCTGGTGCTTGTCTTGACGAGTTATATCGTCATTAGAAAAATATTGACCAGATCTTGATGGACGGGATATCTCGTCCTCAGAAAAACTGACCAGATCTTGATCACGTCATCATAAAAAAATCGGCAATATTCTGATGACGAGATACATTGCCATTATCAAAATTGGCCAAGACGAGATATCTCGTCAAAACCATTTGAAGGGTTAAACCTCATTCCGACGAGAACAGATATTTCTCAAATAGCTAAAAGTATTTGAAAAGTTATTACATTTCTAAATGGCAAAGTGACTTATGGACCAGCCTGTAGGAATCTTGAAGCTCATAGTCTGGTGACATAAAAGACCTTTTGAAAAATGTGGTATTAACTTCCCATAAAATATTCCCACTTTTAACTTGGGGTTCTCTGAAATAAATTCTGCCCACGCTACCGAAAGCCATAATATCGAATCAGCTCTCTCAAATTTCAAAAGTTGTCCTTCCCCTGATAGCAGTTCTCCAATGAAGCAAGTATTCCATGAAGTATTGATTCTTTTGTCAGGAACACGCTGACGTTGAATGGAAATTCGCCAGAACTAAACTCTGGTTGAGTTACTTTGAAGACGGGGCGACGGTTCCACCGCCATTCAACATCATCCCTACCCCAAAAAGCGCCATGTATCTCTTCCGGTGGATGAAAAGGAAGTTTTGTGCGACTAGGACCGTTAAAAAGAAAGACCTGAAGACAATACGGGTAAGGTTAAAAATGCAACTCTCCTTATTATGATGTGACATTTAAAGAAAGTATGTTGTGAATGAGTTTGTTAACCTTTCTGGAGTGGGGACATGTCTGGAGTCCCGCCGACTCTCAAAAGGTTAAGACATAGTATATATTAATAATCTAGGTACGTAACTACGGTTCTTTCATTTGATGATTTAAATATTCTTACATTTGATGCACTGTTTAAACATTCTTACATTTAATATGATTTAAATAATCTTACATTTGATATACGATTTAAATATTTATGATTTAGATATTCTTGCATTTAATGTATGATTTAAATATTCTTAGATTTGAATTATGATTTAAACATTCTTACGTTTGATGCACTGTTTAAGCATTCTTACATTTAATATATGATTTAAATAATCTTACATTTGATATACGATTTAAATATTTATGATTTAGATATTCTTGCATTTAATGTATGATTTAAATATTCTTAGATTTGAATTATGATTTAAACATTCTTACGTTTGATACATTATTTAAGGGGTCGCGGTGCCCCTGTTGGAAGAGCAATGGATTAGCAACCGGAGGGTTGCGAGTTCGAATCCAGCCAAACACCGTCGTGTACAAAGGGGGCTGGTGCACGTTAAATGTGTCGTAGCCTCAAATGTCCTCACGTTGGCGTGGTGTGGAAGTTTGGAGGAGTGGGGTGCCAGCTCCGGTGTTGCCTCATCATCTGAACGTGGTTCAAAATTACGTGTTGTCTTCGGTTCTTTCCCTTTGGGATTGATCCCGGACCGTCACCAATAGCCCGTTGTGTTGCTCCAGTGTGACGTTAATTAAAATACCTACCTCCATTATTTAAGCATTCCTTCATTTAATATATGATTGAAATAATCTTACATTTGATATATGATTTAAACATTTATAGGATTTAGATATTCTTACATTTGATGTATGATTTTAATATTTTTACTTTTGATACATAATTTAAATATTCTTGCATTTGATATATTATTTAAACATTCTTGCATTTGCATATGAATTAAATATTTTTACATTTGATGTTTGATTTGAACATTCTTACATTTGATATGTGATTTAGATATTCTTACATTTGATGTTTGATTTGAAGATTCTTACATTTGATATTCAAATATTCTTACTTTTGATACATAATTTTAATATTCGTACATTTGATATATGATTTAAATACTTTTACATTTGATATGCAATTCAACTATTACATTTAATGTGTGGTTTAAATATCCATGCACATTTGGGTATTTGATTAAAATATTCCTAAAATTGATATATGAGATTTAAGTATTCTTGCATTTGTTGTATGATTTAAATGCTCGTACATTTGATATGATTTAAATATTCTTGCATTTGATACTCTGATGTCAGAGTACGGCGAGATAAGTTGTTTACATTTTTTTACTGATATCAAAATGGATCATCCCTCTGTCGGCTCAAGTAATCTTGAATGTTTCAGGATAGCACCTTATCCTCCTCGGCTTATACCGACAGTGATCTCCAATGCCCTGCAGAGGGATTGTTAGGAGAGAGAGCCGAAATACTGAAAGTGGGCGTTGATTTTTCGTATGCATACTCGTATGGGCGAGTATGCATACTCGTATGCATACTCGCCCATGCAACAGTAGCTTTTGTATACGAAGCTTATAAGGTCATGGGGAATTACATAGATTCGTAACTGTGAAAGACTATTGTGTTAGCCACATTTCTTATGGTTCCAATGAGATGGTTTAGAGTGTATTGTTTTCATGTTGCCAAGTGCACAAAAGAGTAAGATTCTTAATGCTTTTGTTCTGTTATGAAGCATTTCCATTATCCAAGATTCAAATTTTAAAGATTTGGATCCTTTGAAAGTAATAATACTAACCTACTGAAGTAGCGTAAATGATGGAAGTTAGGTGGATGTTTATTCTCTTTTGGATCGTAGGAAATGGTTCATAATACATCATTATGGACCATTATAAGATTTGTTATTAACGATTAAGTATGAACCTGAAGAATCCATTATATGAAAACACCACATTACTTTAACAAATTATTATCCTTCAAACAAAACAAGTCCAAATCGACGTAAAACCATGAAGATTATTTTCTATTCAGAGAATCAAATAGGCCCTTGCGCCATAAAAATAGCCAATCCCACTTTTCAGCGAATAAGGGTATGTCAGTTGTCTTTGACAAAACGAACACGAACCAAAACAAAACTCAAAAAATATGTGCCACATTTCGAAAATCATAACTTTAAAAAAAATTTGCGATCAATTTATTTACATTTTTTCATATTAAGCTGAATAAGTATGCGGACTTATTCAGCGTATTCAGTTAAAATTGGAAACAAAACTTTACAAATCGAATAAGCTTTAAAAGTTAAAAAAATACAATGCAGCAAATCTCGCTTTACGAACAAAGCCCCGTTTCAAGACAGTTCGCCATGCGTCTTGCATTTTTCAGCTTGTTAAATGCGAATAGTATGCATTAAATGCTATTCGAAAGATTTTTGAGACATCGGTAGCCCCGTTGGAAGAGTAACGGATTAGCAACCGGAGGGTTACGAGTTCGCATCCAACCAAAGACCGTCGTGTACAAAAGGGGCTGGTTTAGGTTAAATCTGTCGTAGCCTCAAATGTCCTCACATTGGCGTGGTGTGGAAGTTTGGAGAGTGAGGTGCCCCAGCTCAAGTGTTGCCTCGTCATCTGACCGTGGTTCAAAATTACGTGGTGTTGTCCACGTTCCTTCGGGATTGATTCCGGACCGTCGCCAATAGTTGTTCCAGTGCGACGTTTATATATATAAAAAAAATTGAGTACCTACATAACAAAGATTTTTACCATAAAACTTGCGCGATGATTCCCTTCAAAGGTTAGTCTCTAAAACAAATACACTCTATAACATAAAAATCGACGCACCAAGGAGTTATCCGAATGGGACGAAATTGCGTATGCACATACCTTACAATAGAATATGCAAATGATTAACTTTTGGCGGGCAATGACTGAATAGGTGGAGCTCCAGCGCATTGCAACGGAGCATCCGAATCGTGTATAAAACAGAGGACATTCCAATGCTAGGGCATAACTTCCATGCTAATGTGGTTCCGTCGATTTACGTGGACTGTACCAATGCCTCGCAGACGGGTTCGCGAACAGTATGAGCAGATGTCACCATTTCAGAGAGGACGTGCAATTGGATTAAAGGAAGCAGGATGGTCAAATCGCAGGATCGCTCGACATTTGGGTCGGAGCGATGCTACCATTCGACGATGTTGGCAGGAATGGGTGAACCATGGCCGTACAGAGCGTCAAGAAGGTAGCGGTCGACCAAGAAGCGACGACAGAACGCGAGGACAGAGTGATCGTCCGATCGGCGATCACAGCACCTGATGAGTTGTTATCAACGATCCGACGTGTAACCGGGACACCAGTGAGTGCAATGACCATTGATAGGTGAATCAGCGAACGGGGGCTGAGGTCACGGAGGCCATTGCGCCGACTGCCCCTCACCGTTGCACACCGCCAGGCGCGTTTTCAGTGGTGCCGGGTGCATTCGACCTGGAATCTCACGGACTGGAGCAGAACTGTTTTCAGCGATGAGTCCCGCTTCGAATTGAGCCCCGATGACCATCGAAGACGTGTCTGGAGACGTCCAGGACAGCGGTGGGATACTCACCTGACTGTCGTCCGCCACACAGCCCGGCAACCAGGAGCTATGGTATGGGGTGCCATTTCATTTGATAGCCGGACCCCTTTTGTTGTCACCCGTGACACCCTTACAGCACGGCGGTACGTCGACGAGATTCTACGCCCCGTTGTGTTGCCCTTTCTTTCACGGACCCCTGGACTTACATTCCAACAAGATAATGCCCGGCCGCACACGGCACGCCTTTCTACAGATTGTCTTCGTGCTTCTCCAACACTTCCCTGGCCGGGGCGATCGCCAGATCTCTCCCAACATAGTACGTTTGGGCTCTGATGAGCAGACGTTTACGACCGTCCCTGGCTCGCGTCGATCTAACTCGCCAATTGGAACGTGTATGGCAAGCAATCCCGCAGGAGGACATCCGCCAACTCTACGAGTCAATGCCCAGTCGGATAACAGTTTGCATCAGGGCCAGAGGTGGGTCAACGCATTATTGATTTATTTGCTCTTGTAGCTGTATTTCCTGGACCTGGATAAGACATTCAATTCCTATGATACTGTTATCGTTTCGTTTTCAATACATGTACATCACATCTACCGATTTTCAACCCATTCGGATAACTCCTTCATGGGGCATCGATTTTTGTTATAGAGTGTATCAGCATTTTGTTACTTAAAATAATCCAGAATAAGAAATTGATTTTGCGTGTCTAATATACAAAGTGATCATAATTAAAGATCGCCTTTTCATAGCACTCTAACCAAAGTCATCTGACCGTGGTTCAAAATTAAGTGGTGGTGTTCTCGCTCTTTCCCTTCGGGTTTGATTCCGGACCGTCGCCAATAGCCCCTGTGTTGCTCCAGTGTAACGTTAATTAAAAGGCCTACCTTGCTCTAACCAATAAGCAGAATGACTCTAAAATACGTAGACTACTCGAGGGTCAGCGGAAGCCTGGTTTCAAAGCAGCGGATCGGCAACCGGTGGGTTGCTAGTTCGAAACTCGATCCAATCAAATGTCGTGTGGGGGGGTGCACGATAAAACTACCGTAGTCTCAATTATCCTCACGTTGGCGTGGTGTGGAAGTTTGGAGAGTGGGGTGCCAGCTCAGGTGTGACCTCGTCATCTGACCTTGATTCAAAATTACGTGGTGTTGTCCTCGGTGTTTCCCTTTGGGGGTTGATCATGGATAGTCGCCTATAGCCAGTTGTGTAGCTCTAGTGCCGACTTTAATTAAATACCTACCTCCGAATCGAAAGCTTGTAAACCGAGATTTGCTCGTAAGAACCTCAAATCCGAACTTCATATATTATACTTACATTATTTAACTTACAATATATTAAATCTATAAATAATAATGATTTATATTTTTCCCTTTCATTCTCCTCATCTCACCAAAGTTATTGATTGTGAGTATTTTTTACCATGAACATTCATGCATGATCTGCGATAGTGGAGAACACGATTAAGCAGCACTTAATCATTAAGCACACTTTAGTAATTTAGAAAGCTAATAGCTTTCGCATTGCCCCTTTTGCACTCTTAATAGTAGCCGTCATGCAGCTGAATGCTTGCAATAAAACACTGTTTTTAATTCGCTGCCTTAACCCTCCAAGTGGTTTCGACTAAATATCTCGTCCATCCAGATCTGATCAATTTTGGTAATGACGGGATATCTCGTCATGGAGATAAATATTCTTGATTTTTACGATGATTTTACCCGATCAAAATCGGGTCAGTTTTCTTCTGATGACGAGATATTTCCTCCATAAAGATCTGGTCACTTTTGCTAATGTGGAGATACCTCGTCGAGACAACCACCAGGAAAGTTAAGAGTAGGTTGCTTTTGTCTATTCGCTTCCCCTAAGTGTAAATAACTATCTATCATTGATTTAAATATTCAAAATGGATGAATTAATAATATATATTCCGTGAGTAATTACTTTCCCATACAAAAAAGTAATTTTAACCCTCCTGGTGGTTGTCTCGACGAGGTATCTTGTCATTAGCAAAACTGACCAGATCTTATCTCGTCATTAGCAAAATTGACCAGATCTTGTTCTCGTCACCATCAAACAATCGGCACTATCTTGATGATGAGATATCTCGTCATTAGAAAATTGGTCAGAATTCGATGGACGAGATATCTCGTCGAAACCACTTTGAGGGTTAAAGTTAAGTTTAAGTAGAATTTTGATTTGAAGTAATTACTTTTGATTTATGGTGGTAATAAGGTGTTATCTATTGAGTGTATAAATGAAATAAAATATTGACTCAGAAATATGCCAGCTTACGCTGCATCGCATTGTTATAAGGTAACCCGGAGTTCCGCACCATTTACATTGATTCTCATGCTAAAAAATGCCCTCAGTGGCATGTCTCCTTTAGGTGTGTACGGGCTTCACGGATCAGAGGTACTCTAGTGATCTTTTCTTTTCCCATGGTGTTTTGTTTTTATAGTAAACACAGGTGTCGCTCTACCGGTATACCCAATCAATCTTTTCCTGCTTTCATCCTACTATTCTGTCCCCATCCCTCTTTTTTCTCCTCTCACACATTTTTGACTTGACGTCGTCTTGTATTTGGCGTAGTTTGGCCAAATATGACCCTTGCGCCATAAAATCTAAAAACAATCAACTTGCCCTTGCTAAAATGAGTAAGATGTGCTGTGCTTTTTTTCGGGATCTACTTACATCAGACACACAATGTTCTTTAACCATGTGTTCATTGGATAGTGATAGATATTTTTACCAACCACTATGTTATTAACATTCTTCTGTTGATGCAGTTAAAACATGAGATACACTGCCAAATATTTTGGAAAAGCAAAATTTTCAGAGTTTGGTTCTTATTTTGCATATGTATTTAAATACCCATAAAAACTGGTTGAAACAGAAGTGAGATGTAAGTAGACTGAGCATTGCTACTGAGAGGAGATTCAAAACGCGTGACCAGCATGTCGACTACTAGTCACATGACTGCTCTGTTATAAATTGACTTGGTTGACCGATTTGGCATCCTATCGCCTCATTTGGCGATGTAGCTTCTAATGACAGGGTAGATGTTTGAATGCGTATTTTAATAGAGTAGCGACAAAATTGGAGAAATCGCCAAAGTCTACCACTATGTCGCGCAGATCAATCAGAAATGAATCAATGAATGGGCGTGTTCTCCCGTCCCGTGAACCAATCGGATGATGAAAGTTCGGATCCACCCAGCTGACGAAAATAGTCTAAGGGTCACGTTACTACTAGTTTTGGTCACATGATCCTGGGCACATAAAAAGTTATCATTGCTCACTCTTATTTTATACCTCCTCTATGGTTGAAACGTGTATTAGAGGCCTAAAATTACTTCATAAAAATTTCAAGTGATCTCTACTGAAACTCTAATAGCTTTTTGAAAGTATCTGAAAGTTCTGTGGCGAGAAAGTCACTTTTGAGAAATCAGCCATCAAAGGGCATTTAAAAGGATCCTGATCAGCACATTTACATCTTTAAAATATTTTTAATGCTTGCCAAACAGGTAAAAGGAAAAGTAATATGGCATTTCAAACTGAAAAATGTGCTCAATTAACCCTCTGTGCGTCGCGAGCTTTCCAAGTAGTGTAGAATTGATTTTACCCCACAACACACTTAATGGCTAAATAACCACATCTATTAGTTAAAAGAATACAAGGATTCTTTCAACCTTTAGAAAGATTCTATTGTTGCTTTCCTTGGAATACTATAGATTCCTTTTCTTAATAATTTGTGACGAGTGGATTGTCTTATTCTGTAGAACATAATAGAATCCTTTGGAACGATTCTATTGCTCCTCTCCTTAGAGCAGAATTCTTTCGAAACATCCTATTACCCCTTTTCTTATAATAGATTCCTTTGGAAAGACTATTTCTCCTTTTCTTAGCATAGAATCCTTTGAAAAAATTTTATTGCTCACCTTTCCTTAGATTATAATCCTTTGTAAAGATTCTATTGGTCCTTTCCTCATAAAATAATCCTTAGGAAAGATTCTATAACTGCTTTCCTCAGAATAGAACCCTTTGGAAAGATTCCACTGATCATTAACTTGGAATAGAACCCTTTGGAAAGATTCTATTACTCCTTTCCTTATAATAGAAGTCGTGCAGGGAAAATTGCGGGTTGTAAGGTGGAATTACGCGAGTGAACCCTTCAGAGGGTTAAAAACATAACACCTAGAAATTGATTTTTGGATTAGCTTTCTCTCCGGGTTACCTTAATTAGTAACACTAGCGCTTCTAAAGCGAAAATACTTAAAATGCCTTATGCGAAGATGTAAAATTGCTTTGCAATTGAAGATTGCATTTTTGTAGCTTCAAGCACACTTAATTATGCACTGTGTTGTAGTTGATCTGAAATTCCATTGAAAGTTTTATTAGTTTATCTGAAATTTTGTTGTTTTATCTCTATTGCAGAGGAAAGCGAAGCAAGCAAGTGAAAGAGACTTACGATACAAAGTAATGTATACAATTCTTTAATGCATGGAGTTTTGAAGTGATTTTATTGTTTGTTCAAGATTCATACATGATTTTCCTCAGCATACATTCATAATACACGCATGTCCAAAAATTAAGGATAATGCAATCCGAGGTAGAATACCGTGACTAGTACCAGGACCTCAAATAACAAATGAATATTCCCCAAGGAATGTGGAATAAAAATACAAACACCTACACCCATTGCGGTGCTCCTGGGAACTAAAGAAATGAAAATAAAATGGCTTAGATGGAACTCCTCATTTTAGGTTGAAGATTGCAAAAAAAAGGATTTTTGCTCTGTTAACCCTCCAAGTAGTTTCGATGAGATATCTTGTCTATCAAGATCTGGCAAATTTTGCTAACGACGAGATAACTCATCATCAAAATACTGTCGATTCTTTGATGATGGTGAAATCAAGATCTGGTTAGTTTTATTCTAATGACGAGATATCTCGTCCATCAAGATCTGATTAGCTTTGATAGTGACGAGATGCCTCGTCTAGACAACCACTAGGAAGGTTAAAAGCAACCTCATAGGGAATGGGTTGACCTCTGAGCCTAATGTCACAACGTCAGAACATGCTTTCCACAAGGCTGTCCAAAAGTTCTTGTGGCAAGAAGTCCCATTCGCTCACTAGAACACGTCTTTGTTCCTCTGCAATTGATGGCGGTGTGTAGGCGGCAATGCAACGTCAGAGAGCATCTCAAGTATGTTCTATTGGATTGAGATCAGGTGATCTTGCTTGATACGAATTCAGAATTATCCTTAATTTGTGGACGTGTGAGTACGACGTGTGGAAAAAAGTTTTTCAATATTTGAAAAGAACTATCAAGTAATGAACCTGTTATTGAACATTTTTAACGTATAGTTTCATTTTCTACAAAATCTGATAAGTAGATGAATACATCGAATTAATTACATTTCTTAAGTACTGTATATTCTCAAACATTTCTGATTCAGAATATATAAACGTATAGGAAATGATGCAGTAGTCGAAAATAGCAGTCTCAGTCAGTTAAAATCTTAAAATTTCCTCTTTAACCTTTCCATGGGTTGAATTTAACCCGCCATTATGACTGTCGCATGTTCAAATATAAATAATGAGTTTAAAACCTACATAAATAAAAAGTGTTACAAAATATAGATCAGCTTTGTAACCCAATTTATTTATTAAATTGTATTCGATGTTATTATAACGATATATTTTTAAATCTTTTTTACCGAGAATATCTATTCTTCATAATACATTTCTGGCTCTATTATTTTGCAATGCTCTTTAGTCAAGAAAGCAGCTTCTCTGAATTTGTCATTTTGGGTTTACATTTATTTCATGTTGCTTATATATAAATATCTGATACTTAAGAACACTGTAGATAACATTATGGTCACTTTATCAACTGTGACTTTCTACAGGTATAAGGGCATCATATATTTACATACGCTGCATTTACGGACATCAACACCTTATACCTCTATAAAGTAGTAAGAGCTCTCAATCAACAGTAAATTAAATTATCATAGTGTTATCTAGTGTTAATCCTCCAAGTGGTTTGAACGAGATATCTCGTCCATCGAGATCAGGCAGATTTTCTTAATGACGAGGTATCTCGTCCGTCAATATCTGGTCAGTTTTTAAATTTCGAGATAAAACTGACTTATTACTCCATGGGAAATGAAGATCCAAAAAGGAAAAACAAATTGCCTCTTACTCAGAACTGGTGACAATTTGGAACAGGTGTTTGTATCAGAGGCTAGCCACCACAGAGCGGTTTTCGTCGCGATAATTAACCACCAGGAGGGTTAAGTTTCAGATAATTAAACATGAAATAAACATCAACACCACAAAGCGACTAAATTTAGAGGTAATACTTTCTTGACTAGCATGACACAACTGGTTGCAAAAAGGGCTAAATTGGACAATTGTTTTGAGAGAAAGTACCTGAAAGTGTTTCGATATTTATTTATGTGTATTCATATATGTGTTCATGAATATTTATGGTTTTTTATCCATGTACATGGTTTCATTTCTCGATGATGCTCCGAGTTGACAAGAAATATTGACGTAATTTCATTGAAATAAAATTTTCATACATTTTGCAACTTCCCAATGTTCCCAGTGTTCTTTGTGAACAATTTTAGTGAAATAAGTGATCCATCAAGATCTGATCAGTTTTGCTATTGACGATATACCTCGTCAAGACAACCACCAGAAGGGTTAAATGGATAGTGTTTAACCCTCCTGGTGGTTACCTTGATGAAGGCATCTCGTCATTAGTAAAACTGAGCGGATCTTGATGGACGAGGTACCTCGCCATTAGAAAAAATCTGACCGGATCATGATCTCGTCATCATCAAGCAATCGGCAATATTTTGATGACGATGTATCTCATCATTAGCAAAGTTGACCATGTCTTGATGGACGAGTTTTCTCGTCCAAACCACTTGGAGGGTTAAATAAAGTGTAGTACGGTTCTGTACGCCTAGGTACACGGGGTACAAAAAAATACACGAATTAATATAAGTATTTTCGCAAATACCCACGGCAATTAGGTACAGCGTGAAATTTCATGATCGCTTACAAAAAGCTACAACGAACACATGTTATTAATCCGAGCTAATAATCAACCATCTGAGAGCCGCGAGATTTGAGTATTGTAGTGTTAATTTTACCTCAGAACCCCCACTTAACCCTCTCGCTGCGTAATTTTTTTTATCAAAATAGGTTCAAAAATTGCGTATTTTTTTATTACATATTTTAAATCTACATATATTTTAGAGTTAAAATATACAAAAAATTTTTGTAAAAGAGTTTTTTTCAATATAGAATTAGATCATAAAAAAAAGGTTGTCGGAATATTGAAATTGAAGAATAATCATATAAAAGCAAAATTTTGAAAATTAATCTTGGTTAAATTATGATTCATTTTATGAAATACAAAGGTAAAACGTGTATACTAATGAAAATATGCAAAATACTTACAAAACATTTATTAGAAATGAAGAATTATTAGAAATCACTATCCGCAGAGGAATCCAAGAAATTCTCATCAGTTTCGCTATAACTATCTTCAATATACTTGATATCAGTCAGAACTGCTATCAGTGTCGAAAATATTGTCAGGAATGTAGGTTCTATCACTCGCGAAACGCTTCCTGCCAGACATCTTTGAGCTTTGAAAAGAGCGCGCAAAATGCTGCAAAAATGCTTGTATATTTCGCAGAAATGTGGACATCTAAAGTCATCTGTTAACCCAGATTTGAATAAACAATTAAACATCACAGAAAAGCCAAAATGAAACCATGAATGGGGAAAGAGCAGGTTGCACAGTTGAATGGACGACAAAAATGCATCCCCGCGGAAATCGCGGACTGCGTAAATTTTGCTACTTCTACGTTGCCCGCGGAAATCGCGGGATGCGCAGCGAGAGGGTTAATGACTAAATAATCACATATTTCTAAAGAATTTATGAATTATTTCAATCTTAGAAAGATTCTATTGGCCCTTTCCTTGTAATGCAATCCTTTAGAACGATTATATCGGTCCTTCCTTAGATTCGAATCCTCTCGAAGTATTCTATTGCTCCTTTCCTTAGAAAAAATATTTTTGAAAGATTCTGTTGGTAAAGAAGATCAAAATTGGTTAGAAGTCATGCAGGGAAGACTGCAGGTTGCTAAGTGGAATTATGCGTGTGAACCCCTTAGAGGGTTAAGCCCTTCTAGGTCACATGCAAAGGCGAGGAAGCATTAATATCGTTCACTAGATATCCTATTGGTCCATCCCTTAGAATAGAATCATTTTGAAAGATTTTATAGGTTCTTTTAGAAAATATTCCTATGGAAAGATTCTGTCCTTTCCTTAGAATAAAATGCTTTTGAAATATTCTATTGTTGATATATCCTTAGAATATAATCCTTTGGAAAGATTCTATATATTGCTCATTTCCTTAGAACAGATTCCTTTAGAACAATTGAGGTTCTACTGGTCGATTAAGGTTCTTCTATCAGTCGTTCGCCCCGACTTTTGCATGATTAAAATTTAACTCTGAAAAGTAGTTTAATTTAGTAGTTTTTGCTCTTTTTGACGGACGACCGTACTTTCGCGTTCTTTTTTGTGTTTGCTTTCTCCCTTCCAACATTTATTAGTTGCTCAGCTAAGGGGACCATGAATGATAATAGTGGTTCTGTTTTATGTTCCACATCACACTTCGTAATCCATGCATTCACAACAGAAATCATAACAAATTTCCAAAAAATCCTTTTCCACCACTTGTCTGATTTTCTGCCATGACCATAAAAAGTAGCGATTTCATCACAGCGGTCAACTCCATTCATGTACATATTGTAGTGGGAAATGGCTTCTGGGCAACTAACGTCTAATTTTGTACCATCTTTTTGTTTCCGAACCACGGTCACTAATTCATCAGAATGAATGGGCGTTCTCAAAAACATAAGTCCGCCATTTGCAATCTGAAAGTATTGCCAGGTTTCTTTAGTCATATTTTTATTCCCTAATTCCTTAAGAACACTAAAAACGTAAAAACCCATTCAAAAGTGGGATTTATTTACCCAATCTAATCTCTGGGACATATATGCTCATTAGGCCCGAAAGGGTTAAAGTTCTTCTATTATCGATTAAGGATTATTCTACTGGCCAAGAAGGTCAAAATTGGTTAGAAGTGAAGGAGGGCAAAATCTTTAGCTGGAATTTTGCGTGTGACCCTCTCAGAGGGTTAAACGAACCCTGGTCAGCAAAAAACACGTTTCTCTTACTCTACTTCTAAAACATTCCTTTTCTTCTAGAAAATAATGCGAAATTTGGTGAGACGTTACGTGACCAAGGAGCAGAGAAACGCTGATAACCAAGGTGTCACGGAAGACGATGTGAACGAAATCAAGCAAGACATATCCGCCTTCCGGTTCGAACTGATTGAGATCATGAAAAACAGTGGATTCAACACTTCGAGTGCGAACGATCAGATGCAAGGGGGACTCGCTAAAGGTATAGCTCCATTAAATATGCCCTTAATTTACTTGTATAGCCTAGTATGTATCACTCGAGAACTATAACATGTCATATAACTAGTGACGTAGCCGTCTGAGGAAGCTCAGCTAAAAATCTCTACAAAGAAATAAAATTCAGTGGCAAAAAAAATCGATTATATCTGAAGCAAACACGATGTTTTTTAATATAAATCTGAGGGAGAGGTAAGTTTCTATTTTAAGGAGGATGTATACTCTATAAATCACGAAAATAGACCATAATATCGATTGTTTTATTGCTTCAAAATATTTTCTAACTCCTTAGCTCACAAACGATACCAAGGTCTTGTAAATATTCGGTATGTATTTTAATTAACATCGCACTGGATCAACACAAGGGGCTATTGGCGATGATCCGGGATCAATCCCAAAGGGAAAGATTGCAAGGCTTTTGCGTTAGGTACTGTCAACATGTACAGACATGTTTCCAAAACTCAATGTATAGGGTTGGGTGTCAGCTTAGGTGTGACCTCGTCATCCGACCGTAGTTCAAAATTACGTGGTATTGTCCTCGGATCTTTCCTTTCGGGTTTGATCCCGGATCGTCACCAATTGCCCGTTGCGTTGCTCCAGTGCGACGTTAATTAAAATACATACCAAAACTCAATTCCTGAAGAACTGTTTTTGAAAATGATGAACGGTGATAACTCAACAATGAACTAATCTATTATAATTATTTTAATATCATTATAATCTGTCTAATGCAGTGGATTTAGGGGACTCTCAATCAGAGGTATTAGTTAAGAAATGTGTTTTTAGTTGATTTTTAAATGCTCAAATTCCTGATAAAATCTTGATTTTTTATACTTCCTTGGTGAAAAAATTGTAAAAACCCTATTCCCTGAATCAACTTGATTGAGGGTCAAAACATGAAGAATAATGTTAGGAATAATTTCCAACAGGAATTATCTTTTTGAACAACTTGGAATTTGAGATATCACTGTTTAAAACACATGCTAATTGTATATAAATTAGATAATTAATGATTTGCTTAGTCTGATTTTTTCACACTGAAATGATTTTAAGCGTAAACCAATGACCTGTTGTAAAAACACTGGATTTTTAAAAATAATCTTCTAGTGTATATGTACATCTTAACCTAATTCATTTTCACAGTAAAAAAGACAATCAGGGACTACTGACGTCCCATCCTTTCAGCCTCAAATAGTTTCTTACTATGATTGGTTAATGGCATTTGTCTTGCGCAATGAGTACCTGCGGCATAGATTCTTCTCCCTCATTCCATGATTCCTACTGAGGTTAGCATCTTGTCCAGATAATATGTGTGGTGAATCATTGGGCATGGTCTACCATTCCCAACCCTGTTCCCATTCATTTTCCCATCCTTGTAAAAGACAACCTCGAGTTTCATGACAGCGCTTGGATCATCCAGTTTCCAAGATTGGGCATCTTCTAACTTTGGGCTGAAATTATTTTTTATTTTATTGTCTTGGGGGAAAAGACATAACGGGTGAATTGAGTTTACGTATAAGGTTGTCTTAAAGCTAAGCATTAGCCCTTGTAAAAGACAACCTCAAGCTCCATGACAGGACTTGGATTGTCCACAGAGTTTCCAAGATTGGGTGCAATCGCGCCTTTGGGCACCTTTTTAACTTTGAGCTCAAATTATTTTGTATTTTTGTCCTGGAGAAAAGACACAATAGCGAATTGACGTATAAGGTTGTCTAAAGCCTAAGCATCAGATTATTTATATATATTTGGACTCAATCCAATCTCGGCATTACCAGTTATCAATGGTACTCTACACTGCTGCATATAACCAGTTTCAGATGTGCTGGGCCACGCCCAGAAGGTGGCTGTGGGCTTCAGCCCCCCAAAGAAATAGAAAAATTAAATGTTCATCGACTTGATAATATCAACGGAAGTTTAGTAGATTTGCTAAAAAATTCTATTACAATAGTAGTCCGCTCTTATCAAGGACATTGAACAAAGACGGAGTTTTGAACAGGAGTCGCTCAGATATACTATAGCACGCTTATACATAGTGACCACCTTTATCAAGGACATTGAACAAAGAGGGAGTTTTGAACAGGAGTCGCTCAGGTATACGATAGCATACAAATACACAGTACTCCGCCTTCATCAAAGACATTAAACAGAGAGATAGTTTTGAACAGGAGTCATATCTACGATAGCATATTTATACATAATGCACCACCCTTATCAAGGACATTGAACAAAGAGATTTATATGTGAGTCTCTCCACAAATGTAGTCGGTTTGGTAATTTTCGGTTAACGGACCGCCAATCGTATTTGTGCGCCAAATGTTGGCGCGAAATTCAACTACAGATAAGAATGATAGGAATGGCAACCCTAACGATAGATTCAGCTTCATGAAAAAATGGCTATTTTATTAAAATCAAAATAAATACAAAAATTCACAAATAAAAAATACGAAATGGATTTTATTGAAATTTCAAATTTCACAAGAGGCATAAAGCTGCTGATATCCTTTAACATCGCCGAAAACAGATAAACAAGTTACCACATTTGGCGCATAATTATGACTGGCACCCCATTAACCGAAAAGTACCCTCATTCGTTAATAACATACGAAGTTAATAAATAATTTCTCAGAAATGAAAGTTTTTAATTTTTGTAAAACTGAAGTAGAATCCAATAGGGCTACCAAAAATATCTGACGATGAATCGTTCTTATTTTTCAGGTACAGGCGGGAAAAAAGGCCGACAGAAAGAACGTCGCCTGATGAAAGGTTTTGACATTGGAGTCGTCAAACAACCACCTAATAAATCGAGTCAGAAATCTGATGTAGAAGCTTCAACAAAATCACCCAGGACACGTTGGTTGAAACTGGCAAACCTGGCGAATGGTAAAAAGCAGGTCAAAAGACCTCAAGGCGCTAAATGGCCGTACAGTGAACGCAATTCTCGTAGTTCCAAAGGCAAAAACCAAGACAGCTTAAGAAGTAGAAGCATGGAGTCTATTAGTTCCGAAGTAACATCAGAAGCTGAAGCTACGCACAACGATACTACCTCCAGCGAGTCGTCGATGAGTCTGGCTGCTTCTGTAAATGGTGCACATTTGCAAGACTTGGGGAGTGCCGAGGGAGTCACTATTTTGATTAGTGACGACGAATTAATGAAGTGCGATCGTGCAACTAATACGGATACACCAGCACTGAAATGGTCCAAATTAACAAGCAAACTGGGCATGCTTACTTTACCTTCTCGCTTGCGAATGGCCTTTCATGACGCAACTCCCGAGAAAGGGTTGCCTCATCAACTGGACCATCCACATCAGACCAGACTACAACATGGTGAAGTGGGGAAGAAGGCTAAGGCACGGCGAACAGTAAGTGCCCCGGCACCAAGTGCGAACCCCAAGCATCATCAATTAGTAATGAGATCTCAAGGAAAAGCCCCTTATGCTTCGATCCCATCAGTAAGTGTCTCGGTTCAGAACAGCTCCATTTCTAGAAATATCGATAGCGTAGAAGAAACACCGCCAACTGGAAACTCGTCATTGAATTCGCCGTCTTCCCCCAAAACGCCTAAGTTGAGATTGCAAGAACGCTATCCAGTGCCTACTGTCCACATCGAAGAAGAGGTGGTGGTCAAGGGAACTTCGACCAAAGTGGCATCTTCCAGGAGAGACAGCATTACTACATTGAAGGATTCAGATGCTTCCCACAGCTCCACACCAGATAACGCAGCATCACCGGCTATAACAAATGCCTCCCAAAGTGAACCCGTAGCAGCTAGTCAACCCGTCAGTCCTCATAAACCTAGTAACGGAACCCTTGGATTGATATCAACAGTTTATGGCATTGAACCTGTAAACAAAGAGATGAGAACTGGATGGATATGACTCATACTCTCTCCGAGCGGTGCCAAATCAATTATTTTTATACATCTTCTTTGGCACTAAACCCACCCTCCTTTTCCAAAACAAGTAGAGAAATTTATCTTCGCAAACCCAGAAACTGGCTAATATAAGCTTCTAAGGCTTAAGTTACAGGTTTTATAAAGCGAACACTTTCATAGCGATGGTAAAAGAATGCTTAAGTTCATCGGAAAAGTTTTTACTTCAGTCAGCGATTCAAATATTGTTTCGCTTAAAGACTTTAAGAGGCAAAAAGCATTTCAGAGCATTCCCCCAAATTTCATTAAAATTTATGCGTCTAAGTAATTTATTAAACCTAGATTTTTACATTGCGCTTTAATACGATCAATATATACGTTAATAATATTAGATCAATAATATAGTATAAACTATAGGAGTCTAAAATATTACAGAAATTTTGCTTTATTTTGTTAAATAATATTACTTCGAATTTTGTTTCGCTTAAGGCTTTTCTATGAGGCGAACTCCAAAAGGCATTTTAGCGCATTCCTCCAAATTTCATTAAAATTTATGCGTCTAAGTAATTTATTAGACCTAGATTTGCATTGCGTTTTGATACGATCAATAAATACGTTAATAATATTATATCAATAATATAGTACAAACTATAGGAGTCTAAAATATTACTGTAACAGCATAAGTCTAAAAAATCGCTACCTAAATAAATTTTTAGTTTCCGTATTTATATTATGGTGTAGAGCATTACTCTGAACATATAAGACTAATTTAAAATTATAATTTAAATTAATTGGGATTAGGAACTTTAATTTTCTAATTTTCTAAAGAGTCTAAAATATTATAGTAACAGCATAAGATTAAAAAACTGGTACCCAAAAAATTTTTAGTTTCAATATTTATTATGGTGTAGAGCATTACTCTGAGAATATTATAAGACTAATTAAAAATTATAATTTCAATTAATCGGGATTAAGATCTTTAATTTCCCCTTTTACCACGCCAACTGGGCAATACCCACAAAGATGTTTAGACTTCTTAAATTCTACCTTTTCCCGTCTATCAGCAACTGTTTGAAAGGCATCACCATTCCAGCGCAAAAGGGTTGTTGATATTTATGCAGGTTTTAGCTATAACTCAGTTGATAAATTTTATCTTCTGGAGAATTTCCATTTTATGATCAACTGTTATTTAATAACTGCTATAATATTACGGATAAAATGTATTCTTATTAAAAATTTAAAGTCGTTGCAGTCCGTGAACAAGTCCATTGAAATTTCAAAAACAAAATATTTAGTAAACAATACATCGCCTAATTATCAATACTTTTTCAAATGGAGGTGAAAAACTTAACTCAAATTGATGCGTCTAAAGCGTACCTTTTGCACTTGAATTTTGTTTTTAAAACTAGAAGTTTATAATTCGCTTATTGGCCAGTTTCTGAAAGTTTCCCAAATTTCAGTCACTACAAAACCGATACAAAAACAGGACGTCCAATCTACAAATAAGTTCATTGCAAATGAATACAAACCAGAAGAATCCTTCAGATAAAAAACAGTTCGCACGATTGTCACGAATTTCTACCATACATGACATCAAATGCGAATTTAGATTCATAAATCTTTGCCTTGGGGTTAAAAGGGTTTTTTAACAAAAAAAAGTATTTATTACCTCTATTACATCCGTGTATACTAAAGCCCCATTCAGTGAGCTGAAAATAGCTGCAATAACACTTCAGTTTTATACACATTCTAAAAAACACGAAGGCTTTGAATGTATATGAAAGATTTTTACCACATTCACACGAGTTCATATCACTCATAAAAGCAGATGTGAAATTCAGCACGGCGTGTTTAAAGATATGACTTTAGAAAAGTAGGTGTAGTAGTAAATTTTACAGAAACATGGTAAGCATCTGTATGTACTTGTTGATAGACGCTATGAACTGAATGCCTCAAACGTGTGCAATCTAGCGCATTGAGGAGATTTTCATATTGATGCATTTTAGGTATTGTTTGTGTAGTGCGTCTGTTTCGTCAAATTGTTTGGTGGACAAAGAATTCTATCGAGAAACAGCTGCTTTTTATTCCTTTTCAATAATTTTCTACTGTCCGTTTTCAGAAATATTGTAATTGTATTGTCAAAGTAAATCTTTTAAATTAAGATTACAAAGATATTAATATGTATAACGCTTTAGTGACATACAAATATAGATACTGACGAAATTGTCTTACACTGGTATGGCCTTAGACAGAGGCAAGAATTAAACTAGGACGTAGACAGAAAAGCGAAAATATTTTTAGACACACTGTTACACGAGAAATCGGTCCACGGGAACAAGAGATTTCTTCAAGTCTTATTGACTGATGTTTACACAGAATTAAGACGAAATCCCCCTCCTTTTTATTTAAGTTTCATTTAAGATCTTTGAAAGGACATTTGTCGCAATACTATTTATCCAGTTCACGTTTATACCTGATTTCGTATCGCCATTTTTTCTTTTTTAATAAATGCTTGAAAGAAACTTTTTTGAAACTGAATAGGATAAAACGCACTGTGCGTTTTCTTCCCTAAGTTTCGGTAACCAGATTTCTACAATTTACAAACAATAATTTATTCAGATAGCAATTATAATCAAAATCACATTCGGTATTCTATTTAACCCTCCTGGTGGTTGTCTCTAAGAGGTGTCTTGTCATTAACGAAACTGATCACATCTTGATAGACGAGATATCTCGTTATTAGAAAAAAACTGACCAGATCTTGATCTCATCATCATCAAAAATAGGCAATGGATGTCCAGATGGCTTAAAGATCAGATCTGGATGGACATCCAGATCTGATCTTTAAAATCTATTTAACACTCCTGGTGATTGTCTCGATGAGGTATCTTGTCATCAGCGAAACTGATCGGATCTTAAACAATCTCGTCATTAGAAGAAAACTGACCATATCTTGATCTTATAAAAAAATCGGCAATATCTTGATGTCGAAATATCTCGTCATTAGCGGAAATGATCATATCTTAATGGAAGATCAAGATGGATCATGTCAAGATCAGATCTTGATGGACAAGCCATTTCGTGAAACCACTTGGAGGGTTAAGAATTAAATTATTTGCAAACTTGAAGAATCCTCATTAATATAATGACTTGATCAACAGCTTTTCTAAAAGCGAAGGTTCATCAGAGCAGCGATTTTCAACCGGTGTGCCAGCAATAACAACACTGGTGGAAACGGTTTAAAATTGTGTTAAGATTTATTTCATTTCAAGGGTTTAGTTTTGAACTTTTGACAAGTGTGCTCACAAATAATTTTAAGTAATACCCGTTTATTAATTTTGAAAGCATCATTTTTTATTATAAAATATCATAGTTTCAAAAAGATTTTAAATAGCCACTTGGGAGGAAAAGGGCAATTAATTATTATTCTTTTTTTGTAAATCAATCAAAATTATACCTATTTTTTGTCGGATTGGCTATTTTTAGTATATTAGTTAGTAATAGTAGTATTTTAGTAATTACTTTATGAGTGCCATGGGATGAAAAAGGTTGAAAATCGTTGCTTTAGAGGTTTGAAAATAGAAAGTACGTACTGAGAGAATTTTTCAATGTAAACATGAACAAACAAAAGAAAGAAAACCAAAAATGTATAAATTTATTATTAGTTCTCTTAGTGACTTGATGAAATTAGACCCCAAATATAAGCAAATTAGCTTCACTTTCGGAGTAAAATAGGAACTTTTGATAATACAAATTACTTTCACAAATAATTTTAAGTAATGCCTTTTTTAATTTTGAGTATCATTTTTTATTACAAAACATTATAAACAGTTTTAAAAAGTCATTTTAAACAACCATTTTGGAGAAAAAGGGTAGATAATTTCTATTTGTTTTTTGTAAACCACTCAAAATTATACCAATTTTTTGTCAGATCGACACGTATCGCAGTATTTTAGTAATTACTTTATGAGTGCCATGAGATGAAAAAGGTTGAAAATCGTTGCATTAGAGGTTTGAAAGTGGAGGGGGAATACTATGAGAGAATCTTTCAATGTAAACATAAACCAACCACGGAATACTAAGAAAACACTTACTGTTAACTGATTAGATTTATCACCGTTTTGACAGTATTTGGCGTTAATTTACATCGATTCTAGATTTTGGACCTTGCGCCAAAAAACCTCAAGCAACCAACCTAACGATTCTAAATTATTCGTGTACAATTGTAAGTACCAGACTTTATGAAGAAGACATTTGGAACGCATGCGATTAGCCATAGTTTCAATTACACAAAAAAGAAAACAAAAAGTATCAACTTATGATCAGTTCTCTAGTTGACGTGATGAAATCGGACCCCAATAAAGCAAAGTAGCGTCACTTTCGGAATAAAACAGAAAGTACGTACTACCGCAAAAACACTAGCGTCCGCTGTATTTATCTTTGCAGAAAAACTCTCTCAAAGGCTTTCCAGTTTGAATTAACCTCTTAACCTCTTGGTGGTTGTCTCGACGGGGGTATCTCGCCATTACCAAAACTGACCAGATCTTGATGGACGAGATATCTCGTCCATCGAGATCTTGTCGTCTTTTGTCATTGGAAGAAAACTGGCCGGATCATAATCTAGTCATAAAAAAATCGGCAATATCTTGATGGCGAGATATCTCGTCATTAGCAAAATTGGTCACATATTTATGGTCGAGATATCTCGTCAAAATTACTTGGAGGATTAAATGACGAGATAAACTACAAGATTCAGAGTTCTGGTAAAATGCATCCCACAATGTAAATAGTTCTATAATAGTGGTATTGAGTTAGTTTTTAGAGAATTAACCGAATTCAGAAAAAAATGTCAGATCATGGAAGAAATCGAAAACATAAAATAATCCTCCTTTTCAATAAAAGGAGAGGAAAATTAGTTTTCAAAATGTTTCAACAAATCTTCGATGCGTAATAGTTTGACAAGATATCTTCGGCTTACGAGTAAAACACACTGAGTCAAAAAACAGTTCGGAGAAATAAACCTGCCATAGTTAAACTCACGAAGTGTGTTTCTGAAGGAGAAACCTAGCCGCCGGGCAAAGCAAAATGACAACATGGTTGGTAGGTAATTGAATTAACGTCGCACTGGGCCAACACAACGGGCATTTGGCGACGTCCCGGTATCAATCCCGAAAGGAAAGATCCAAAGACAACACCTCGTCATTTTGAACCACGGTCAAATGACGAGGTCACCTGAGCTGGAACCCAACTCTCCGAAATTCCACACCACTCTAATGTGAGGAGATTTGAGGCCACTACAGATTTAACGTGCACTAGCACACCATGTACACGAAGGTCTTGGGTTGGATTGAGTTTCGAACTCGCTACCCTCCGGTTGCTAATCCGCCAATCTTCCAACAGGGCTACCACGGCCCCAAATGACAAAGTGGACTTCAGTCCAACTATCACCATATTCTGGTCTCTAAAAGCTAAAAAACTCATATCTTGGAACATTTTGACTTGGTGTATTTCATTCTGTGGTCTTCACCAGCCCAACGGTCACCATATTCTGGTCTCGAAAAGCTAAAAAACTCATATCTTGGAAATTTTTGACTTGGTGTATTTCATTCTGTGGTCTTCACCAGCCCAACGGTCACCATATTCTGGTCTCTAAAAGCTAAAAAACTCATATCTTGGAAAATTTTGACTTGATGTATTTCATTCTGTGGTCTTCACCAGCCCAACGGTCACCATATTCTGGTCTCGAAAAGCTAAAAAACTCATATCTTGGAAAATTTTGACTTGGGGTGTTTCACGCTGTGGTCTTCACCAGTCCAACGATCATCACATTCTGGTCGCGCGAAAAGCTAAAAAAACTAATACATTGGAAAATTTTGACTTGGTGTATTTTACTCCTCAGATGATACTAAGTTTTAACCATGAGATAATTTAAAACTGATGATTTTATCTTGATTTAAGCGCAATGAATCAATTTTGTTTCATTTGTATTCAATACGATAAAACATCAATATTTCTTTTCAAAACAGGAAAAATATAATTTCATAAACACATCAAATGCAAATATAATTTGACAACAGTACAAGAAATAACAGTTATACTTTATCTTGTTTTAAGAAAACTCGGAAAAAATTGTATGGAGAAACAATTACCTCCAATCTCACCAAGACGGTTGAAATAAGTTAAGAATGTAAGAACTGAATTTTTGAATACGTTCTAGTGAAACATGAGTGGTAAAAGATTTCTGTAGCAGCATCTGTACATGCTTGCTGACACTTATGTATATGCTTTGAAGCTCATAAACACACTTTACTTAGAAGGTATACACCCGTTACTAGACGTCAGGTTTGAAGTCGAAATAAAACGATAAAATTATTAGCATTTCAGCAACGTACCTGATGTGCACATATTAGAGTTCAATCATTCAAATACTCACGTTTAATACTGGTGAAAAATATCTTTTTGTTAATTGATATACAATTACTCCATAGCATTTTCTCAAAAGACATCGAATCATTAAAGCGTTATTCATGCAATTTGAAATGTAACTACCATTTCATCATTGCTCTCATACACACCTATTTTTTGCATTATGTATAACCATAAGAAATTTGTCTTGTTTATATT
Source organism: Meta bourneti (assembly GCA_933210815.1). Classification (NCBI taxonomy): domain Eukaryota; kingdom Metazoa; phylum Arthropoda; class Arachnida; order Araneae; family Tetragnathidae; genus Meta; species Meta bourneti. The sequence goes on from OW119934.1 coordinate 94,396,452, forward strand.
AACACTTTTCCAGAGTTGAATAAATAACTTTAAAGCAGTTTTGGTTGTCCGAGGATGGATGAACAAGACTTTGTGGATTACTTTGATCACTTAACGTTTGTTTATAAGCTTTGTTTCCGAGTATTTGTAATAATTTTTCTACTGTGATTTAATTTATGTAACTCTTGTATTATTAATCTGGAAATAGAAACTAACATCAAAAATTAAAATAGAAGAATTAAGTGCCTTCTTTTACCCCCATTCACCTATTTATTTGTTATTATTTTAAAAATAAGCAGATTATGATATGCGATGAATTGTCATAAATGTTAAAGTAATAAATACCATTGAAGCTTGGTGTAAAAATAAAGATCAAGTTATATCAAAAACGTGTGTCGAGTATTACTGTCATATTTAGTGAATTATATATATATTAAGCCCCTTACCCCTCTGAGGGGTTAACATGCATAATTTCTCCTTGCAACCTGCAGCCTTCCCTGTATGACTTTAACCAATTTTGACCTTTCTAACCAATAGAATATTTCAAAGGATTCTGTTATAGGGAAATGAGCAATGGAATCTTTCCAATTGGTTGTATTCTAAGGAAAGGAGCAATATAATCTTTCCAAATTATTTTATTCTACATAAATGCTAATAAAATCGTTCCAAAGTATCCTATTCCAAGGAAAGGACCGATGGAATCTTTCCAAAGGGGAAGGAATTAAGCAATAGAATCTTTTAAATTGATTCCAACCTAAGGAAAGGAGCAATATAATCTTTCTAAGGGATTGTATTCTAAGCAACGGGACAAAAAATCTTTGTAAAGGATTCTATTCTAAGGAAAGGACTTATAGAATCTTTCCAAGAGACTATTCTACAGAATGGACAAATGGAATCGCTCCAAAGAATTCTATTCCAAGGAAAGGATGAATAGAATCTTTCTAAAGGTTGAAAGAATATATGGATTCTTTAGAAAGATGTGGTTATTTAGTCATTGAGTATTTCGCGGGTTGAAAGTAATACTACTTTACTTGGAAATTTTATGATACTCAGAGGGTTAAAGCAGAAGACTTGAAAGGTCCAATAACACAAAGTTAATTTACCTAATTTCTATGAACTGTCTGTCTACCACGAGAACTGCTCCAGATAAGAAGTCTGTTGTCATAGAAACGGATCTTTCCTATTTTCCATAGGGGGATGCTTGAAGAAATGTATTCAAGTTTGTCACATTGGCGCAATGAATGACAAATAGGATATATTTTCATTAGATTTGTACATGTTTCTGAGAGTATCTATACTAGTAAACTGCCTATTCACTCCACCAGCAATCTCGAAAAATAAAATTAAATTAAGTCATGCTCAAGAGTCACCCCTACTCAAAATGAACCAGCCCTGTTTCTATAGCGATCATCATTACCCAGATATGGTGTCGGAAGCAATTTTCGTGGTAGACGGAATTTACTCAAAATACCGATTTAAAATTTGTTGAGCAATCAATACTCTCACTTTTTAGTTTACTCAATAGTGTGGCTCCGAAGAGAAGCCAGTCGATCTAGGGTCAGTCGATATTTGAATAGGTGTGAAAAGTCGTTAAGAGGGGCTGCCATATGCAAAAGCATGAATGGCAATCGCCGTGGCCTTTTCCCCCCGCGAGATCATCATCACTGCTGTAGCTTACGGCACCGAACTATAAACTTAGAACCAGAATCCGACCTAAAGACACCAGATTCGTTCATAGAACGGAGCAAGGGAAAAGTTATCTGGCTCCATGAGTGGTTGAGAAATTTCCTATTACATCGAATGAGAATTGTCCTGGGCAATTTCTCGCCAACCTCTAGCTTGCCAATCTTGAATCGCTAAAGCATATAACCATTTTTTATTTCATTTGCCATCCACAGAGCATGAATGAAGTTAAGCATACGGAAGACTAGATGGCAAATGAAATTTTTAAAAATCGTTCTAAGTTTTGGCGATTCAAAGCTGGCTAGCTAGCGGTTGTCGAAAAATCATTGCCCAGGACAATTCTCATTTGATGCTATAGGAAATTTCTCAACCACGAATCTAGGCGATTTTCGATGTGCTGCGTTCCACGAGTTAGAAGACAACAGTTGTGGAAGCGCTTTGTTCCGATTACCACCTATCACCTTATTTAAAGAACAGACTCGTCCAAAACTATGTGCCTAGACTGCCTTCTCGTGGGAGATGGACTATACTCAATATATAACTTTCCCATAAACCGAAATAAGGATTTAGTATTTTATTACATAACATATTTTTGTATCAAAAATATATTTTGATACAATTAACTGGAAAGCAACAAAATATTCTCCTTTTCTTACTCTTAAAAATTGTAAAGAATAATTACTCTTCCTATAACAAGACGGTCACCTCAGTACAATATACTTGGTACTTGGTATATGGTACTGGCAGGATATATTGAGGAAGCTGTACTTACTAGGTTAAAGTAGTTTCTAAGAAAAAGTCGGTAGAAAATGTTAATTTTGAGAACAACTTAAAGTTTAAACTTTGAGCTTATTTAATTGAGTTTATATACACACACCTTAGGTTTATACTTTTCCTCAGAATATAGTCGATACCGGTTTTAATTTTTCGTATACTCAATAGATATTTACCTATAAACTGAAGTAAGGATTTATCAGTTTTTATACACAACATTTTTATAAAAATATTTGGATAAAATTAGCTGAAAAGCAAGAAAAAATTTTCTTTTCTTGCTCTTAAAATTTTTTTACAAAACGATTTCTCTTCCCTATAACAAAACGGTCACTTCTGTATAACCTATGGTACTTGCAGAAACGTGAAGTTATACTTATCAGGTTAAAGTAGTCTCAGAAAAAGTACAAAGAGAAAATGTAAGTTTTGGGAAAATCGAGTTGAAAGTTTAAACTTTGAGCTTGTTTAATTGAGTTTATTATTAGTCTCATTCATATTTTGAAAACTCCTAATAAGTTGAAAAAATTATATTTAAAAGAGCATATAATAAACTATCCAAATATAAGTCTCCAAATTGCTATTTTTGAAATTGGATAGGGGACTCCACTTAATCGAATAAGTTTAAATTAATGTGTAAATAATGGAGTAGGGACCATATGCATTAATGCTTCGAGTGATTTTCGGTAAAAGGTTTTAATAATTACACGGAATATGGAACCACGATATCTCGACCATAGAGAAATATAAAAATAGACTGAGTAAGGGTAACATTTTTATGTATCCAGAATCATGTGACCAAAACTAGTAGTAATGTGATCCTTCGGTTATTTTTGTCTGCCGGGAGTAAACGAGCATTCATCATCTGATTGGACCAAGGACGGAAGAAGACGACCATCCATCGATTCGTCATCTAATTGGTCCGCTGACATAGAAGACTTTGAGGATTTCATCATTTTGTTGCCATTCTATAGAAATGCGCATTTATCCTGTCATAAAGTGTTATATCGCCAAACAAGGCGATGAAATGCCAAATCGGCCAACCAAGACAGTTTTTCAGAGCTGTCACATGACTACTAATCGACATGTTGGTCACACTTTTTGAAGCTCCTCTCAGTAGCAATGTGCAGTCTACTTATATTTCATGTCTATGATCTCGACAATCATTAACCTGCTTTGGAATCTGTGTTATACTTCTCTGTAGGTAGAAGATAGTCACATTGTTTGAGCGTCAATCAAGAATAAGTGGTTGAAAATGAGGCACGTTTATGTCTCGAGGTACTAAAAATACATTAGAGGTTGACCGAAACAGAAAATTATTTGAAAGTTAGGCTTAAAAATATTGTTATGGCATAAATCATCATAAAATAGGTTTGTTTATGAATGATCAGCACTAGTTTGCCGTTCAATTTGCTCTTTTTCTTTGTGCAAGTGCAACTTTACCATCGAAGCTCACCTTGACTGCACGCAATATGTTCTATATATTCCGTGTATTTTCCAACTTGTGGTATACATATAAATTAACCCTTTTGGTGGTTGTCTGTCTCGACGAGGTATCTTGTCATTAGCAAAACTGACCAGCTCTTGATAAGATCAACTGACCAGAGGCTGATCGCTTCATCTTCAAAGATCTTCAAATAGATCAAGAGGGACCCGTGGTTTTCTAAATCCTTAAGTGATTGAATCCAGCCATTTTTGACTGAATTCAAATTTTAGAAAACAAACCTTTTATTTTTATTAATCCTCCTAGTGGTTTATTTTCGCTTGGAAAACTGCCCTGCATTGGCCAACCTCTGATGAAAAAACCTGTTACAAACTGTCACCAGTTCAAGGCAAGGACAATTTGTTTTACCTACTTGGATCTTCCCCCATAGGGCAGTTTTGTCTCGATGAGGTATCTCGTCATTAGCAAAATTGCCCAAACCTGGATGGACGAGATATCTTGTCGAAACGCTTGGAGGGTTAATACACCTTTGTTGTCCTTTTATAATTACATTTTACTCCTTATATGAACCTTTTTAAAAAACCAAAGGATAAAATAAGTTTCAACGAAATAATCCTCCCAGATTTACCGACACAATTACAACTTTAGATAACCATAAGGGAAATTGATGGTTCGCTAATGATTTGGTTCTAATAAGACTCTAAAATGTTTAATAACTTTCCCTGCCTGACTGGCGCTAATATCGCACGAGGCTGTGGTTGACTGGCCCTACTATCGCACGAGGCTGTGGTTGACTGGCCCCACTATCACACGAGGCTGGTTGGAGAGTTTATAGGGGTCGAGTACGCCAATCTATCAGCTTTTGACAACGCTGCGCTGTTTCTGTTTGATGTGGAATTTGTGAATAGTTGCACAGCTCGCCAACATTTTTTAATTCTGTCCGCTTAGTAACCCATCAGGTCAAAGTAGACCAAGAGAACGCTGAACGAAGAAAACAGATTTTTTAATCCTCCCGTTTATTTTCTTAACGAGGTATCTCGTCATTAGCAAAACTGACCAGATCTTGATGAACGGATATCGTCCATTAAAATCTCGCCGTTCTCTAGTCAGAAGAAAACTGACCAGATCTTGATCTCGTCCTAATAAAAAAATTCGGTAGTATTTTGTTGACAAGATATCTCGTCCTTAAAAAAATTGATTAGATCTTGATGGACGAGATATCTTGTCAAAACTACTTGGAGGATCTGTATTTCTCTCTTCTGTATCAGTAAAACATTTTCTTTCTGTGTATGTCCATTTACTCGACATTGTTTAGAGCAGCTTGGCCAAATATGATCCTTGCGCCGCAAAACGCAATCAACCAAACATGAAGCATCTTCCATTCGCTCCACTGACAAGTATTTTTCGACAGAAATCCGTAAATTTCTTCTAATCCGGTTCTTGCTGGACTGACCATATTTTGATTGACGAGATATCTCGTCATTAGAAAAAGCTGACCAGATCTTGATCTCGTCCTAATAAAAAATGGCAATATCTTAATGGCAAGATATCTCGTCATTAACAAATTGATCAGATCTTGATGGATGAGATATCTCGTCAAAACCACTTGGAGGGTTAAAGAGGATTAGGAATTGCAATATTATCTTGTTTCTGCTAAAGCTAAGATTATTTGCTTGCTTCGTGGTACTGCAATATTATCAGTAAATACATTCAGCACTTTATAATACTTATAAGGACCACAAATATTTTAAATGAGACAGAGAGATGCGAGAAAGGTTGAAAGGCAGAAATAAAAAGATGAAAAGCAAATAAAATTCTCTGTAGCAGCAAATAAAGCCTGGAAGTAATGCCTCTGAAGCAACTTAAGAAGTAGCTGATATACTCGGGAGAAAAGGGAAGCCAATCAGTGATGTAGAAATTGGTGATAGAATGCATTGCTGAAGTTGTGGGATCAGGGGCGCACCTACGAAGAGGGCTATGGGGCTTAAGCCCCTCCCAGACGGTATAAGAAGCAAAAAGTATCCTTATTTAATGCATTAACTGCTTCCCTAAAAATCGTGTATAAAGGCGTTTTCATATTTTATACTTAGTCAACTAATATTTATTTATTGCTCTCTCTTTCAGCCCATTAACAAAAGTGATCCATTTCTTATTTACTGAGGTTGGATAAAATAATTGAAAAAATTTAGTATTGCTCATTAAAACGACATATTTCTCCTTAAGACAGCTTCTATTGGAGTAATGGGAGTAGTCACTTCAAGACTAGTCTCTAGTTAACACTCTAAAACTGGGTCTCTAGGTAACACACTCTAAAACTATTCTATTGGTAACACATTCTAAAACTAGTCTCTAGGTAACAGCCCAAAATTAGTCTCTTTGTAAACACTCTAAATCTAGTCTCTAGGTAACACACTCTAAAACTAGTTCCTAGGTAACACACTCTAAAACTAGTCTCTAGGTAACACACTCTAAAACTAGTAATGTTTAAATACACTATCAACATGTCTACAGATAAAACTCAGTAGACATTAAAGTTACTTAATATTTTATACATAGGTTTATATACATAAATTTTATCGAATTTTTCCGTGTATGTAAATAAAAATATTTAAATATATAGCACTATTAATGTCTATAGCTAAAACTCGGCAGCCATTTAAAAAATTATCTATTAATTTACGTTTATATAAATTTTAAATTGCATCTTTCGAATGAAAATTATAACTGCAGGTCAGCAATTGAATTAAAAAATTTAAAAAGTGCGATGGCAATGGCCTTAATCAAGTAAATAATAAATCTACGTATGGGGAATGTGTTTCTGCTCGTCTCCCCTGTTCTACCTAAGTTTCGAAAATTAATGGGTGAAAATAAGTTTTACACTATTTATCAAAACATATGTATATATATATATATATATATATATACATATGTTTTGATAAATAGTGTAAAACTTATTTTCACCCATTATATATATATATACCATTCACCCATTATATATATATATATATATATATATAATTACGCTATCACATCCATTGAAGTTTTTGCTTCTTCAGTAGCTGTGATGAAAAATATTTTCTCAGAGGATAACAACTTGCTTCAAGTGGGTCTCAAAATTTTAAAACATATTTTTACCATCGTCGTGATTATTCACAAATCAAATTTAAGTTTAGCCATATCAGCTACATGAAAACTTTTATTTTTAAAATGCAATTATTTAGAAATTGTATAGAAATATTCAAATGCACACTTTTGTGATATTCTTGAAAATAAGAGAACGCTAAATTAACCGTTGATAGTTTATACAATTAATCTCATTGACATGTCAATGAGTGAATTTAGGTAAATGGTTATACCATCTGACAATGTTCAACATGTATTAAGTCTTCAAGAATCTCAGAAAAATATAATTGAATATTCGTTAAATGTTATTTAACTGTCATTACAAAAATATTTGGCGGGAGCATTGTAAAATGATTTATGTACTCGGAACAACCCAGACAGGCTTACTTTTATTCTTACAGTAATCTCTTATTTAAAAATTCAATCATGCAGCAAATTTGTAGTTCGGCTTCCCTGAGAAGACAGTTGAATAACATAGTTTTGAACGAGTCATTAGTTAAATTAGGGGACTAGTGGTAACGTAAAAAAATCCCTGTCACAATTAGCATCTTAAGCGCGGATTTTGGCTCTAAGTTTATCATTCGCCACCAAAAGCGATATCATTGATAACGACTTGACAGGGGGAAAACATCCACGACGATCTCCATTCATGCTTTTGCGTATGGCGGCCTTCTCCTAACACGCCCTTTCACACTTATTCAGAAATGAACTGATCCAAGTTCAACTGTCCTCTCTCACAATAGTGTTAGGTTAGGTAATTAATTAACGTCGCACTGGAGCAACACATTGGGGTATTGACGACAGCCAGGGATCAATCCCTGAGGTAAAAAGATCCGGGGACAATACCCCGTAATTTTGAAGCACGGTCAGATGGTGAGGTCAACACCTTAGCTGGCCCCTCACTCTCCAAACTTCCATCACGCCAACGTGAGGACATTAGGTAGTTACTCTCCGCGGTAGCCCGGTCGGATTAGCAACCGGAGGGTTGCGAGTTCGAATCCAACCAAAGACCGACGTGTAAATGGGGCTGGTGCGCGTTAAATCTGTCGTGGCCTCAAATGCCTTCACGTTGGAGTGGTGTGGAAGTTTGGAGAGTAGGGTGCCTTCTCAGGTGTTGCCTCGTCATCTGACCGTGGATCAGAATTACGTAGTATTGTCCTCTGATCTTTCGGGTTTGATTCCGGACCGTCGCCAATAGCCCGCAATAGTTGTGTTGCTCCCAGCGAGACTTTAATTAAAATACCTACCTATCATTATTTATTATGTAAAAATTTAAGACGCTAATTTGTAATAATATTTTACAAGTAACTAGCTTAAATTGTCCAATATTCCCGCTTCTAATAAAGTACAATTAATTAAGTAATGAAGTGTCAATTTTTTTAAAATCACGTTTAACGTTTCAAATATATTTTGTTAAAAAACACCTGGGGAAATTTGGTTTCGAATTTTTTTTTTATTTTTAAGTTTTCACTGATGCATTTCTGTACCTTGGTAGAAAGAGGGCCAATGTCCAAATTCCGTGATTTTCAGTTGTCCACAAATCACATAAGATAATGAAAAATATAGAAGAGAAATGAGTCTTTTTCAGTCGATACATTGTGAAAGATTCAAAACAGGAAAGTATTTTTTATTCGCTGTTTTAAAAATTCAAAAAACAAAAACTACTGAGTCACGTATTATCAAAAACTTGCAAAACCGGACATTGGCCCTTTTCCTATCTAGGTAGATTTTCAAGTTGACTTAGCCTTTGTCCGGCAGGAATGGATATAACATTCATTCAAACCTGCGTAGTGGCGCCCTACCGTGGGACTAAGGCGAGTTATCTAAATGAAAAAACGAGCCATGATAAAAAACAAACAATATTTTAAATTTCTTAAACTTTTAAAGTTTTGGGATAAAAATTGTCTAAATACAACTGCTTAACCCTGTGTCTTTCTTGAACGTCATGATACAATTTTATTCAGAAGTTAGTTTTTGAATAGACAGGCGTGCCTTTTAGATAAAAAGTGTCTAAATACGAATTGATTACCACTGTTTCTTGAGCGTCATGGTATAATTTTATTCAAAGGTTAGTCTTTGAATAGACAGGCGTGCCTTTTAGACACTTTAAACCATTTAGATAAATATTGTCTAAATATCAACTGTTTACCACTGTTTATTTCTTAAACGTAATGGTATAACTTTATTCAGGTTAGTCTTTGAATAGACAAGTCTCTTTTAGACAGCCCTTTAAAAGGATAAAAATTTTCAAAATATCAACTGCGTAATTTACCACTGTATCTTTCAGAACATCATTATTCAGGTTAGTCATATTGAATAAATAGACAGGCGTGCTTCCAAACTTTTTTGAGGGGCTAGTGGTTTTTAAACGTCTTGGTGGTTGACTCGACGAGGTATCTCGTCATTAGCAAAATTAACCAGATCTTGATGGATGAGATATCTCGTTATTTGAAGAAAACTGACCAGATCTTGATTTCAAAATAAAAAATCGGCAATATCTTGTTGAGATATCGCATAAGAAAAATTGGTCAGATCTTGATGAACGAGATATCTCGACGAAGCCACTCGGAGGATTAATACTAAAGATGATTGTAATGGTATACCGTAAGCCAGGGGAAGTCGTACTGCTCTGTTCACATATAACTATAATCAATGGCGTTGTAATTATGTCCTTTGTACGATCACATTAATAAAATTTCATTGGAATCCAACGCTTTCTTGGTGAGCAAATTTTTATGTCAATGAGTGTATTTTTGTACACTCAAGCTCATTTAACCCTCCAAATGGTTTCGACGAGATATCTCGTCCATCAAGATCTGACAATTTTGCTAATGACGAGCCATTTTTTTATGATGACGATCTGTCAGTTTTCTCCTAATAACGAGATATCTCGCTCATCAAGAGCTGGTCAGTTTTGCTAATGACGAGATACCTCATCGAGCCAACCACCAGGAGGGTTAAATAAATCAGGTTGAAGGGCTCAGATGAATAAATTTTGAAGACAGTTACCTAATACTCATTCACATTATAATATTGACCTTCTGTTTCGTATATTCCTGAGAGCCATATAATTTCAGATCACTAGTGATTTGGAAATTTTCTTCACTATATCCAAAAAGCCACGTTTAATCCCCTGGATGCATCATCATAGCTCATACCGATTTTACATAAGGAAATCATTGGAATTTACAGTTTTTCAACTGCAGGAATATATGGAATAAATTACATGGTTGCTGGATATACAGGTGTGGGCCAATAAAAAGCAGTCCATTTTAGTCTCGTTACTGCAAGTCTTTGAAGATTTCTGCGCAGCTCACGTGAGGAGTTGGAATACTGCTTCTTCCACCAGAACGGAGCGACCTGCCACTCTGGCGAATTCCTGAGGCCTTCACTGAAGAACTGACTGTGAGCAAAGGGTTGTGGCTTCCTCGTTCACCGGACCTGTAGTCGTGATTTTTACTTGTGGCACAATTTAAAAGGAAAAATGTATGCGAATAATCCAAAGAAAATAGACAAACTGAAGGAAAACATTCGGGTTGCTATACGGAACTGTCGTGTAGTGGTTAGCACTTGTAAATAACCAACTCATTTTCTTAAAATCCATTTATTGGTGGGGTCCAGTTCAAAAACAAATCGGCTTTACCTGGGCATCCGGATACCTGAATATGGTGAGAGGCCGAGGCAGGCCGGATAAGGAGTGGAAACGACTCGCCCGGATCCTGTTGGACTTCTATCAGAGGACTTTGTCTCGGCATGGACGCTGGCTCGCGTCCGGAGTTCACGTTTGGGTCCCCCGAGCCTTATTTTGCGACCTCACAGATTTGTCGTCCTTCGCACTCTGCCTCTCCTCTTCTGCTCTGGTAAGTCATTCAGGGGAACGGCACCCCCTTTCGCCTCGACTCTGCCATCCAGCGGACATCCCCAAGTTCGGCTCATACAAAATACCAAGCGAGGGCCATCGAAGATCATAAATAACAGAACATTGATGTCAGTAAGCTGCAACGAGTGTCAGAATATGCTGCGACGTGCACACAGGCGCATTGATGTTCAAGATCATTTTCAACATCTTCTGTGGTGGGGATACCGTACGTCTCTTAATTATATTTCGCGTGATATTCCACATACAGTAACGAGACCGAGACAGACTGCTTTTTCATGACCCACCCCTACGTCAGTGGATAACTCTTAACGTCAATTGTCATTTTAACTTGTTTGTTAGATATTTTTCATTTTCAAATATTTTTACTTACTTTATTTGCTATTTCTACAATGTATATATTTTCCCGTGATCATCCGGGCCAATCCGTTACTCTGCCGATACGTATTTTATATTACAATTGGTCTAGAAGCGATGAATACTTAGTCATGAAAGTAAGCTCTTCACTTGAAAGCTGTTTCACTATAATTTGTGTGATCCACGAAGTCCCATTTCAGAAAGTTCAGGGAATTTACAGAATATCAATAAAACATCCAGATTTCGAAGAATGGGCCAATGTTCTGAAAACATGAACAAGTTCTAAGAGGTAAAGCGTAACTCTCCAGTGGTTTCGACGAGATATCTCATCCATCAAGATCGCACCAATTTTGTTAATGACGAGATACGTCGGCCTCAGGGTTTTGCCGATTTTTTTTATGACGAGATCAAGATCAGGTCGTTTTTTCTAACATTTGATTGAAACTGACAGATTTTGATATGCGAGTTATCTCGCATATCAAAATCTGGTCAGTTTTGCTAATGAGATACATCATCGAGGCAACCACTAGGAGAGTTAATTATGAATGACTAAATAGTGAAGTGGTTTCAGCATGGTCCGTAAAAGGACCACAAATGCAGAATCCTTCTTTCAAAATCTGCATTGACAACTCATCTATATGATCACAATTTAAGCCATTCAAATGTTTGATTTTACTGAATTTTTTAAATTTACCAAAATTTGGTTTTGGATTTTAAGTAATGGTAATTAACGTCGCACTGCAGCAACACAATAGGCTATTGGCGACGGTCCGGGATCAATCCCCAAGGGAAAGATCCGAGGACGCCATGCAATTTTGAACTAGGTTTGGAATTTTAGGAGTTGTGTGCCTCAATTTAAGACACTGACAGAAGTTGTGTGATGGCAAATACATTATATACAGTTAATCACTAATTATATAAAATAATCTAATTACAAATCGACTTTTGACGTATGAAGCTTGCAAATAAAACTGATTAGAATCGACCCATAAGGGTTGTTGTGGCTCAACCCTTGGCATCCTTCAAAACGTCGCCATTTGGCGTACTACGGCATCCTCGCTGTGTAACCGCCTGTCCTCAGGCAATCGCTCTTTGGAATTGACTCGTATTGCAGTCACCAGTGATATGGTTCACTAATCCTGGCAATGGCGCCAGTTATTATGGATATAAGACTGTATATATGTACATATTAGTAAACTTGTGGTTATTCAGATTAATTGCCTCATAGTATCTGTTTTCATCTTCAAAAGAATTGTTACAGTCCACTTATAGAAAAATGAACCGGTGACCACACAACATATGGTCCGTCGAGCCGGAGACTTTAGTTTCGGTTGTCGCAGAACTGGCTTTAGTTATAGATAAATAGAGCAACTATGACGGATAAGAAAAAAATAGTATGCCTCAATAGGCAAAGAAGTGCTTATAAAGGACAATTAACAAAAATAGCAGCATTTTTGGACAATACCGAAGAAAAAGATGACTTACAATCTCAAATGAAGCTGGATAATCTAAGAAGAGTTATAGGAAAATTGGATGATTTAAAAGTGCAGTTCATCGAAAAGGTCGTCGATGAAGCAGAATTGGAAACGCACCTGCAAACCTTCCTAGAATTAGAAGACGAAGCCGAGCAAATGGAGGTAAGGCTTAGAAAACTCCTATTACTTAATGTCAATATGGAAAATCCTAGATTAAAAGACTCTAAATTAGATAGTTCTTCGATGAATGTGAAATTACCTGAGGTACCTTTACCAAAGTTTTCAGGACATTATCAAGATTGGTACACATTTAAGGATCAATTCGTAAACTTAATTGATTCAAATGATAATTTGAGTGATACTCAAAAATTATATTATCTGAAGTCTACCCTTAGCGGTAGTGCTTTAGACGTTGTTACTATGGATGACACATACACTTCGCTTTTTAAAGCATTAGAAGATCGTTTCCAAAACAAACGTTTAATTGTAAATTGCCATATGAATGAAATATTAACAATAGAAACTGCAGCTCAGGATGCAGCTAAAAGTCTAAGAGCAATAGTTGACGGCTGTCAAAAACACATTCGAGCTCTTAAAAGCTTAGGACTGGAGCTTAATCAGTTTTCAGAAGTTATGTTAATAAATATAGTTCTTAAGAAACTTGATAAAGAAACGAAAAAACAATTTGAACTATCGCTTACCACCACAGAAGTACCTAAATGGCAAGGATTCATTGACTTTTTGCAAAAACGTTGTTTGGTTTTAGAAAATTTACAGTGTAATGTAAATGTAAAACCTAAATATTCGCACATTGATAAAAATCAAAAGTTGAAAACTTTATTAGTGAAAAATAGCTATAAAGATTATAAATGTGTTTTATGTCAAGCAAATCATTCTATTTTCAAGTGTGATATGTTCTTAAAACTGAGTGAATACGAGAGATATTCAACAGCAAAAAAATTCAACCTGTGCCTCAATTGTCTTAGTTCTAAACACAAAATTGCGCAGTGTCATTCGAAAGGAGTTTGTAATATTTGTTTCCAAAGACATAACTCTTTACTTCACAGAAAGCGTTCGGCTCCAAACGAACCTGAACAGACATGTGGCGCTACGCAAGTAAACAAAAAAGAAAGTAGCCCGCCATCCAGTGATATGAACGGTGCCGCGAAAGAGGTGGGGGAAGCGAATGTTTCGAAATCTCTTTGCAATAAAATGTGTTCATCTGGAAAAAATAAAAGTAGAGTACTTTTAACTACATGCATTATTCATGTAGAAAATACGGATGGAATGAGAATTCCAGCCCGCTCGCTTCTTGATTGCGGTTCACAAGCCAATCTAATGACTAAAGAGATGGTAGACGTATTAGGATTAAAGAAAAATAAATTGAATGTTTATGTTTCTGGGATTAATGGGAATGTTACAAATATCAGATCCCAAGTACGTACGAACATTTCAAATAAAGATGGTTCTTTTTGCAGATCAATTGACTTTTTAGTAACACCTAAAATAACGGATTGCATTCCTTCTCATAATATAAATATAGATAACGTAAAATTGCCGTTGGATATAGAATTGGCGGATCCAGACTTTGGGAAACCAGCTAAAATAGATATTCTAATTGGAGTAGAACTTTTCTATAAAATTTTAGAGGCTCATAAGCATGAAATTTCACAATTAATATTTCAAAAAACAGTTTTCGGCTACATTGTTTCGGGAACAATAGAAGATGTTTCACATCAGATATTTTGTGGGTTTATCCAACCAACAGATGCTTTAGAAGAAAATATTCAAAAATTTTGGAAAATGGAAGGGGTGGAAGATGAATCACGCTTGGTCAGTTTCGAAGAACAACAATGCGAGAATCACTTTAAAACAACGTATCGTCGAGATAAATCAGGAAGATTTGTAGTAACTATGCCTCTAAAGGAAGACGCTAGTACCCTTGGAGATTCGAAGGCTATTGCAGAAAAAAGACTACACCAATTGTGGAATCGTTTAGAAAAAACTCCTTTAATGCGAGAACTTTACTGTTCTTTTATGAAAGAGTACGAGAGTCTCAATCACATGAGGAAGGTTACTGAAGATATAGATGAGTCACGTTGTTATTACCTACCACACCATGGGGTATATCGCCCGGAAAATTCTACGACAAAACTCCGTGTTGTTTTTAACGCTTCAAGTCCTACAACAAACGGAAAATCATTAAATGACATTCTTTTGAAAGGACTCGTAAACGAAGATTTATACGAAATCATGATTCGTTTTAGAAAACATAGGTTCGTATTTCTCGCCGATATAGAGAAAATGTATCGCCAAATAGTTATAAATGAGGAGCAACGAAAGCTATTAAGAATCGTATGGAAATCAGATGCTAAGTCACCAGTAGAGGTTTATGAGTTAAATACAGTCACGTACGGAACATCCTGTGCTCCGTTTTTGGCCATCCGAACTTTAAAACAGCTCGCTTTGGAAGAGGCAGAAAAATTTCCTGCTGCGTCTGAAGTTCTTTTGAATGATTGTTATATGGATGATGTTATTAGTGGGGAAGAAAGTTTGGACGGTGTTAAGGAGCTCCAATGTCAGCTTGTTAAACTTCTGGAATCTGCTGGAATGCACTTACATAAATGGAAGGCAAATCATTCTACATTACTGAACAATGTTAATGAAGAAAAGTTAGAAGGTTATTCATTTACTGAAAATGAGACTAAAGCTTTAGGAGTTACATGGAACCCTAGCTTAGATGCTTTTACGTTCAAGGTAAAAATCAACCTACACGAAAAACTGACGAAAAGGTCCATTTTATCCGATATAGCACGAATCTTTGATCCACTGGGTCTTATCGGGCCTGTCATCACGAAAGCTAAAATCTTTATGCAGGAGCTCTGGAAACTAAAGTTGGACTGGAATGATACTGTTCCTGATTTTCTTGCTCAGTCCTGGTTTCAGTTCACAAAATCCTTAAAATCTTTGGAAAATTTTAATGTCAATCGTTACATGTTAGCTCCGAATGCGCAACAAGTAGTTTTGCATGGATTTTGTACTGACTTGCTCAAAATTTTAAATTATCATCACAAGGAATACTCCTTTTTTTGGTTCAAACCATTTTAATGAACTCACAGGACACAGTACAGGCACGACACACAACACAAAATAATAAAGGTAGTAAATATCAAAAACGAAACATCTCAGTCTCGATCACTCTCCAAAAAACACAACCCACACGTCTCTCGCCACACTCGTTCTTAACTCTTTGCTTTCTCAAAGTCCTTCTGGGCATGCGCAAGAGCGCCATCTATCTTAGTCTGAAGTCTTTACAGACTTATAAACTCCTCCCCACAAGGAGGAAACTTTTCTCGAAGAATGAGGGAAAAGTTTTGATGACTCCACTGCCTGAAAAAGTCTCCAGATAGGTGCAGTCATTGGAAAAGTTCAAGAGTTCAAGTACACAAAATACACTGCACATGTACCAGATTATAGCAATCAGTGCCTTGAACTCAAAAATATTATACAAAAAATTATATACTTATTAAAAATTTAGGAAAACAATTTACACTAATGATAAGAAAAATTTAAAATTTTCACACATAATACAAATATCAAAATAAACAATAAACTTACTAATATAAAATAAAAGGATATGAGGTTTATGGGATGCGACTTAATGAATCAGCATTTTGATGCTGTTTCCCCCTCTTATGGACAACCTCATAATTGAATGGCTGCAGGATCAAAGCCCAACGTAAAAGTCTAGGGTTGGTTCCCGTATTTTTGTCCAGCCAAACAAGGGGATTATGGTCCGTCTGGATGATGAACTTCTGGTGTCCATCCAAATAACATCGCAGCTTTTGGATGGCGAACACGATAGCTGCGCACTCTCTCTCGATGGTACTGTACTTTTGTTCTGCATTTGAGAACTTCCGACTCAAGTACATGACAGGATGTTCCTCACCAATGTCATTAATTTGGGACAAAACGATGCCAATCCCAAGATTTGACGCGTCACATTGGACGAGAAACTGTCTCGAGAAATCTGGACTGTACAACACCGGATTCTCCGACAACCGTTTCTTTAAATTGTCAAACGCCTCTTGACAAGCATCAGTCCATATGACAGCAGCACGACGATTTTTTCCTTTCAGCAGATCTGTAATTGGTGCTGAGAGGACTGAAAAGTCAGGAATGTATTTTCGATAATACCCCGCAAGTCCTAAGAAAGATCGGATCTGCGTCTTAGTCGCAGGGGTCGGAAAGTCCTTTACAGTTTGGATCTTCAATTCTCCAGGTGTTCTCTGGCCCTGACCAACCAAGTGCCCAAGATACTTTACGTACGCACGAGCAAACTGGCACTTAGAAGGCTTGATGTGCAGATGAGCTGCATTCATCTTTTCTAAGACGGTTTTCAAATGTTGTAAATGATCTTCCCAACTTAGGGAATAGATGGCTACATCATCCAAGTAAGGGCATGCAAATTCTCCACAGTCTTTCAACAGTTCGGCCATCAAACGACTAAAGTCATAAGGGGCATTTTTCAAACCGAATGGCAATCTCAACGGTCGAAATGTCCCAAAACTGGTTACAAAAGCTGAATATCTTTGGGCTCGTTTACTCAGAGGTATTTGCCAATAACCTCGGGTCAAATCTAGAACGGTGATATACTTGGCAGCTGACACTTTTTCAACAAGCTGCTCAATGTTTGGCAGAGGAAAGTACTGGGTTCTAGTGACCTTGTTGAGTCTTCGATAGTCGATGCACGGTCTTGCATCCTTTCCTGGTACTTCTACCAGAATAAGAGGAGAAGTAAAATCAGATTCTCCTGGCTCAATGACTTTGAGCGACAGCATCTTCTCCACTTCCATCTTCAAAATTTCTGTTTGGCGTGGAGACATCTTGTAAGGTTTGGCACAGATGGGCCTCTCAGATTCAAGCTCAATGTCATGTTCAGTAAGATCAGTACACCCCGGCTGGTTTGAGAATGAGCTAGAGTATTTTGATAGCAACTCTCTCAGCTGCTCCTTCTGATCTTCTGACAAGCGACCATTTTGTTCTATGTCTTGCCAAATTTGTGTCATTTCCGAGACTTCAGGCTTCTGCTCGAGACTTGGAATGTCCTCCTCGTTGTCACAGTTCCTAATCTCTTTTAGACAGATTAAATTCACATTTTCGGGTCTCTGGAAATATGGCTTGAGCATGTTCACATGGTACACATGGGATTTGTCTTTTTCTGGAAACTGCACAATGTAGTTGGTTTCGGAAAGCTGTTTAACGACTTTCCCTGGGCCGATCCAATGAACTGCCATTTTGTTAGGCCTAGATGTAGCGACAACCAGCACAAGGTCGCCTTCACAAAATTTACGCTTCACAGCCTTGCGATCATACCATAGTTTTTGTTTGTCTTTGGCGTTCTCCATGTTTTGGACGGCTAATTCTTGACACCTTTTCATGCGGTTTAGTAGCTTGAAGACATATGATACTACGCTAGTCTTTTCTTCCTCGCTTTCCGTCAAGTTCTCGTACAGTAGAGTCATGGGAGTCCTCAAATTCTGTCCATGAACCAGCTCAGCTGGAGTATATCCAGTACTGTCATGAGTAACAACTCGTAGAGCAAACAGGGCATGAGGCAAGATTTTCTCCCAATCAGGTCCTGACTCCAGACACAGGACTCGAAGAATTCTCTTCAAAGTTCTATGTAGTCTCTCCACAGGATTGCTCTGGGGATGATGTACGGAACTTCGCACTACTTTAACTCCAAATTTCTCCAGGAACTCCGTTGTGAGTGCACTTGTAAACGACGTTCCTTGATCGCTTTGCAGCTCCCTCGGGAAACCCATCCGACTAAAGATTTGCAGGAAACTATCGACCACGGTTGAAGAACTAAGATTTGGGACAGGAACTGCATCGGGATATTTGGAAGACATGCAAATTGCAGTGATGAGATACCGGTTTCCAGATGGTGTAGTAGGTAAAGGACCACAAGCATCCACATTAATCTTTGTGAAGATCTCCGAGATGACAGGAACGATCTTCATGGGTGCCTTCTTCTTATCCCGAGGTTTCCCGACTCGCTGACATTGGTCACAAGATCTGACAAATTCTTCAACATCTTTGTAACAATTCGGCCAAAAAAAAGTTTTAAAAAGAGCATCTTTAGTCTTGGTCACTCCTAAGTGAGCCGCTGTTCCTTCATGAGACAGTTTCTTTAATTGGTCCCGAAACTTCTCTGGAACAATCAGCAGTTTTCTCTGCGTACCATCCTTGTCACTTTTCAGATAGAACAGCATTTGATTAACGACTGCATACTTGGATTCTTTTTCTAACTCCTTCTCAGCTTCTAGGAAAAGTGGTTTCAACTCTTTACTCTTGCGCTGCTCTTCGACAAAATCATTCCGTGAGGCTTTAATCAGATCTGGAAGTGAGGCTTCTTCCGCCATAGGCAATACCTCTCCGTCTTCCTCTGTTAACACGGTACTGTCATTCTCTTCTCCAGGACTCGACTCAACTGGATACTCTTCAACTTCGGCTGTCAAAAGACTTTTCTGAGCTCTCGTCTGAACTGCATTAATAACTTGGATCTCCAGCTCCTTATCTTTTTTCATACTCTCGATCAGAGCAACGGTTTTGTTACTTAGTAGGTAATGCTCTTGATCCAGAAAACTGTCTCTTACAGCAGCTTTCGTAAGGACATGTCCCAATTCGCAGTTCAAATCAACTTCTGCAATGGGCAAGCAGACCGGGCTGTCTACTAATGGAGAAGCGAGCCACACATGCTCACCTGTGTACATATGTGGTTTGATAAATTTTCTGGGAATAAGATCGATGCTGGCACCAGTATCTCTCAAGATAGACATTTGGGCTCCATTTACTGTCCCAGCACTAGTATAAGGAGACATCAACTCAGGCACGTGTCTTCCAAAGACTTCATTGGCAGCTACTACTTCAGATCTCTTGAGCTTCGGGCATTGGGGTCTCAGATGTGATAACGAACCGCATTCATAGCATCGGAGCTGTCTTCTCTTTTCAAACTCTCTTTCACGGTTTTCGTTGCTTGCGGGTTCGGTTTTGACCGGATGTTTGTTCTTGTCATCCTTGAATGGTACTTTGGGTCTACTTCCACTAAAATGTCCCTTTGAACCTTGATAGCCATACTTCTTTGGAAATTCCTTCTTCCTGAAACTCTGCCTGATGGTTTCGTACTCCTCGATCACTTCTGCCAATTCAAAAGGTGTCTTCAACTTCATCCATTTGTCAAGAAAATGCTCCTTGATTTGATCTGGTACACGATACTTCAATTGCTCGGCAACGATTAAATCTTTTAGTTGCTGAAAGGTTTCAATTTCCAATTCAGCAAGCCATTCAGTGAAGTAGCTGTACAGTTCATGAGCATAATTTCTCCATGTTTTCTCTGCTGTTTTCTGATGTCTGTAGAAACACTGTTTCAATTTTTCAGCGTTCATTTTGTATCGTTTCAGAATGAGATCTTTCACAACATCATAATTGTTGGCCACTTCAGGAGGTTCTCGGGCAAGCATGTTAGATAACTCGGCTGGCAAAACGGCCAGCAAATAAGCCACCCAGTCCTCCTTCGGCACTCGAGCCATCTCTGCTTTCCTCTCGAAATTGATCAAATACAATCCCATTTCATCCCCTTTTTCGTCAAATTTGGGAGTGATTTGGGTAAGTTGGATTTTTCTGTTTCTATCCGCCCCATTTTCAGATTCCTCTTCAGACCGGCGAAATTCCTTCTGAGCCATTTCTAGTTTTTTAATTTCGAGTTCATGTTGTCTGACCCTTTCCCGCTCTTGTCGTTCTTCTTCTTGCCTAGCTAATTCTTCCTCTTCCAGTCTATCTTTTATGACTCGTTCCATGATTATCGTTACCTCCACCCGATCGAAATTTGGGCTTTTTAAAATTATTTGTTTAATATCCGCAACCTTGCACGAAGTTGGTACCTTCTCACCAATTTCTTCCGCAACAGCAATTAAGTCCTGCTTTCTACCAATTGCAAGAAATGCCATGATTAAGGGCCAGGGGAAACACTATCAAAAACCTCTATTAAGGTATTAAATTCCAACAGAATTCACAAGACTTTATCAAAGAATTAAATTCGCTAATTCTACGTTACAACTTTCTTACCGAACAACCAAAAATCAATAGAAATAATTTTCGAACACATAAACAAATTAAAATTTTCATTCATTAAAACAATATCTTTTTTTAAAGATGTTTTCAAATTGAGAAGAAAATAAACAGTTAAAGAAAAGTTCAACTAAAGAACAGCTGTTTTGAAAATAATACTACAATTAAAATACAATTCAGAATATAAACTCAACTTTCCTGTCTAATCAAGAAAAGGTATTTTCAGTTCAAAAGAATTCCCTTTTCTCTATGAACAATTGATTCACACTCAGAAGCATAAATGCACACACAAAAATATAAAACAGAATATCATTCTTTTCCTTTTCTTTTTTTTCGTCAACAAACACAGGAAGTGAATAATTCAAATCCACACTTTCAGATTATTTTTTTTTTCGAGTTCTTTTTCTGAACACAAAATGGTCTCACATTTGCCAAATTAGTTACACAAAGCAATTTCAAATTACTAACAAAAATTTCCTTAAGTACACAAGTTAGACATTCAAAATTCCGCAAAATAAATAAACAATTCTAAGGGGTTTCTTAGTCATTTAAATGAGCAACAAATGAAAATGACAATTTCAAAACACTCCAAAACTCTTTTAAATGAATTTCCGATTCATTCAGAAATATAACAAAATATTTTCCAAAGCAAAATAACCCAAGACGCACTAAATATTGAAAATTCTAGGCATTTGGTGCTGTTGACAACACTCATCAAAAAGAATTATACTTGTAATTCAAACTATATACTTCTACACCAAATTTTTAATTCCATTTTGAATCATACAACAGAATCAAATCAAATTTTAACAACACTTCAATTGTCATCAGATAGCATCATACAAAAGAACACAAAACAAACTAGGCTATCTCAATTTAAAATTTTAAAATAATTCTCTTTTCTCAGAAAACAAAACTCAAACTGACCATTTGAATAGTTCTAATTCTAACCATTCAGAACAGAAAATTCTTTTTTATATACCACATGAGTGTCCTAAATTTTCTTTTTTTTTTACAATCAAACAAAATTTTAACTATATCAGTCTAGCCAAAATAAGAATAGTTTTGCAAATCAACAGAATAAATTTGCCTTTCAAAATCAGACAAAATTTTAACTATATCAACCTAGTTAAAATAAGAACACTTTTTCAAAATTACCACTCAATTTTACCAAACAAAATTTTAACTATATCAGCCTAGTTAAAATAAGAACACTTGCAAAATTGCAACTACCTTTCACCAAACAAAATTTTAACTATATCAGCCTAGTTAAAATAAGAACACTTGCAAAATTACAACTACCTTTCACCAAACAAAATTTTAACTATATCAGCCTAGTTAAAATAAGAACACTTTTGCATATTACAACTGCCTTTTACAAAACAAAACTGCATGAAACCAAAACAACGATTCTTCAATGAACCAAAACTCAACATGCAAAACTTTACAAATTACAATTAAAAAGGCACTGTTGCTAATGAAATCTGGTACTCACCCAATAATTTGCACTGGAGATATCAGCAATACCAGGATCGTATCCAAACGGCTGCCACCATTTCTTCGTCGTCTGTACTGACTTGCTCAAAATTTTAAATTATCATCACAAGGAATACTCCTTTTTTTGGTTCAAACCATTTTAATGAACTCACAGGACACAGTACAGGCACGACACACAACACAAAATAATAAAGGTAGTAAATATCAAAAACGAAACATCTCAGTCTCGATCACTCTCCAAAAAACACAACCCACACGTCTCTCGCCACACTCGTTCTTAACTCTTTCCTTTCTCAAAGTCCTTCTGGGCATGCGCAAGAGCGCCATCTATCTTAGTCTGAAGTCTTTACAATTTGCTGACGCGTCCTCAGTGGCGTTTGGAGCTGCTGTATACATCCAGTCTTTCCATCACTCGGAAATTTCATGCCATTTGATTAGTAGCAAGTCGCAAGTAGCACCTTTAAAAACAGTTACCATTCCTAGACTGGAACTATCTGCTTGCCTCCTGCTATCCAAGTTAGTTGTAAAAATTTTGAAGGCATTGAAACTAGTCATACACGATGTCTACCTGTATACAGACTCAACCATAGCCTTAGCTTGGATCCACACTCCGCCATGGCAGTTAAAAACTTTTGTTGGAAACCGTGTGGTTAAGATCCAAGAAATGACCCAGAACTTTCATTGGAACCACGTCTCGTCGAACAGCAATCCCGCTGATTTAATATCTCGAGGTGTAGATGCAATAGAGCTAGCTGAAAATCAAGTGTGGTTACATGGACCAGACTTTCTTACTCAAGAAATGGGTTTTCCCAAACTTGAAGACGCTCCTGTATCTCCAGAGGATCATGAACTTATCTCGAAAGAGATGAAACTCGATCCTGTTAATGACAAATTCAAAGAGACTATGAACATTTGTGGAATTTCAAGCTTAACTATAGACTTATTTCCCAGTGACTTTTTTAATGACATTTTGGCCTTGACTAATAATTTCTTTAAATTAATTCGAATTTGTAGTTTTATTTTTAGATTTATTGCAAATTGTAGAAACTCATCCAAGAGAGAATTGGGACCTTTATCGACGTTAGAACTGAAAAAAGCCGAGACTTACCTTATCAAACAGGTACAGTATAGATATTTCGCGGAAGAAATAAAAAATCTTCAAAACCAGATGACCATTTCAGGTAATAGCAAATTGAAATATTTTAACCCTTTTTTGGATTCTGATGGAATTATTAGGGTTGGAGGTCGATTGCAAAATTCCAGTTTGTCCTATGAAAGCAAACATCCCATAGTATTGCCACATAAGCATCGATTAAGTGAACTCATTTTTGAGCACTTCCATAACAAGTTCTTCCATGTTGGGCCACAGGCACTTTTGCATCACGTCAGGCAGAGGTACTGGGTTATTAATGGAAGATCGCTTGCCCGTAAAATAGTTCATAAATGTGTCGTGTGTTTTAAAACTAAACCCGTAGAATCCAACCAAATTATGGGAATTCTACCCGCAGACAGAATCAATCCTAGTCATCCTTTTCAAAAGTGTGGTATCGATTTTTGTGGACCCTTCTTAATTAGATATAAAAACCAAAGGAAAGGAAATTATAGTAAAATTTATGTATCTTTATTTGTGTGTTTTGTCACTAAAGCAACCCACTTAGAAATCGTAACGGATCTAAAGTCCGAATCCTTTATTGCCACCCTTAAAAGATTCTTTGCCCGCAGAGGAAAGAGTTCAATTATTATAACCGATAATGGTTCTACATTTGTTGGAGCCAACAATGAGTTGAAAAGATTACATGCTCTTGTAAGTAAACCAGATGACGCCTTGGTTAATTACTTATCATCTGAGGCCATTAATTGGAAATTCATTCCTCCTCGGTCGCCTAATTTTGGTGGACTATGGGAAGCCGGGGTGAAGGCGTTTAAGTACCATCTTAAGAGAACCTTAAGTAATTCCTTAGTAACATTAGAAGAATTTTTAACGATAATTACACAAATTGAGGGAGTTCTCAATTCGCGACCTTTGGTACCTTTATCGTCGGATCCAAATGACCTCGAGGTCCTGACTCCAGCTCATTTCCTAATTGGCCGCCCAATTACTTCACTACTTGAACCTGATATAACCGCAATAAGCGAAAATAAACTATCTAGTTGGCAAAAAATCACCAGAATGACGCAAATCATATGGAAGAAGTGGCAACGCGACTACTTGAATCATCTCCAGCAGCGTAATAAATGGTTCTTTGAAAAGAAAAATCTTAAAGAAGGTTGCATGGTTGTCCTTAAAGACGAAAATTTACCCCCTTCTAAATGGATTTTGGGCAGAGTTATTAACTTAATATCTGGTTCTGATAATAAGGTTAGAGTAGTAGATGTTAAAACCGCCACAGGTGTTGTTAGAAGAGGAATTTCCAAAATCTGTATTCTTCCCATCGAAGATAATGAATGATATGTATATATTGGAACTTATTAGTATATCACAATTATAATACAGACTACTTAACTTCATTATCCTATGTAATTAATTCTATTTGTTAAAATTGTAGTATTTGCAGTATTGTTATATTTGTAGTTATAATAGTGTCCATGTGACAAGTAATTTCTAATTGTATGAACCTGCTTACTTCATGTTATGTACTATTGTCATTTATTATGTAATATTCATATAGTTGAATGTTGAAACATGTCAACGGGGGCCGGTATGTTGTGGCTCAACCCTTGGCATCCTTCAAAACGTCGCCATTTGGCGTACTACGGCATCCTCGCTGTGTAACCGCCTGTCCTCAGGCAATCGCTCTTTGGAATTGACTCGTATTGCAGTCACCAGTGATATGGTTCACTAATCCTGGCAATGGCGCCAGTTATTATGGATATAAGACTGTATATATGTACATATTAGTAAACTTGTGGTTATTCAGATTAATTGCCTCATAGTATCTGTTTTCATCTTCAAAAGAATTGTTACAGTCCACTTATAGAAAAATGAACCGGTGACCACACAACAAGGGTAAAATATGCCTTTTGTGAGGGAAAAGTAATTTAGACTAAAATATACACTTTTATTAAATCTCTTTGAATATATATACTAATTTAGAGTATTTGGTTTTCCTATACATTACAGACACTGGTAATCTATGAAGTTAAAAGATGCTTACACAATTTTTGATGTGTGCAAGCTTTGTAAACTTTATATCCATTAACCTCTGAGTCACAAGATTTCCTAGTAGTGTAGTATTGTTTTTAACCCACAACACACTCAATAACTAAATAACCACACCTATAAGTTGAAAGAATCCAGGAATTCTTTCAACCTTTGGAAATATATCGACTCCTTGGAATAGAATTATTGATTCTTTAAGTAGAAAAGGATCCTTTGGAAATATATTATAGGTCTTTTCCTTAGAATAAAATTCTTTGGAAAGATACTGTTGGTCCTTTCCTTAGAATAGAATCCTTTGTGTGTGGAGGGGAATGATTCAGATAGCATTTCTTTAGAAAATATTTAGAAAGACAATTGGTCAAGGTCAAAATTGTTTAGAAGTCATGCAGGGAAGAGACTAGGTTTTAAAGTGGAATTATGTGTGTGAACCCCTCAGTGTATGAAGCAAATATTTTTATGGTTGCTATTTTGAATGTTTTTAAACAGTATTTGTTGTTGAACTAGTTCTCAAATATTTTAACTTTGAGGATTTTAAATGTGCAAATGAGGTGATACACATCAGGTACCTTTGTATACAAGTAGCGATCACAAAAAGTACCCAATCGATTACTTTGGGATAGAATGCATAAGGGAGTAGGGAGGTATTTGGAAATCTGAGACAGCATTTCTTTGTGCCTTACTTTGAAACTATCAAGAAAAAGTTTACTGTCAAAACACATGAAATCCATATGCAAATATGCTCAGAAGCATGAGGCACAGCAAAGCTGTTTTTAAAAGCCTACCAAGCAATTTCCATGTCTGCTCAATCGAAAGAAAATCACCTGCTCAGGGAAAAAGCATCAGGAATGGGGCACTTGAAAAACTCTTTAGCGGCCCACCTTTTGTGATCTTTTCTTAAGGGGATGTAAAACAAGCCTCGCAGTGAAACCTGCAGATTCTCTCCATGAGTTCATCCTTAGCAAAATAGGGCAGTTTTCATCTCAAGGTACCTCACGATTAACAAAATTGGCCAGATCGTGGACTAGGTATCTCAGGGAAACCATTTGGAGGGTTAACGCAAGATCTGTGGTAATGTATTAACAACTTAATGTATAAACAAAAATTAAATTCCAATTAATGCCGGATAAGTTTTAACCTTAGTTGAAGATCAACATAACTTTACAAAATTTTAGGAAAAATGACTTGTTTCTTTTAATTTTCATAACAATCTGTAAGCAGGCTTCTAGACTTTTTGAAGTATAAAATCAACTTCTGGATACATGTTATCAGAAGGATATTTCAATTTTGCAATTAGAAAAATTCCCAACCTTTTATAAATAACTCAAATTTGTGTAATTGTTTCAAAATTTATAAAATTCAAATCTGGTAATTATAAAACTACATTTTTTCACATTTTAATTAAATGCTTAGCAAATTTTCATATTTGAAAATTCACCGACATATTGGAGTACGTTGATTAATATTTCAAGAGTTAACTAATATTTTAGTTGACAATTCAACACACATACCTACCAACTGCTACAAAATATTTGTAGTTCAAGATAGTCAACTCTAAAAACATTCCTGCAATTGGATCATAACATTTAGTGTATTGGTTCAATTATTTTACCTGAACAATGCATTACTTTGATTTTTTATTCAATAATTGTTATCAAATCATTTTTAGTCCTTTTTGCTGCATGGATATAATTACAATGGTGAATTGATAAAATGTGTAAAAGTGCACTTTTTATTTAAAGATTTAAAAGTTATTCTTTGTTGAGAAAACGAAACTGAAATTTAGTTTCAGGAGATGTGTACTTACAACTGACGTCAAACACACATTCAGATCTACATATTCATATGGTGTTTTATTTTCTTTCATGTGCCTTTCTTCTCAGAAACAGGCAATGCCAGGGACACCAAAGATTGTATGTGGGGGTGTCCCTGGGTTTTAGTATATCTATATTTTAAATAATTATCTATAGCTAATGTGCTTTTACAGTTACCTAATTCAAGTGATGCTAATGGATAAGGATACAATGTTAACAATGAGTTGTTTGTAATGATATACTGTTTTAGTGTTAAACATATATAAACAAAATTGAAGTATAAATTCATACATTTATTCATAACATTGTTAGTCTAGATGGCATGACTGCTGACACATACTTTAAAATAACCAAGTCTCTAAATCAACACTGAATAAATTGGTTTAGAAGTCTGATAATATGAACACTTTTCTTTATTTTATACATCATGGTAACAGTTGAATGTTAGGGGTACAGACTAAGAACACTTTCAACTGACAAATGTCCAACATTAGTTTATAGAAACTATTTATTAAAAGTTTACAGTACAAAATTATTGCTTAGATACAAAGCTAGCATTTACACAGCCTTTTGATATTTATACACATAAATTTAAATCAAGTTTCTTGTCTTCAACTCACAGATAATCTCTTCAGGGGTTTTTGCAGTCAAAAGTTTCCTATTAAACAGATAAAATCCTTTAAAGATCCATAATTTTATGTTCTTTGTGGATATATATGATTTAGGAACATTTTTATAATAACAAAGAATCATCTTAGGCTAATTAGGAAAATTAGATCAGAACATTTGAATAAACTTATTTTTGGTAGATTTAAGATCCCCTGGAGTATATTTTCAGTTTTACATACTTAAAAATATCATTGAATGAGACTTAATTTCTATAGTTCATTTTAGGTATTTATTATTAAATCCTGTATTTATGAGAATATGATGAAAAAACACCAGCTAAGATTATACCAGCTATTCAACAATGAAAGTTACCTCCTCCAGCATTAAAATAAGATACTAATTGTAATACATTTTCAATACGTAATACTTAGGTTCATGGAATTCACAGAATTATGCCTCACTAATATATAAATTTTGGTTAAATATATCTGAATAAATAAAATATTTACCATTATGTTTAAAATACTCTAAATGAAATGCTTAATCTAATGAAATGTTTCTGCTTCAAAGATATTTTCCTCTCAATTGACTAGAATTCAATGATATTTGTCATCCAAACACAATGTTTTCATTCTAAAAATTACATAATGCAAAATTTCAAAAGGACTAGAAATTTTTAATTTATCTTACATTGATTTTCTAAAAATTCAGGTTAAGTAAAGTAGAATTTACTAATGTTTCTAAATTTTTAAAATGATAATATATTATGCATAAAATTTAAAATGTACATATCTAATGACAAGCTACATGAATGATTTTTTATGTGTAAAGTGATCAAAACGATGACTTTACAAATCAATAATCGACTGAATTTTCAATTTCCAAAAATTACTTGGAATGATCTGGGAAATATGCCTATATGATCATAATACATAAAAACAATTGCAAATCTAACATTAACCAATAATTTCAAATTCACCATATAGCTAGTGAAACTGACCATACAAATTTATGTCAGTGGAAGGTCTATCTTGTCTGATAAGTAAACCTTAAAAATAAGACACCATATTTGCTGGAGCTAAAAATTATTCCTGAACAAAACACAAGATTATATTGCCTGGAGTACACAAACAATGCACATGTCATGTATGCCACAAAACACTTTTATAAATGGATGCTTAACTTACCTTAAAACTTTTAATACTTTTGTAGAGTATTCTATTTGCTGTGCTTTTAAGAAACCATGGCGAACAATCTAAAGAACAGCGAGCAGTATAAGTGTGACATTTTTAAGATAGTAGCATTTATGTGGTGACAGGATTTGTATAAAAATGCTTTTTTTACATATAAAACTCTTACATAGTCAAAACTTACCAATATGCTATTGATTTTGTTATTCAGTTTTTGTCTAATATAATGAAAATTATAAAAACTTTTATATTGGGGAAAAACATCAGGAACTTTTGGATCTGGTCCTATTCCAGTATTCCTTCTATTAGTTGAGTTATATGAAACAGGATATATAGGGCAACAGAACTGTTACAAAGGATGAATTATTAAAAGTTTGTCATGATACTAAAGAAATATATTCACATCTTTCAGAATATCTCTGAATATTATTAATATATATTTAAAGCACTTGAGAACTAATAAATATTGAAAGTTTCAAAATACATTATAATTAATCGTATATGTTGAAAGAGCGGTTTATTTCACAAAATGAGTAAGTATATCATTTAACAGTTGATTCCAGCTGATACTGTCAAAAGTAAAACTTAATTACTTATGCTTTTTATAGATCCTGTTATTTTATCCTCATTAGTATATTACTAATGAAGAAAGGTTTGTTTTTGTGTTTTATGGTGCAAGGGCCATTATTTCCCATTTAGACATGTGTGAACAGAAAAGTATATTCAATTTTATCAAGACTCGCATATTAAAAATGAAAACCAAGTTTACTTTTAGAATCTAAGCTAACAGATTAAAGTTAAACTGACTATAGAATTAAAAAATTGAATGGAACAAATAAAACCACTACCGACAAATTATAACTTAATCAGTGAAGTTACTATTCAACCTAATCTAATCAAAATGAAAGTTTTAATTGAAAATTGTCAGAACTCAAAACAATACAGCTGATGAGCAATTCAATTTTTTGTTAAATATTTGAAAGAAAATTTTTTATTACGACAATTGTATGAATTTCTAAAGTAAAATGAACCAGATTGTGCTTATCAAAAACATAATCTGTATATCAATTGATGACAATGATTTCATTTCCCAGAATTTTTTATTATTTATGTACATTTAGTTCTAATAAAGGTTAATATATATTTATTTTTTAATCTGCTATTACTAAGCCTAATTGAACATGAACTATGTCTAACTTCTGAGAAACAAATTATTTATAGCATGGATATAAGTAACTTGTTAACAATTATTGAATGAGGCTATTTCCACAACCTAATTATACGAATGGTTTTCTTGTTCCATATAGACAAATTTAATTCAATGTTTCCAATTTGAGAGTTGCCACTATCTTCATAAAGAATTCAAATGACAATAAATGTAAATCATTTTAACAAACATGGATTCATTCACTCAAAAAGTAAAGATAAAAATTTAACAATAAAAATACTTAATAATTTAACTTCTTCCTCCTTACTTTTCTTTACTTTCAGCTTCGAACCATTTTCTTACACACTACTTCAGACTTTCTTATTAAGTAATTTATCAACAACTTTTACACATAAAACAAGGTAAGACCATATAACAATGATAATTTGTTTGATAAATTTTAATGTATATAATTGACAAAAATTAAGTTATTCCTTACAATTAATTGCTCTTGTGCCATCTTTTTCTACCAGGATTAGAAACACCTTAAAAGTCATCTTTTAACTCTTTCAAAACAACCATTGAAACTTTTCGAATGCTTTCAACAATGTCTTATTGGTATATTATCATCAACATATCTTTAAAAAAACTTAACTGTTTTAGAGAGATCTTGGCTGAATCTAGGTGAAGGAAAAGGGAGGTATAACATGAATGTTACATTCATGATGAAATGCAAAGGTAGTGCATCTAATATTGGTTAGTAACCTACCTTCAGATGTGTTTGTTTCACTTACACTGCACTTATCATGGAACAAATTTTTATGGTTGAAAATTAAAAACTTGCAAAAGAGAATGCAGCTCTACAGAGGAGTGAGCATTATTAGTACCATTGAATGCCTTGTTACCCTGTAATGTACTGAAACAAATAGTGACAGTTCACTGAATTGAAGAGTTAGTTTCTGTGACCAATAAATGTGAAAATATAAAACTAATGTGTCTGAAGCGAACAGAAAATAAAAAGAACTTAATATTTCAATAAAAATAAATTACGCAATCCAGTAATATAATAAAGCTATACAAAATATAGGAGAAATATAAAATATTTCAATTTCTTAATCCAATAGATTGAAAATTTTCACTGATTAATCAAAACACCAAGTACAAGAGATACTATCAGTAAATCAAGAACTTACATTCTTTGAGACTCCAGCTAACAAAGCACAATTGAAGCCATAACTCTTTGGGCAAACTCCATTTATAAATTTGTAAAGAAATGTAATCTTTTCTAAAGATGGACAATCACAATCTTTCTCTACCATGCATGCCTACAGAAAGGATTAACAAAAGAAAACAAGTCAAAAAGGTATAAGCACTTTGCCATCTTCTACATACAATTCATATCACAAATATTGCATTACTTTGTACTCTATAATGTTGATACATAATTGTCTTTAGATAGTGTTGAAAAAGCTGAGTATCAAAAGAAAAGAAACCTTTATATATCACTTACCATATGCCCAAGTCCAACATTAGAATGGTCATAAAAATCATCAACAAGACCATGATAATGAGTGGAAAATAACGTACGGCATTGAATGTCACTTGCTAAATACTTTAAGGCAGCACATGCAATAGCAGTTCCATCATATGTAGCAGTTCCACGCCCTAGACAACAAATTCAGATTTTAAAATTATAATTGTCTACTGACAACATAAATGACATTTTGTAAGGCAGTTCAGAGAAACATTTTCTTCAACTAAACACAAGACTATAATTGTTAACATAAAAATATGGGATATTAGTGTTCAAAAATTGGTTTGCATATCATCAAGTGCAGTCACAACTCACAAATTATGGATGCGTGTTTATGAATGTGGAATGACATTTCACAGATAGGCATCCAGAATTTATCAGTGAATGTCACGCTGTGTGTAAGCAGTTATAAATGCTAAAAATAGATCCAAAAATAACTAATTTTTGCATGTTCCTGTTGACTTACAGTTCTGTAATTTCAATTATTTATACATTGTAGATGTCATTACTCAAACAAATTGCATTAACTCGTCTCTTTAGTTCACGTTTACAAATGAACAGCAAAATATACCATACCCAGCTCATCCACAAGTACAAAAGAATTGGAAGTCGCATGATGCAAGATGCTTGAGGTTTCACTTGCTTCAACAAAAAATGTACTTTCACCTAGAAAAAATAATGAAAAAATTATAAAGCAACACAATACACTCATGGAATGTATTCAATACTTCCATTCCTAAAATATTTCCATTGTTAAGTAATCTAAATAGGGTAAATTCTGGTCTGTGTCTTAAAACAAGGGGGATACAATGGGTATGTGAGGATTTTCTTCATGGTACTTGAAAATAAAAGATATTTACCTCTCATCTAGTCAAATATTTCATTTTCTGACATGCTTTACATGAACAAATAAAAACAAAAATGTGAAAATAGTTCACAATTATGGCCAATACAAACAAATGAGCATCATGGTTCAACTTCTGAGATGGCAATCACATTAAATGCCATTTGACATGATACACTAGTCACTTAGAAAATATATAAAGCAAACTTTAAAGTGAAACCTTAAACGTATCTTTCATCTTAAGGATAAATACTAAAATAGGTTTAATTTAAGTATTAAAAAATGTCTAAGGCAATAGAAAATTTTAGTCTGTTATTGACAAAATTAAATATTTATTTGGAAATACATAATGCAGAAACATGCACGACTCATTACAACTTACCTTTACTTATATGATCATTGGCACCCACTCGAGTAAATATTCTGTCAACCGGAGTTAAGGACATGGATTTAGCAGGAACATAAGATCCCTAACATGAGAAAAAAAGTCGAATTGTTTTTAACTTTATAAAAATGAATTTCTTTCAAAAGTAACTGCTATTAACTACATTACTGCATTACCACTGAAGATTATTGAATGTTAATTAAAATAGTCTTCCTTTCTAATTTCCTTTAATCCTTACCTGACTTTATGGGAGACATAGGATTTTGTGATTTGCATTATATCTATGTACTATATATTTCACACATTTCTCATGGAAGAATCTGGAATGCATGAATAGGAATTTGTTTGGTCCAAATAAATACGGTTCTAACAGTATGAGCAACCTTGAAGGCAATCATTCAGTAATATTATACTATCAAGGGTGAACAAATCTAACTGCATAAGAAACACACAAAAAATAAACAAAGAAACCTATAGCGTGGCTCTGGTCATAAGGCAGATGACCTTGGAAAAGTTCATTCCTACAAAGGTGGAAGGGTTGCTGTATGCAAAATCATGTAGGCTAATCACAATAGTTGATTATTTGTTTCTCCAACGTATAATCACTGCTATTGTTTCCAGCACCAACTGATCAACTCAGTGCCAGAATCCGGGCTAGATGTCAATTGTGGAAATGCATTATTTGTGTTTAACCTGTCCCTAATTTAACAATACTCATTTAAAACCATTTTAGATCAAATGCCAACTCGCCATAGTCAGACTACATCTTTAAGTAGGAAATAAATGAGGAAGTAGAAATCTTAAAGGCTATATCTTTGATATCCCTGTTTGGGGAATCTATGAAGTACATTCATGAAAAAGCAACTCAGAAAACACATTCTACGTAGCAGTTGTAGTTAGTTAATTAATGTTGCACTGGAGCAAAACAATGGCTATAGGCGCAGATCAGGAATCAATCCCGAAGGGAAAGAACCGAGGACACCATGTAATTTTGAACCACTATCAGATGATGAGGTGAACACATTCTAGGAGTTTCAGAATTTAAGTTTTTCAGGAGGTATTACAGTTTGAGGCTGCACTTATTGCAGAGAACATATTGCAGCAACAGTTAAGTTTTCAGATTTCAGTAAAAGAAATCAAGTCATAACATTCATTTTCATCAGTGTAACGACATCACAACAAAAACCATAACTCAATCTAAATATAGCACTGAAAGATAAGTCTGTCCTCTTGTTTCTGGTAAAATAATTTAACAAACTAAAACCTAAACTAAAAAAATGGCAGATTAAGGGGATAATCGATTTTTAAAATATTCATTATTTTCCCCAACACTCGTCCAAGTTGTGCTGCCATAAAATTCAGCACCACCATTGTGTCTTGTCAAAGTAATGCTTTCAAATAGCTCTACCAGGTATCATTCTATATTCTTCACTTAAATCATTAGATGGATGGATAAGCAGATTTCAAATTTCATTGAGTGTCACTGATATTTATGAAAAAATATTCTTAGTCTTCATCTAGTGAATTTTTCCAGTAGTTTTCATTTTGTTTTCCCTGAATAGTTTAATAAAAAAATCTTGAATAATCAGAATTGAAATAAAAATAATTCTATGTGCATATTTTAGTTTCTCAGAAGTTATAAGGAAATCTAAGTAGTTTCCCAATGCTTTGGAAGAAATCAATTTCTAAGAGTTTTTCAAGGATTTCCAGGAGTGTATGAATCCTGTAAAAATGTCCAGAGTAATAAATTAGCCAGGTTAAAAAATTCTAGATGAATTAGACCTAATGTGAATGCACTGAAGTACTATCATTTAGACAGCCCAACAGAAGTGGCAGTAGTAGAATTTAGAGTGTGGGGAAGATAGGTAGCCACTACTAAAGATAAAAATGTTTGATGGTTGTTAAATTATTGTATTCTAATATATAATTTGCAGTTACTAAAGGTGAAGTATTTTAAAACAATCTTATGGTCAAGGTACAAACTGTATACACATAAAGAACTTATAGGTGGCCGTTTAGTTATGATGTTCAATGAAATGGAATAATGCATTTACAGTAAACTTTTTAAACACAGAAAAATGTAATAACGAAGCAGCTGTTTTCCGTAAATTTAGAAATAGGACCATAAATGATACAAACTTAAGTTGACAAAATGAATCATTTTTATACTATATGAACATAAAGAGGTTGAACCTTCTCAAGGTGAAGAAAGTTCTTACTGTGATTAAGCATGTGGTGGAAGTGCATACACATTATGCAATAATCATGCACTTGGATAACAGATCAAGGAATGCATTGGTCATGTTTGCCTTTGATTGTCAGGAAATACTGTGTGTAAAAACCAACTGACCTATCTAAAAACTTTTAAAATTTAAATTCAAAGGTAGCAAATGAACATTTTCATGAGATGAAGGGAAATATTATAACCCCAGAATGGGATTTCAATCCTTTAATTTTCAAATAAAGGACCTCAAAATGCAATTAAATCATGTATCAAGTACCTCAGCTTTTGTGTGTTTCAGTAACATTAACAAATACTTATCTGCAGCAATCTAGTAAATGATTTATCTAGCCAGCATTCAAAAATAAAGTTATTTTAACAAGCAAATCAACCATGCCATTTTGTTGCATATAAATAACGTAGACATAAAAGTGAACTCCTAAATTATATCCCGTAGTAAAATATAAAACATATTTGGGCGATTTTATATTGTGTGTTATAAAATGGCTATAACTTAGAGCTGAAAGAAAATCGTTTTTCTACAATCAATGCTACAAATAGAGAAGAGTATAATATTTTGAAGACGCTCTGCACATTACTCACCTGAAAAACCAGCCTCTTAAGTTTTCCTTTGGTTCATTTAATAGTTCAGAACAAGTTTCATTTAAAGCTCCATAAAAATTGCTTTGAAGGAAATGCAAAGGAAACAAAACATTTGGCTGTTTAAAACTGTAGTATCACAAGAAATCCATACCTGAATGCATAAAATAAGGTATTTACTGAAAACAAATCAAATTAAGACACCACTTTGAAAGGCCCCAGATTTTCTTGATGTATGGTCTATTAGTAAGCATTTTGTAGACAATGCTTGTAACAATAGAAATTCTGTTTGCAATCTTCCTATTCCAGATACGTACAATTTTTAGGGCATTGAGTTTTTTAAATTTTAGCATGCTCTAGTTTTCTCCTGGGCTTTAATCAAATTTTTGTTGAAACATTTAAAGTTGCAATTTATGACCCCCTGTTTTGTTTTTACTAAATCACATACTCCCTGGCACTAAAATATACTACTTTTCTATTGGTGGGTAAATCATCGACATGGGAAAGAGGTAGCAGACAAAACAAATAACATAATCATAAATACCAAACATTTGAAAAGTAAGTTTCAGAGAATACCTTATATTGTTTTCTAATGACATACTGCATAAAAATGCTACAAAATTAAGGATAAGTATAATATGCAAACTTTGCTAAATGGTTTTAAAACTTACCAAATGAGCCATTATTACAAGAGTTCCAGCTTGCCTCATTAACGTAGATTTTCCACCCATATTTGGTCCAGTTACTAAAACAACCTTTCCTCCTGTGTTAATGTTTTCTGCTTCTTTTTCCTAAAATATTTATATACTTTCAATATGAACAGAAGGAAGGATCACACACACAATTTTTTTCAGAAATTCAAAACGCCCGATTGTGGAAAGTTGACTTTTAGTGTCCTGAGACTAAAATTTTAAAATTTTGCTGATTATGCAGCAGGAGACATCTAGTAACAAGAGGAATTCTCAATTCGTCGACAGTGCCAAAAACGTCAAATGTAAGTGACTAGAAAATGGAACAAAATTTAAAAATTGTAGGCAACAATATTCTACAGCAATAAAAGGTTATTTGAATTAGCATACCAATTACCTTAGAAAAATTAACTGAACTGAAACAGACAGTATTTGCTCTTCATTACTGACATTTTTAGTTCATGTCCTATGTCAGCCTGGTAGCTAAGTGGTTAGTACTCTGGGTTTGTTTTGACCATGGCATGAATATTTGCAATGGTTAAAAATTCCCTTTAAGCAGATGGTCTGTTTAATTAGACTTCGTGTAACAAAAATAACTAGAGTAACAAAAACCAATCATGTGACCCTATATCGTAAAAATTTTACTTAATCATAAAGCTGTCCTGTACTTCCATTTTAAGTGTCATTTATGTTCTGACCCATAATCACTGCTCATGTCAGATAAAACTGGTGAAAGAAATGTCTATTGCAATTAATAGGTACATCTGAATTTCATAAAATTGCACCTTAAGCACATTTTCCTTGTCTATTGTCTGGACAATAAATTTGAAAAATTCATCCTTGAATTTACTTTATTTTGTAATAGTCTTAAACTGTCCACCACACTTGATACTGAAGTGTATATGCAACTTATTAAAAATAATAAACATCAAACAAAATCAAAGTATGTGTCTGAAAAGTAGGAAAAGAAACAAGAATTCTTAAATCTCATCATTTATGAATTAATTTTAATATAATATACATCATTCCCAAAAACATAATGTTAACCAAGAATTTTGCATGAAAGTCATAACCTTACACATTAGGCTCTATTTCCCATGAACTGATTACACCTAAGAATCACAAGATTAAAAAGGTAATCATTATATAAGCATAGCAAACAAATTCCTGGATAGAAGTCTAAAAAAATAATTTTCTTAATTGAAATAAGATAGAAAATGAAAAAAGTACAAAATGGTTTTCTTGATATACCTGTTTTGAGAAAGTCTGAAATATGTTAAATTCCTCTTTTAGTCTAGTATTGTCCAGTTTGCACTACTGCAATGACGTTTGAAATTCTGACATTTATTATTATACCCCCATGCTAACTTAAAAAGATTTCTTACTCTAAAAGGCTTCAAGAAATTGAAATTAATTGGTGCACGTAGTTTCCCTAGTCCTTTTTATCTGTGAGTTTCATGAATATTAAATTTCCATAACTAACGTTTAGATAAGTAGATAAGTAACTTTTAACCACTATACAACAAGCACAAATAAATTATGCAGAAATTTTTCTAAATAGATGATTTTAATATGCATTATTCTCCTGAACTTGTAATCTAGGAAAGGACAACCATATAAGTTGTGAGCTTACTACTATATGGGTCAATATATTAGAGATGGGTTGAGGTTTTCAAAAACCTATTAATACAATGTTCAGCAGATTAATATTTTTTCCAGAGTATGAAAGTGAAATTGCAAATTTTGGTTTTTTCCTCTTAGTTACGGCATGATTGCAAGTCATTATCCACTGAAAAGACCTCTTAGAGCGTAGAATGCACTTCCCCATTAACCACAGGTCTTTGAACATTGCCTTAATCCTGTAATGAACATAACTACATTGTAGCTTCATTGCATAACATTTATATTTCAAATATTCAAGACAATATAGACAGCATAAGATATTAACTGAGATGGTTAAGATTTTGCAGAATTACTTATCCCTGTCTTTAGCAACATTTCATTACTTGGGCTAAACAATGTCATTTTTGTCAATTGTTTTTTGATCCACACTAATGAATATAAGATTTATACAATGCTTTAACTTCTTAAACGTCAATAGCTATTGAGCAGGAAAAGATAATCAATCAAAGCATAATGAGCACAATAACATTTTATGCCATAAGTATTCCTACTTGTAAACATAAAAACGTAAATACAAATTGTTTTAATTCATACACATGAATTAAGCAATAAAGTTATGTATACACTAGAACATTTTTTTAAAATTTTGACTTCAAAAATCTAGTTTTTTCACAATAGGTCATTGGTTTTTGCTTAACTCATTTTAGAGTGGAAAAATTATGATTGAGCTACTCATTAATTAGCTAATTTAGATATAATTAGCTAATTAGCATGTTTTCTGAAGAGTGATATCTCAAATTCTAATTTGTTCGGAGACAATTCCTGTTGGAAATTATTCCTAATATTATTCATGTTTTGACCCTCCATCAAGTTCCTAGAGGGAATACGTTCTTTTTTACGAAGGAAGTCTAAAAAAAATCAAGATTTTTCAGGAATTTCAACATTTAAAAATCAACTAAAAATTCATTTCTTAACCAATAACTTTGACTGAGGGTCAAAACATTCACTGCATTATATAGATTATGACACAAAAGTAATTATAATAGATAAATTCATTGTTGAGTTATCACTTTTCGAAAGAAGAATCCTATTGCAAAAACAGTTCTTCAGAAATCGAGTTTGAAGTTTTGGAAACGTATTTGTCTATGGTGACAATACCTAACCCAAACTCTTGTAACTTGAAAATTATTTTCGAATTTATACAAGATCTTGGTATCGTTTAAAAGCTAAGGGGTTGGACAATATTTTGAATAATTAAAAAATAGATTGA
The DNA here is from genome assembly GCA_933210815.1 of Meta bourneti. Lineage (NCBI taxonomy): Eukaryota > Metazoa > Arthropoda > Arachnida > Araneae > Tetragnathidae > Meta > Meta bourneti. The sequence continues at coordinate 94,435,871 of OW119934.1, forward strand.
TATTTTGGTCAATTTTCGTGATTTCTAGTGTATACATACACCTTAAGGAAACAAATGTTACCCGTTTAGGTCCAATGTATACGCTGTTAGGAATGTAATCATCACCAATACAATAAGTCGACAAAATAGGATGTTTCCCATCAATGATCTCCAGATATGGCTAAAAAGTTAACACGAAAATATTGTGTAAAATTGAAGTTTACTTAGGATCATCATTAAAAATTAAGTTACATATTACACATATACAGAATTAAGCAAAACAAATTTCAGTTTGGACATAATAGAAATATTAACCCGAAGAGAACTATTCACAATAGTGACATTTTCTGTAAAAAGATTATTATAGAGCAATATACACATAACTTTTATTTAATTCATAGGTACTTAAATTCATACATGTATGAAATATTGACATTACTTTAAAAATGAGTGATTCAGAGCAAGAACTATTAATATTTTGTAAATAGTGAAACTCTGATTCTATATTCCCAGATTTTGTACACCAGTTTCCTCATGATTTGATTTTCCTATTGCTATAATTTATTTTCCCGTGATCTAGGTTTACATTTTTGATACTGGTTTCATGCAAAATATAAATTTAGGGTTTCACTGTTACATGTTAAAGGTTAATAGAGCACAATAATATTCATAAGATTGGATTTTAAATATAGAATGGAATGATTCAGAGAATTGTATAATAAAATAAATTCGAATTAATAACAATCAATCTAACACATTAATGGAAATAAAGATTAAGATTCATAGAGATTATGTCTATGATTCTTGATTTTATAATCCTTTTGACCATGTGATATTCAGAACCAGACTTGGTCAAGTTACCCACCCGGTCATTACTGTGGAGACCAGTGACTGAGAATCCACGGCAGGGTTATGTGTGACTGCTATCCAAAAGGGCCAATAGCAACTTGGCAGCCATAAACAATCACTGAACAACTGGAAGTTACAGAAGAGACTGCTCTGCTAGTGGCATGAGTCAATAAAAATGACATCATCTGGTTCTCTCTACCACTGATCTCAGTTAGAGCCATAGAAAGGGCAGCCACTTCGTCATTGAAGTTATTAGTGTTCTCCAACAGTGCAGCTGAGATTAAAGTGCCTCAAGCATATCCCAGCATTCAGAACAATATCCACAGCAGAATCATCAGAATAAAAGTGGAGCCCATTTGCTGTGGGAAGTTGTTAAAATGCAGAATAGATAGAAGTCAACAGTTTAATGTACAGAAACACAACTTTATATTAGAAATTGAGGCAAGAAAACTTCAATGGCCCAAACTGTTTTCTACATGCAAAATAAAAATGAATTATTTAATTCATGAAAATACATAAACAATTGAAAGTTATGTAATATATGTTGAAATCAAGTGACTAAACAGTAAACAGCACAAAAAATATACATACCTCTTCATTGTTGTCAGGTAGAGAAAATATAGGACGGCACTTATCTCCAGATGTTCGGTAATACGCAGTTAAACTAATCAATACATCAAGTGTTGATATACAATGAATAGCTGTTCTCCACATTTCATAGCTTGTTTGAAAAATTGAACATTAAAAGAATGAATTATTACAATTTTATTAAAAAAATATCATCACAAACCTTTTTCAATATTTTCAAAACTTAAACTAAGAATTTATTAGTTTTCTGACCAATCCAAGATGTACTGATTTTATAAATGTAGTAGTAACTAGTTTGTAAGTAATATCAAGAGCTAACATTACATTATTTAACAAATTCTTTGATGGAAGAATTTCTATAGAAATTCTGTGTTGTGAAGCTTGTGAGTAAAGCCTAGACATCAATTCCTTTAGAGTACATACAGATACAAAAGAGTGTACTATTGTAGGGTTCCCACTATCAAAGAAAAAGGAATTTCAAATCTAGTCCAATTTTAGAAATCTGACAATTTTAATGAGCTCATAACATGCAGACTCGTGAAATGTATAAGCAGTAACACAAATGCATATATAAATCCAAAATATTCTGTGTTTCTACAAAATTTTACATGCTTGTGATGGCTGAATGAACTGTTTCCAGAAGAGATGCTTTTCAGCTAATTTTTAGGTAAAAAAACAGGGAACAGACTATCTTTTATTATTTGGGGACTTTTCTAATTTCTTGAACTTTTGTAACTAAAGTTATTGAAACCCTCCTGATTTCATTGGGTTCGAGTGTAGTGCCGATTATGGAGTTACTTTGCAAGTTGAATGTCGAGACAGAAATAGCAAGGGAACATTTTATCAGTTATTAAACATTAACTCACCACCCAGTTTTCTATCATTGCAATATTTTAAAGTATTGACTGATGATACATATTAGATTGATTACAAATGAGTGTTCATTGTGTGAAAACACCTAAATTTAAAAATTCTTCACAATCAATTTCCCATAAAAAAAAATTTAGGGATAAAAGATAAAATTAGTAAAAAATTTTCTGATAGATTTAAAAGAGGAGAAAGAAATTAAAGAAAACAAATTTCTGACAAAATAATAAGTAATTTTTTCATATTTTGCATTCACTACTAACTGTTCAACACACACGAGATTAAAAAATAATTTACTTATTTAAGATTGATTGGAAAACTACTTATCTGTTACATAAAACTCTACACTTAAAATAATATTTCCCTCATCAAAAATTTAAAAAATATTTTCTCAGTTCTATTAAAAGTTATAAGAATAAGGAAAATTGAAGTTGTGAATAGAGAAAATTGTTTCCTCTAACCGGAAATTATTTTCCCTTTAAAACGTTAGTTTTTATAAAATAGATGCCAGTGTACAGCATATATAAACACAAGTGGTTACCACATTTGACTACAAATTGCAAAGACAAATTTAACTGAGATCCCTTCAAAACAAGCAAGGACTTTTGGACTCGAGGTAGGACATAACATGGGACCTCTCCTGGGTGTAAATTAGTTTTAGATAAAGTAATATTAGATTTTGCTGCTATCTTAACTGGTCATTTCCAGATTTTGGGGATTTAGTCCTTTTTCTCATGCTTATAGATGTTAGAGGATTTTACCAAAAATCTTTTTGTCCTACATCAAAGATAACTAAGACATTAATATGAAACTAAATAACTTAAAGTTTTTTATGGAACTTACTCTTTGTTAAAATGAACAAAGATTTTTCTGGTGACATCTTGCACGACTTCATTGCAGTATTCCTCAGCATTTGTAAGTTCAACTACTAATTCTTTCACTTCTTTGGCATAATATCTTTTGAACCCTTTTCTACCACCTTGAAATTCAAATTCACTGGGAACTTTTTTGCTTTCTGGTATCTCTAGCATATAACGATTTTTTCCACTATGGACATAAGAAATCTAAACAAAAGAAAAATATAATGATAATTTGATTTATTCATTCATGTTAGGTTTAAATAGGGGTAGCAAATCTTAACTCAAACCCACTAACCCCTCTACTCTCCAAAAAAATTTTGATAATAATTACAAAAACACAAATCACACAAGTGAAATTATTTAAAATATTAAACAAGAAATTAGAAAGAATTTTTACATTACCTAAGTAATTGGTTGATTTATCATGTAATTTATTTATACACATAGGATTTACCAACCAATAACCTTTTTTTATAACATCAGAAATTAAAGTTACTAATACATTAAAATCCAAGGAAATATACTTAATATGCTAAATATAGCTAACATTTGGCCCATACATGTATAGTTAAAACATATAATATATTCCCCATGATCATGTTACATAACTCTGCCCCATGACAAATAAATCAAGAGAATACAAAAGCAGTCTTTGCCTTTCCCAATTTAATTCAATTTGCATTTTAGTTTTATAAGAATTTGTTACAATGGAAAATGCTATGCAAAAATGACTGCACTTAAGGGTAAAAATAAATTTAGAAGATAAAGTGGATTCATTTCTGGAAATTTAACTTAATATACAAACTCCTCTTGGCATAAGATGTTTTCATTTTAAGAGAATTTCATGACACCTGTTTCACCTCTTCATGCTTTAAATTGTTATTCTTTGTATTGTAATGAAAGACATACTAATTTCAAAATACTACATGATATAATTTAATAACGACACATTCTTGTATTGCTGCCTCTAAACATGCATCTGCTTTGTACAACTGGAGTTTAGTGTATGTAGTTGAATCACGTCATAGCATTTTGAATCGATGTTTGAATAAAGGAAAATAAATACGGCACAAAAAATCAATTACAATCTAATATACACTCATGTCCAAATTTATCTTTACATACCCAAAAATAATGATAATCCATGAAATATCCAATCGATCTAATCCATTTTTGCAGGGAATGTGTGAAAGACAAACCTAATTAGAATTATCTAATCAAGTGATCAAACGGTTTCTGATATGCAAATCAAGGCGTTACATCATCCAACGGTGAATCAAGCGCTTTGTGCAAAGTGAATATCTGAGTGAATTTCTGCAATACAGCGTTTGATTTCAGTGTGTAAGGACACAAAACGGTTTGTTATGGCTCGGAAGTATCATTTGGAAGAATCTGTGAAATGGCGAATTATCGACCGTTTATTAAGCAGGGCAGACAATCATGGAAGCAGCGAGATGTGTGAATATTTCAAGACAGTCTCTACGCTATGGATACAGTTTCAGAACTCTGGAACTGTTGTAAGGAGGCCTGGACAAGGTAGTTAACGAATAACAACTGCTTCTCAAGATCGATATCTGCCAATAACTGCCCCTCGTAACAGGAAGTCTACTGTTCGGCAGCTAAGTTCAGGGGTTGCAGCCGCCACTGGAACTGTTGTATCACGGCAAACTGCATACAGAAGGCTTAATGGAAAAAGGGCTTTGTGCCAAACGTCAAGGGTATGTGTTTCACTGTCTTCACAACAAAAGAGGGATCGCTTTAATTGATGCAAAGAACATCAGAACTGGAGTGAACACCAATGGACCCATATTCTCTTTACTGATGAGTCGAGGTTTAGTTTAACATCTGATTCTAAACGTGTTTACATCTGGAGGGAGTCAGGAACGCGAAATCCATTATGGAACGTGACTGTTTCGGTAGTGCAGGTGTGATGGTATGGGTAGGAATAATGATCGATGGACGTACGTCCCTACACGTTTTCAACAGCGGATATGTGACCGGCCAGAGATATCGGGATGAGGTCTTAGAACCATGTGTAAGACTTTTCAGAGGTGCATACGGATCTGACTTTTTATTTATGGACTATAATGCTCGTCCACATCGAGCATACCTCGTTGACGAATTCCTTGAAAGTGAAGCCATTGAGCGAATACTGTGGCCAGCAAAATCTCCTGATCTGAACCCAATAGAGAACTTATGGGACTACCTTGGAAAAGCAGTTGCACGGAGACATCCTCCTCCTAGATATAAATGCCCTGAAGACAGCATTGCTGAATGAGTGGAACTTAATTCCCCAAACTGTAGTTAAAAACATTATTGCCAGCATTAAAACATGTGATATGTGTGTACACGTCACGGGAGATCACATTCCATATTAAATTCATAAGCCTTAATTTTTCTTCTGAACTCTCCTTGTCACATTATTGCCATTTTTATTGTTTCATGCTACAGTTTTATATCATATGCAGTGCTCTTAAAGTTTTTCCTTTGTATTTATGTGTTATGTATCATTTCATACAAATTCATAAACTTATAGTCCAGTTTCTGAGAAATCCTTGATTTTATGCATGTAAAGATAATTTTGGACATGAGTATAACTTCAGACACAAATATACGTTTTATAACCATTAAATAAAAGATGATAATATGAGAATAAAACTTGGAATTAACATTAATTGTCCTTGTCATACTTCTTGCATAACAGCCTGTAATTAATATCCAATAATTTAAGAGTTTCAATATTCAGGGAAACACACCTTACAGTCCAGGGCACTCCTTTGTCCTAATAAAAACAAATCAAGTTTTTGCAAAGCTCTTTCCACAGCTCTAGATGCAGAATCGTATTCTTCATCAAGTCCAGAGCCTGGTACGATGTTGCCTAAAAATAAAATAGTTAACACTTCCAAAGTATGCTCCACACAAATAACATAATAAATTAGTCAGTGAAACTTTGTAAATATATTTTGGAAATAAATGCAAAATTTAACATGAAAACTAAACTGCTTTTGAACAGGGGGAACACACATCCAATAGTGAAGAGGTTATATAAGTACAATGGCTTAAAAGATCATAGCCATGGTAAAAGTGTAAGGAAAGATTCTTGTGACTAAAATATGTCAAGATAACACTGAGCAATATTTGTTGAAATGCAAATGGGAGACTTGAAAGGGGGAAACAAACATATAGAAGGTGGTGGCTCTAAAGATGGTGTCCCAAAAGATGGTAAAAATAGTTGATAGGAGCAATTGTTGATGTCCAATACTAGCTTATCGTGGGATAAATGTAGCTAAATCTGATTATCAAGCCCTAATTACTTGATGCAAACAAAATGTTTCAGCTAGCTGAAGACCTAAAAACAGCTACAGAATGCAGATATGTTAAACAGCAACAAGACAGCTTCACTGAGTATTTTATGCCAGACAATCAGTGTTTACTAAATGATTGCACACAAGAGGGAATGATAGTGCAGTGAGCTCTGTACTATTCTTAATACAGGAATATTAGGAAAACAAATATTTAATAATCATGAAATCAACACTATCCCAATTCAGAATTTCTGAAAAACGCATAAAGCACACATTTCTGTTATTACACTTCCACAAACTGTATCAAATTCAGCATTTTTGTACAATACAAGAACAGAATTGACTTCTGAACTCTTACTATCTCTCATAAAATGCATGCCCAAATCCCATGAGGCTTTTATGAGCATAATGGATGATCATACCCTATTTAAGATCCCTTTCGGTGATTTGTATTTATGCTCTGTGGTTGTGGTTCCTCATAGTGCAATCTCTTGCAACTGTGTGTTTTAATTTTTTATATTCGCACCAACTTTTCACACTAGTAAATAAATATAAGCACGTTAAGATATAACATGAGTATATTAATCTTTCAAAATGATAGAATTGCAAGCACCAAACTTATTTAACCTTTTTATTAAATTTTAACCTTTGATTTAGATAAAAAAAAATTCAGCTGAGCTTTTACATTTCTGTGTATTAATTTTGCTCATTGCATTTTAAAGTTTAAAATTCAAACTTGAAAGAATAATGTTAGTAGTAGTGCAGTAGAATAATTGTATAATTTGATGGCTGCTAGATTTTATACACATAAACTGCAGAATTATAAGTAGTTTAATAAACAAAAACTTATTGGTTTTTAAACAATTGTAAACCATTAATAACATAAATGCTTTAATTTAAGACAAAACAGCTTGGTAAGATGTTAGGTAGAAAAAGGTGGGTTAGGTTTTTATGCCACTAGGACCATATTTGACCATGCAGCACCAAACAGACAATGTCAAGTAATAGATATACACACAAGGAGAATTTTACTAATACAGAAGAGAGAAATACTCCAGGGGAGGAATTGGACCTGCTCCCCCTACAACCTGCAGGTTGGTAGAATAAGAAAATGAGATGCAAAGAATCAAAAGTTTGGCATAAACATTCAGGAAATGATACAAAGATAATAGCTTTTTTTTACATAATATAAAATAAAGAAAATTAGTGTAATGTTTCAAATATTCTTATTGTTACCAAAGTAAAGTGTATTTGTTGTCGAGACTTGGGATCAAATATCAAGCCATAAATATAAAGCATTATTAAAATAAAACCCTCCCACTAAACTAAGCAACAAAAAACTTTAATTGTAATTAAACAAAATATTTCTTCTAATAAAAACATTTTCATAATTGATTAAATCCATGTATCCTATTTTAAGATTCTGCAACTACTTGAGAACAGCAACAGTACTAACCCTTTAATTATTGAAAGTTATAAAGAGCTACTCAACAACCTAGAGTGAAACAAATTGTGATTCCATCCTCCCAAAAATCAATAAAATTAATACTCTTATAGTGTTAATCACGAGGAACTCTGTTAAATAGCGTATTATTATGCTATGAAATCATGAAAACAAACCTCAAAATGCATGTGCTGATAATACTTTTATCCCCCAAAACAATTAATAGAAGCTTAGAATCAACACAAACATACTAGAAAATGTGATATTAAAGTAATACCTCAACATTTCTAAAATAAAAATAAGAAAAGTTACCATTAATTTTAGCCACCCCATGATCAAATGCATCATCAAAATAATCCAAAGAATCAATCATATCTGGAAAATGACCTTTTTGCTTGGGTAGAGTGATGCACCTTTTTAGAAGAGCTGACCTTTAAAGACAAAGATAAAAATTCTTACAAAACATTTTATACTATATAACTACACAATTGAGTAAAATACATGCAAAAGTCAATTTGGCAGCATTTTAATGCAAAATAGCACCAGATATACGAAATATAAGTATCAATTTAATTGTTTGTATTTTAGCTCAGAAAATTTTTTTTCATCCACCTGGCAACTAATGATTTGGGTGTTTTTAGTTGCCATAACATGGCATTTAACTCTGAAATCCACTTGAAAATTTCTTCCTACAGAATAATCCAGATTCTTTTGTCTGGAAAGATAGCTTGTTTTGTGGTTAGACTTCTGATAAAGTTGGCAGACATACTTGTTAGTCACTCATACTGTTATCTTAAGTTATTTCTTACATGCTACAATATTAATAGTAATTATCAATTTGAAAGTGCACTTTTGCACATTTCAACTTTTTTATTTAAATACCTCATAACATATTTTTCTTTTCATTCAACATTGTTAATTTAAAGACATAGATGAATGATGCTTGAGATCAAAATTCAGCTAGGCACTCAAGCCCAAATCCTTCAATTGAACATGTTGGTTCTTAGAGTTGAAGTCATCATCAGAAACCACTGCATAGTTGTTTTTTTAACTGGTATGCAGTGCATACTACCCTTTCCAATAAGCAGAAATAAATTTCAAATGTTAAATGCTTTTACATTGGTGCATCACTGAAGAACATTTCAATAAAAAACAATTAAGAAAATAAAAAAGTTTACCACTTTCACTTTAAAGTTAACTTCTTAAACTTTATAAATGCAATGGATTGTCAAACACACAATAAGGTATTAAATAGAAATAGAAAATATGCTTAATATATGGATTTACATTTCTAGTACTTCATTTTATGATAAGATATAACTGAACAATGTTTCTTATATACAATCCTGTTATGAATTAGAAAATTTTGAATTTAAATTCTTATTTCAACCATTTTACTAACAAATACATTAACACTACTTAAAACTATAGTACTATTAGCACTACTTATTTTTAGTGTTTAAGGTTCAAGGAAATTGGTTATAGAAATCCAACCATATGTCGAATTGTATGTCAGTTTATAAATAGCAAACAGTAGAGGAAAGTGTTTAAAACAAGATGAGGCAATAGAAAATAAATTTCAAGACTAAAAGAGAGTTTACTAGCCCAGCATGATCCAATTCTTAGTAAACTTAGAAAAGTAAAAACTAATGCATGTGATATACTAAACTGGAGATAGTTACGTGACCTAACACCAACTTTTAAAATATTGTAACTACCAAGTCCTGCCATTCTGTTGCTTTAAAGTATGCTTCTAGTGCTAACATATGAAAAGGAAACAAAATCATAATCAATAAATACTAATGAATATATTAGAATGCACTGTTTGGGTGGTCCGTATGCCTGAAAAAAACCCTTTTGCATTTCTATTACTTTCACTCTCACAAATGGTTCCTTTTAGGTAAAAAAAACAAAGTTTATGAAATACTCTATTAAATATGATGGAATGGTCCTTCCATTCTATAGTAAAATGGAAGATTGGGATCAACAAATCCCAAAGTATTGTCATCAGTAACTTGTCTTTTGCTTTCCTTTGTCAAAAGGTCCTAGTAAACTGCACAAACTGTTAAAAGTAGCAACTATGTTTCATAATACGAATAAGAAGTTCCTTGTTTCTTTCTGCTCTAAGGACAGAAGCTCTATCCATAGTCTATGTTAGAATTTGTTTTATCCAAACATACACTATACTTTTTTGCTTCCTGAACTTGAGCTTTCCTTGATTCAGATGAGTCTAGAAACTCTAAGCAATTGAGAAATATTTCCAGATATTATGACATGATGTTGGTCCACTTCAACTTGCTTGTTAAATCATGTAAAAGTTTTCTATCCCAAATCAGTAATTAAAGTAGCACCTAGAATTTTTCTTGAATTTTAGTATGAATATAAATGTTATGTTAGATCCTTGCAGCAGCAGTATCAAATCAAATTTCTAAGATTATCCTCATATGTCATAAACATGTTTCCATTACCATGAGATCTGATATTTTTATATGATCTAAAGGTAGTGTTTTTGATGAAAGGCTAAACAATTTGTATCGTAATTCTAGGTGCTTTGTTAATTGCAAAAATTATTACATGTGTTTAGAATGCCCAAAATATGAATAATTGGAAATGTTGGAATTTTGACAGACATAACGGTGAAATGCTTACAATGGCATTCGTATGTACAAACAGTGTGAGTAACACATACTTTATTGAGCTACCCCTATAAATATTGCTCAGATGTGCCCAAATTTGGTCAGTTACTTTTTAGCATATTAGAAGAAAAGAGTAGAAGGTAAGACTGCAACAAATTTTACCTTGCAAAATAAGATCACATTACTCTATACATGTTATTTAATACTAAAGCTCATTTACATACTTAAAATCCGTTGAATAATACTTGAAATTAGATACAAGTCTTGCAGCCGTTTTAAAGCCTTGCAGGGTTAATAAAAAGTCACTCATTTTTCTTTTGTTATAGTTTTCAGAATCGTAGAAAGTAGCTCGAGAATCTGGATGATCTTGAGAACGAGTAAAACCAAACGTATGGATTCTAGAAGAAAATAAAGGTTATGAGTGAAAGGATTACAATATATAATAAAATAACATGAACAAAATGACATTTTATTCAGAATTTAATATTCCTAATTGTTTTTTGAAGAACCTTAAAATTGCTGAGAAGCTGACACATGTTTACAAGAACATAAATAATTTAACAGTATTCTACAAGATTTCTCTAACACTCGCTAACTACTTCTACAAATACAATACTTCTACAAATACAAAAATAATGCATTACATCTAAATGAAGCAGACTAAGCTGATTGTAAGAATATTTTTTAAATACATGTTTGGAGATAACTATTTAAGAACTACATACTTGCTCAAAAGTCTCTCTAAATCAGGCAGGTTTGACAAATAATGCTTAGTTGCTTCAACAAGTTCTGGAATCTTAAGTAAATCATCAATAGCATCTAATCTATCAGAAATAGCCTCAGGATTACACAAAGGAGAACAAAGCCAATTTCGAAAAAGACGTTTGCCTGAAAAGTATATATCATACATCTTAAACATGATAAAAATCTTCTCTATATATTTGCTATGAAGACAATATCTAAGTAAACTAACACAAAAATTTATAAATATGCCAAGAATAAATCTGTTACATCAAAATAATAAAACAATTATTGATAATCTCACATGTTAAAATAGCTGTCTAAACCAGTATTACTCATAATGTGATGCAATGAGCCAGAGATGGTATTGAGACATCAGTTGCTGATCCACAAGAGGATAAGATTTTCTACTTCTAAATTTTATTACAAATTATCAATTAGCTTATTTTTTAAAACTATTTCTGGTGGGATTTATTAAGTTGCAAATAGAGCCAAAATAAGTACAAGATTTTTCTTTTGAGTTAAAAATAATGCACCTTTTTTACTATTCTTTCCAACTGCCCTCATTTTCAATTTTCCTAAGTATCAGAGATAAAAAGAAAAGTGGGCTTCTGTACAGTGAAAAGAATGCATTTTTACTCAAATTAAAGGGCAGCAATTTTCAACCAATGTGTCGTATGGAAGGTGAAATGGTTTTAAATTGAGTAAGATATATTTCATTTTAATGGTTTAGTTTTGAATTTTTGACAAGTGTGTTCACAAATAATATCAATACCTGTGTAATAATATTGAATATAATTTTTATTGCAAAGCACCATATATGGTTTTTAAAAAGCCACTTTTTGAAGCAAAAAGTGTAGGTAATTAATAGTAAATGAAGCAAAATTATACCTAGTTTTTGTCAGATTGGTAAAAAAATATTCAAAAATTTTGGGTTTTAAATTTTATGTGGTGCAGCATTTTAGTAATTAGTTAATGTATGTCATGACATAAAAAATTTGAAAATTGCTGTTTTAGGGTCAAGTCAGCATGTTATGTGTCCTATCAATGCAAACCACAAATTGAAATGATCCAGTCACCTTGGATTTTGACACAAGTTAATCTTGTAATTCAAATTGAAAACAAAATTATTATTGTTCCTGGCATTCTTTGTGGTTTACATGCATTCCTTTCATACATATATTTACATAGACCATTAGAGAACAAAATAATTTCATTTGCAATGCATATAATTTCAGAGAAAACGGAGTTTGTCTTTTCACAATTTTAGGATCAAGTTAACTTATTGGTTATTGATCCATAACATTAGCTTCTATTTTTTACAATTATAAAGATATTTTCAAAATTAAAATATCATTAAATTCTAATTTATTTCATTTCATACTTTGGCGAAACTGATTTAGGGTCATATTCAACTACAGAAATTTCTGACCACTTGATCTTGAAATTCAGAATGGGTAGAGCTAAATGTCACTGTTCACGTAACTACAAAGGTGCTCTCCCTTATTTTCTAAATTTGTAGCAAATTGGCAACATTTCTATTTTTGTCGATTTCTCAGATTCAGCAGTGACTGTTTTGAATAACATTCTTACTTTTCCTTAGACTTTTTTTGAATAATGGTAACAATATAAAAAAATTTAATTTGTGTCAATAACTTATTGAAAAATAGTCACAAACAGGCTACTTTTAGTACTCAAAAATCTCCATTAGCATGACTTTGAACTTTTAAGGTCAATAAATAACAAAATATACATTTTTGAAATCTAATATTTTACAGATGCTCATTACTATATGTGACCTATTTTAAAACTAATTTTTGTTAAAATCGGTGATATGTCAGCAAAAACTAATTTGTTCACTTAGCATGGTCATTAGTGAACCACTATATGGATTAAAACTTAATTTAATGAAATGTTCATTTTAATAATGGGGACATAAGCTCTTAAACAAGAAAATAACAGAAACATACATATATATCCTGCAAAAGTAGTTTTAAATTTGCACAACCTAATTTAAAGTTGAGATATTAATAATGCCAATACGACCTATACAAATTCCCTTCATTTAAAACACATAAGATATTCTGGTTTAAATACATAAGACATTTGAAAATCTGAGTACTGAGAAAGGTGAGAAAAAAGATTGAAGAATTATGACTTACCAAAACTTGTCAAACAATAGTCCATTGTCCCTAGCAAGGTTCCATTAGCGTTATCAGAAGGTAACACAGGTACTATTTCTAAATTTTGCAAAGTTACGCCATCCAGAACCTGGCAAAAATGTAGAAATTTTAAATTGAACATTAATTAAGAGTTTTTAACTGCCATTAAATCAATTTCAAGATTGGAATCCACTGTCTTAATTTAAAATTGCAGTGACACATAATATATAAAGAATCTCAATTTGTCATTTTAGAGTAAAACTACTAACCATATGTTTTTCTAAATCTATTGAGCTTTCGTTGGACATAATTTGTACTTCATCAGGAGGTGCATATTCTTCAAACAATTTCATGCTAACAAGACAATCTTCAATACGACATTCTTTCAAATACCTAAAATAAAATATGATAAGGAAATATGTAAAGCAATTTAGATAATCATGGAAAAATTAAGGGATACATAGTATATAAGGAATGTAAAATATCGAGTTTTTCAGTAAGTAGTAACACCCAAACATACTCCTACATATATAGGATTAAGAAATACAACAGAAATATGATATAAATGAAACATTTTCTGAATTATACAAAATTGAACACATTATTTGTAGAATTAAAACTAACTTCCTTACAAAAATTTATCTTCACATGACAGTTTGTACATTGCTGTATCTCACATTTAACTCTATCTAGAGTGGCTTGTACAGATACTGTGGTTTTTACACTCTCCTAATGGAGTCACATGCTTTGAGGAATTCTTCTGTTGAATCTTCTTCTGTCAGGTAGCATTTGTCATCAATTGAAGGGAAATACTTTCTGAGAGATAAGTCAAATTGTGATACCTCTTAGAACCATTTCCTCAATCAACACATTGGGCAGTGTTGCAGGGGTAGTACTGCCAAATTTCAAATTTCAGGACAGCATTTTTAGTAAATTTCAGGACAATAAATTACGAAAACTGAGTTAACGCAATATGACCTCTTTTGTTATTTATGCTTAAATAGGGTCAGGTGGGGTAAAATGACCATAAAATTGGCTTTTTTCAACTTTGCTAAGCTACACTCCTAAAATTATATAAAATATTTACACTTTTGACACATAGGTACAGCTGCAGTCTCCGCCGCGCGGAGTGGCAACAAATTTTGGCCAGTTATAAGCGACTGATGGTAACCCATTTTTTTCTCAAATTTTTCTCTGGTTAGGGTTCTCATTTTTTATGGCAACCTTACCAGCGTCCAGAACCTTCTTTTTTTCTTGATTGTTCTATTTATTTCCGATTTCCGACATGGTGAAGTGCTCTTGCATAGATTGTTCTTTTCAGTTCGGACACGGTCGAGAGCAGTCGCATCATGTTCTTTTTTTCAGGCTATTGCATCAGGTTGTATTTTTCCTGTCTATTTTGTTTTATTAGTTATCTTATTTCTAGTATACCTTATTTTTTAAGATGCCTTCTATTTTTAGTGTAGGCGATAAGTTTCAGGAGAATTTTTCTCGCAACTTAAAGTTTACGTTTTCTGGTGGTAGACAAACTTTCGGGCCTGAGGGAGTAGTTACGTGTTTTTTGTTACGAGTTGTGTTGCGATAAAGAGCTTTTTTTAACTTTTTTAAAAGAATCGGGATTAATTAAATCGAAATTTTCTTGCAATAAATGTAACAGGGATATGACTTTTTTTGTTAGGAATTCAATTGGCGATGGTTAGACGTGGATTTGTAGAAATCGCAGGGATAATCAGCCATGTCGTAGCTATAAATCTATTAGACACGGGTCATGGTTCTGTAAGAGCAATTTGAAGCTGGAGGAGATTTTTCTTTTGACATGAGATTTTAAGGGGTACAAAGACTGAGGATATTGGGGGGAGTACTTTTTTGCGGCCCACACTTTAGCCGATTGGCGGCAGTTTGTGAACGAGGTAATTTCTGATTTCTAGTAGCCCACCGCACCGTGCGATAAGCTTATATAAGGTTTCTAGTCAAACTCCTCACTCTGTTTTTAAAAATGCCTCGCAATACAAAATTTTCAGAAACTTGGATTTTTTCTGAAAGAACAGATACAAACGGCGATTTGATCAATAGCTGGTGCCGAGGATGTTCGGAAGACAAGCTCGCCGGATTTTGCAAAGTATGTGATAAGAAGTTCAGCGTTGCAAATATGGGATTTGCTGGACTAATATCTCATGCTAAGTGTTCCATAACATCAAAAAAGAATAAAAGAAAGATCTAACCAATCTACTTTCGTCATTGTGGAGAAGAGTTCATCGCAAAGTTCCGGTAATTCAGCTGTTCTACAAATTTCAACTTTGTCTTCATGCAAACTTTGGATTCCATCCAGCATGCAGGAGAAAATCCTAAAGGCAGAAGCTTTAATTTTGTTTACGGCAATAAAGTGTAATTATTCGTTTGCTTCGATTAATGAACTAGGAAGTATTTTTTCAACAGCTTTTGATGATTCAGAGATTGCTAAACATGTGAAACTTAGTGATGCAAAGGCTCGATATGTCACAAAATTTGAATTGGCCCCGTATTTCCTTAAAAGAACCTATGATGACGTAATTGAATCAGCAACTTATTTTACATTGTATTTTGATGAAACCACAACATGTCAAGTAAAAAAACAGTTAGATGTTTATATATCGTATTGGTCGAACAAACAAGCACGGATAATTATCAGCTATTGTGATTCTTTTTTCCTGGGACATGCAGAATCTAACAAAATTCTTGAATTGATTTTGAATTTAATTTCAGACAATGGACTAAGCATTGATAAAGTCATTCAATACTCTATGGATTGTCCTAAAGTCAATCTACCATTTCTGAAAAAGTTAAATACACATTTAAATTCATTGGGCATTACAAATTTAATTGATGTTGGAACGTGTAGTCTGTACGTCGTTCACAATACCATGAGAAAGGGTATGGAAGAACTAGACTGTGATATAGACAGATTTGTATTGGATATTTTTCAGTGGTCTAAGTTGTCAGTAGCGAGAAGAGAGGACTTTCACAAAGTTCAGATTGAAATATTGGTTGATTCTGCTGCAGACCATGTGTTTAAGGAGGCATGTTGAAAGCAGATGGTTAAACCTAGGCCCTGTTTATGAGAGGATAATTGAGCAATATCCTGCTCTTCAAGAATATTTTCTTATTATTGAGAAGAATAGTAGTGAAAAATGTAGTAAAATTTCAAAATTTTTGAAAGATCCGAAAAATTTACTATATTTACATTTCACTATGTTTTTTGCTAATACTTTTGTGTCAAATCTCACACTGTTCCAGATGGAGACTCCCCTGATTTATATTTTATTTAGCAAGCAAAATGAATTAGTGAGAAACATAATGCGTAATTTTATAAAAACTGATGCTGTTGGAATAAAAGAAGGGTTGCCCCTTTGCAATGTTAATTGTAGTGAAGCCAGTTCTTGGTTACCCCTAAAACGTATTGAAGTTGGTTCCGGAGCAAAGAAATTGCTCGTTTGGTCAGATCATAAAAATTTCCTCCACAACATCCGAAGTGTGTACATAAAAACATGCAACTATTTACAGAAAAAATTGCCTCTTTCCAGTCCATTATTGCATGACCTGCAATATATACATCCATCTAAACAACAGGATTCCAAATCAAAGGAGGCTATAACCCGCCTTGCTGATCACCTGTTAAAGGTCACAAAAACAAACCAATTCTGTGATGCTGTGAAATCTGAGGTACAAATTTACCTGTGCGAGAATGTAGAGAAAGAACTTGCTTCTTTCGAAATAAGTCATGACATTTGTCATTACTGGGAACAAATATCACAAATGAAAGACCTTTCTGGAGTACTAAAGTATGATCATCTGACGAAATTAGTTAAGGCATGTTTAACTTTATCTCATGGCAATTCGACACCAGAGCGTGGATTTTCATCCAACAATGTGATTGTTACTCAAGAAAGGTCATCACTGTCAGATATAGGTATTCGATCATTGCGTGTTTGCAAAGATATTTTTCAAAGACAAGATTCTATATCAGATTTGATTACAAAGGAGTTGATTAAATTTATGCAGAAAGCACATGCTGAGTATACATCGTATTTGGAGCAGTTGAGAAAGGAGAAAGAAAATAATTCTAGGAAAAGAAAACTAGAATTAGAAAAGGAAGAAGCAAGGAATCTTAAGAAGAGGAAGAAAGAAGCACTTAAAGATGTATTTGCTGCTCTTAATGTGCAAGAAAATGAACATCTAAAAGATGAAGCTGCTGCTCATCTAATGAATGATGCATCTGAGAAATTAAATGATGCTGTAAAGAACAATGATTTTCAAGCAGTAAAAGTTGCCCAGATAATGTTGGAAGCTGCTAATGAAAAATAAAATTAGTATCACGAAAGCTAGCAGCTACTAGACAAAAATTTGCAGAAATTAAATAGAAACTATTAAGGTACAGCTGCAGTCTCTGCCGTGCGGAGTGGTATAGATTTATAGCTACTAAGATAGATTTATAGCTACGACACTAATAGATTTATAGCTACGACATGGCTGATTATCCCTACGATTTCTACAAATCCACGTGTAACCATCGCTAACTGAATTCCTAACACAAAAAGTCATATCCCCGTTACATTTATCGCAAGAAAATTTCGATTTAATTAATCCCGATTCTTTTTAAAAAGTTAAAAAAAAGCTCTTTATCGCAACACAACTCGTAACAAAAAAACACGATTAACTCTCCCTCAGTCCCAAAAGTTTGTTTACCACCAGAAAACGGAAGTTGCGAGAAAAATTCTCCTGAAACTTATCGACTACACTAAAAATAGAAGGCATCTTAAAAAATAAGGTATACTAGAAATAAGATAACTAATAAAACAAAATAGACAGGAAAAATACAACCTGATGCAATAGCCTGAAAAAAAGAACATGATGCGACTCCTCTCGACCGTGTCCAAACTGAAAAGAACAATCTATGCAAGAGCAGTACTGTTGGATGGGGAGACGCTAACACATCATAGGTTGAGGAAGAAGCAGCCTATGACGTCATGGAGAACGTGGGTGTTTTTCATTCGTCCGTCATAGATAGGCATAGGCCGGCCGTAAGGGGATGAGCAAAAGTGGGAAAATGGACGCTTTAACAGGGAAACATTTAATGTCGGAGAAAATTTCAGGAATTTCAGGACAAAACACAAAAATTAAGGACATTTCAGGATGTATTTTTTTTTCAGGAATATCAGGACAAGTATGACCCCTGCAGTGTTGTAATACTCCTGTGGTGGTCAGCATGGGAACCATTCATGTTGCACTCACCCGAAGATGTGTTAATAGGGTAAGAATTTTGAATAAATCCACTATCCTATGGAGTAGCGTACAGAATTTGGAAGCCATAAGTTTATGGTTCAAATAATCTTTTAATGTATACAGAATTTTGAATAGCTGCATATTAATAATCCAAATTTCCAACTTGTTTCACTTTCTTGAGAAAAAATTCATGTCATGGTAATATTTAGTTTGAACCTAGTTGTAAAAATCAGCTAAAACCCACAATTTCTTCAGACAATAATTTTAACGAAGATAAAAATGTCATTTAAAGGGACATGTCCTTTAAATGACAACATTCATAGGACATCTCAAGAATGGATCTGTTATTGGTTACATGGATTGTATGGAGAAATTTACTATGACAAGTACACCTACTATATTTCAAAATGTACTTTCAAAAACACCAGAATCTGTTTGCCGATCAATTATATTTATAAAAAATTTCAATAATCATCTCTAGAAGAATTTAGTGAAGATTCCTCATTATTTTTTCAAAAGAATACTTGAACATGTAATGAACCACATTATCTTTTTAAACACTTGAACTTGAAATGAAATGATTACCAGAATGATTATAACAAAAGAACCCTAATGTAAATAAAGTTTATTTTGAGTGATATGCAAAATTAATAAACATACCAAATGCAAGCACCAAGAGACTTCAAAGCAAGTTCATACTGTTTCAATGGCGTTTGTAATAAACTGTCATCTGAAAAACATTTTGAAATGTCACAAAAATAAACAATTTGAAATGTCACAAGCTTAACACAGTTAAAAGAGCGCTATTTAATTGCACTAATTAAAAACAATCAAATATTTTGCTTTCTCTAATATTTAACATCTTACATACAACTAAATCTTTTACCTGAATTTTGATTACACATTATAATTGTAAATAAATCTAATTTTACTTAAAAAGTTAGACATTTAAGACTAATTAATAAATTGTGCTATGGAAAATAAATTTGTAATTGTCAGTGAATATTAGCATAAATATTTTATAATGCTTTTAATTTTTATGGGAAATAAACTACCATTAATAAATAAAATGTTATGTCAAAAAGTTAGAGCAATTACATTTTGCACTTAAAATCAGTTTCTGATAACATAACTAGTTCCTTTTAACTATTTTCCTACAACATGGTAGTTTATTCTGAAAGGGTAATAATTTGTGTACGTAAAACCAATGTTTAAGTTGATTCTAGAGCTTCTATTAAATTAAGGTTGGGACTCAGGGCTGGGTATGTTCTCTATACTTGAGTCACGAACTGCAACTGAACAGACCGTACAGTATGCCATGTTGAGAAACAGAGCCACTGGTATACTGGAATAATATTAATTAGTATAGAATTGTCTTAAATGCCTAGGACAGAGGTGGCAAACCATTTTAGGTATGCGTGCCAAAAATTTACAAATATTCCTGGTGTTGCTGATGTGCTGAGCAGTTTGTAATGATGTATAATAGAAAATTTATTATTACAAAATTTCATTGAGACTAATTTTAAAATTAACATTAATTTCATAAAGATGAACTCATAACATGACATATACATTGTCGTACAAATTAATGAGATTTTTGCTGTTGTACATTGGATGCCAAATGCTTTAATATCTGGTTCCTACTTTGTCATTTTTAGTAATACACAGGCCAACATACATTTATCAGTCATTCTGTTTCATAAACAATGTTTTATAGAATTTATTTCGGAAAGTAACAACTCACAAGCTTATGTAGAGGAGAAAAGTGATAACATAGCAGTCGCTAGTGTTTTTAGACAAACAAAGGTTTCGGGAATGGCAATCCAAGTTCTCATTATTTCATCTTCTGCATTATTTTAAATTACGCCCAATAATCGATCATTTTAAAAAATTCCAAGGTATTTCTTAAATCAACATATTTTGTTTCCATATAAAACGACAGAAAATCGATTAATTGCAATTCTATATCATCCAAGTTCAGCCACTCAAAAGTCTCCAAATTGAGCTTATTTGCTGACATTGTGTATGAATGTAAAATAAATTTTGATGTTTCTGCAAACTCCCTGAACTGCTTTAATCTTGAAGAAAATTTGTTGATCATCGACTGAATAACTGCAGAAAACTCCTGTGTCAATTTAACTTGATCTGGTTTTTTATGAGATTTTTGATCTGAAAAGAATTTTTTTTGTATCTTGAAAATATTTAAAGGTATTAGAAACAACGTTAAGACTGAAAATTTGTTGTTTAGCTTTGAATGCTTTGATTAAATTAAACATAACAATAATTGTCTGTTGGCACCTTAGTTTCACATTTAACTCATTTAAATGTAAGCATAAATCAGTAAAGAACATTAATTTCGAAAGCCATCCAACATTCATTAAGTGATTATATTTTTGAATTATTTTCTTTTTAGGTAAAAAATGTCTAACTTCATCTATATACTCAACAAATCTTTGAAGACCTTTTCCAAAACTTAGCCATCGGACATTCTTATACATAGGTAAACCATTGTAAACAGAGTTTACCTCATTTAGTAATTCTAGAAATTTTCATTTGTTTAAAGTGCATGCAAATATATAATAGATCACTCTTGCTACAATGCTCATAACATCTTGGCTTAAAACTAGTCTTTGTATACGCAAAGAAAACTCAGAACTAAATGTCCAATATGTTCAGTAAATAAGTTGACAAAACCGTTTTCCACTCTGGTACGCAAGCCATAAGTTCGCCATCCCTGGCTTAGGACATTACCTCGACATTAATACCACAGATGGTAGGTATTTTATTTAGTGTCACACTGGTGTAAAACAACGGGCTATTGGCGATGTTTCGGGATCATGCCACGGATGGGAACTACTAAAATGGTACATCATCCCTGTTACAACACAGTTAAAAGCAATAATGCTATGCCCATAACATTACAAACAGGTAATACAATGCAGAAATTTCCAGGTTGGTTCATTTTGAGGTTTTATGGCACAAGGGTCATATTTGGCCATGCTGTGCCAGATACAAGACATGCAACATCAATAGACACATATACAATGAAAGTTTCACTGACACAGAAGAGAGAAATACACCCAGGGAGGAATGCACCTGATAGGAATCAAACCTGTGCCACCTACGATTCGAAGGTTGCCAGTGCAGTGGGCATACCCACTGAGCCACAATGGCCCTGCAGCAATTTCCAGGATTTTGCACATTCAGCAGGGACTATAGGATTGAAACAGTATGAAGCACAATTTGTTACTCCCTAAAATTCAACTGCATTTGCTCAGTGATTCATTTCGATATGCAGTGCACCAGGCCAGACATTATGTATTTTCAGAAGTTAATATATATATGTTGCTATAAATATGTTTATATGCTGCTATTTGCCTAGAGATTTTCATTAAGTTATCACAGCATACACAATAGGATTCAGTTATTTAACTGTAACTCCATACAGTTACTTAAATAGCATTCTATAATAGCCTCTTTCTAGTGGTCTTTTAATTTACATACACACATTTAGTATAGGTACAGTTTTCGTATTAATAAACTCCACCAGGACCCTTCTATGATAAAGCTCTTGCAAACCACAAGTATTGATTGAATAACTAAAAATTGCCAATGTCTTTGCTAATCAAGTGTCAAGATACTCTTTTTTAACATATTGCAATTACAAAATTTAAAACTTAATCAATTACTAAGAATAAGCATGAAATTTAAATGAGCAATTCATAACATCTAAAATAATATTGAGGAAAAACTTCCTATTCAAAACGTTATATAAATAATAGACTTTCAAAATTCAGAAAAACCCTAGTTAATGATAGAGCCATGTCATAAGTTCCACATTTTAGCAGTAAGACTAAATAACCAATTCTGCATTCTATGAACAAGCTACAAATTGAATTAGTGAAACCATTGTTAGTCTAGAACTCACACCTTGATCTAAATGCTTGCAGTATCCATTGTCTCGCAAAAACATGAAACAATAATCTTAAAATGCAAAGACAGAAGTATGCATGCTGATGACACTAGCAAAAGAAAATAATCAAAAGCAGAAATATGGATTGGAATCAGATAGCTAATTTGGTGACAATACTATATACAAAGAACTTTAAAAATTCTTCAGCACATAGAAAGTGTACTCAATTTTCATTTATCATTTAAAATGTTCAATAAAAGGTTTTCGATATAGAATGCATGAAATGTCCATGTACATACCAGTATCTAACATTTTCAAGATCGTTTGGGGATAGCTCATTGAATTATCTCTATTAATAAAGTAGCCACTTGATTCTATGAACTTCAAGACTTTGGAAAATTCAAAGAATTGTGAGCTCAGTGCTTCTTTTCTAATTCCACTTAGATTACTATTTAGCAATTGTAAAGTCTTTTTTCTTAGAGATGTTTTTTCATACAGAATCTGCAAAACAATAATTGAAAAACATTCAATAACTTGAATTTTCAAACGCACATGGATGCACAGATAAACGATAAGATGTCAGTATAAAATTTTAAACTTTATTTTTGACACTAAAATATTACTTAAGCCTTAAAATCAATATTTTCCAAACATCAGTTTTAGAATTACAAATGTACAAAGTTAGCTAATTTTGCAACAAGTAGGAAACAGTTCATAAAATGAGCATTTTTAAACAATGAATAGATTTTTGATCTCCGAAAAAAGCATTTTTCACAAAAATGGGGAATAGGTCTCTAAATATACTATATTTTCCTATCATTATTTCTTCTTGGTGATTTATCTTTCATTAAAAACCTTTTGCAGTGTCTATCCTCTAATTTAAAAACTTATTTCACATTATCACCTGTCTGGTTCTCTACTTGAACCTTCATCCCTAGTCGTGATCAGTTAGTGTAAAAAATGTAGTCAAAGAAAACATATCTTTACCAGCTGTTTCTGAATTCCACAATCGCTCACCTCAACCACACTATCATCAGTCAAATGTGTTTCCACTTCTTCCAAGATTAGGTTCAAGAGCCCATTCATTTGTTAATTTGCAAATAAACCATTGTTGCTTCTTTTAAGGTTACTTGACAGATGTTTTCCATTTTCTACTCAATATATGCAAAATAATTCAGTTTAAAGCAATTTAAATGTAATTTTAAAGGTGAAATGATTCCATAAATAGAGATCATGAAATAGATGTTTTGTTGACATTTTAGACAATATTAACATAACAATCCTCAAAAAACTATTTTGAATATAATTGCTTTCTAGACTTTGAAATAGAATTCCACAATTCGGATTACCATGAAGAAAGAATGAGCACTTTAGCATACTGATTGCATTTTGAAGGTATTAAAATAAAAATTAAAGGTAAAAAAGACATTTCTGAAAAATATATAAAGTATTAATACTTGATGCCAAAGATAATTTATGCAGTTTTTATGTAACTGATCTTAACATAGAATTTAACAACCCCTGCCTATTATTTGATTTATTAAAGTGTCAAAAAATGCTTTTTCAATTGATTTAACCATGTTATACAATTTTCAAACAAAATATTTCAGTACTTATTAATATCAATGAGGCCAAGTAGTCTAGTGGTAGCGCTTTGCGCTGCCACACTACAGGTTCGGGGTTCGATCGTTGGACTAGGCAAGGTCGACTCAGCCTTTCATCCCTTTGAGGGTCGATAAAATGAGTACCAAGCGTGTTTGGGAACTAGACAGTGGGGTCCCCGAGTCAGGCCGATCACCTGACAGGGACAAAAAATGCCACTCGGCACCCCAGAGCCTTCAAGGTCTCATAAGAGGGACGGGCACCGCCGGCCATGGTTCTTCGAGGGCTGTAGTGCCAGTTTTATTAATATCACACACAATAAAAATATGTTACTAGTTTTGAAAACTTCTTAATTTTCAATTTTAAAAAAGCTAAGTTCAAAGATTAATACTATCAAATCCATGTTAAAAACAATACACATTACGATTGTCAAACTTACTTCAACAATAGGGTGTAAAGCAAGAAGTGTCAGCATTCTAGATTGATGTCTATCATCCTTGAATTGGCCAAACTAGAAATAAAAACATTAAGTTGAAATAAGAAAGAACAGTAAAATATTCAAGTTACCAGGAAATATTTTGCCAAAAAACTAATAAAAATAAACAGATATGTTTAAATCAGGTTAATAAGTTTTAAGTTACAAGCATAAGCAGAATATAAGAAAAAATAAAAATACTGATACTAACTGTAAATTTCCCAATCGATGTGTCGATAAAACATATACCATACTCAGAGGAGGTCTCATTTCCATCAACATGCTGAAAACGTTTTAAGATTAAAATTTATTTTGCAGATAGCAAACCAAAATGTGAGAAATGTTGTCTTTCTATAAATATTAACTTCATTCTAAACATGATAAATTATATTCAAAATGTGATATATAGTCACACAACAATGAAACATAATCAAACATAATTTTCATGAGTTTTCTATTACTTCTGAAACATATATATATATGATGGAAGAATTTTAGATTTTAACAAAAATTTTTTTTTGAAAAATCCGTAAAATTTTAATTGCAGTCAATTTTTCTAGGGAATATCTGGTTTTCTAGTATTGTATGAATCTTGATACTTTTTCAATATTAAAATTTGACAAATTTTAGCATTTAGAAGTTTCTTGATCTTTATGCTTCTTTTAGTTTTTACACTAAGAGGGAACAAGTGCTGAACAAGTAACAGCGTAAAGGTTAAGAGTTGTGACCTAGAACTGAAGATGTTTTCGTGACTAAAACTGAAAATTTTTAGTTAACAAAATAAAGTATCTAATCAAAAAAATTATCACACCAAAGGAACAGGATTAAAAATTGGAATATTTTAATATATTTAGAAAACAAATATTTTAAATACAATTAAGCAAATACAAAAAGTCATTCAGAATAACCGCCTTACGGAATAAACATATTTCAATGAGACAATTAAAAACCCACACAATCTCCCTTATTAAGCAACTACAATTTACATTAAACCAACATGCATGACTACTAATTCAATTTATTGACATGTGATAATGTATTCCCTCATAAGCACACCTATTCAGCCTTGAACTCTTACAGATAAAGATTTTTATAACTTTTTCTTTGGCCACTATCAAATACTAGCTATGATGATAACCAGTAGTGATAAATATAGCAAAAAGGTCTATTTTTCAAATG
Source organism: Meta bourneti (assembly GCA_933210815.1). NCBI lineage: Eukaryota > Metazoa > Arthropoda > Arachnida > Araneae > Tetragnathidae > Meta > Meta bourneti. The sequence continues at coordinate 94,461,730 of OW119934.1, forward strand.
AAGCACAAGCTGCACAAAAAAAATCTAATTACTGCTGTTAAGATTTCAATAACAGTTTAAAATGTCAATGTGGTGCATGAACTAAAATTTTAATGAATTAAAAATGAGGAAACAGCTAAGTTAATATTTTGAACACACAACACATCTGTTTTTTTCTTGATCTTGGAATTACAATATTCAAACTTGAATGTTAGGAAAGAGAAGGAATTAGTCCAATTATTGAGAGGGGTATTTTTCTCAAACTGTTACAATTCTTGATGGACTACTTTTCATATACAGCAAACCCTTGTTGTATTACACCTCAATGTACTATGCATTCAGGTATATTACTCTTTCACTAATCTTCCAATGAATTTTCGATTTGTAAAAAATGGAGATCTCAACGTGTCTGAAATTGGGAGTTCAATGCTTCAAGTAGCTATCTTAAACATCTTATATAGTAAGCCAAGCTTTGGGTGTTTCAAGTGTACATACGAAGGAATTTCTGTCTAAAAATATAAAATTATCAGAATTTGATCTTCTTTTATTTCAAATATAAGCAAGTTTTTTCAACTCTCATTATATTTCTCCCCTCTGCATATCATGTATTTTTTATTAATAGAAGAGGATACACATAATTGGGGGCTGTAGTTGAAGTGACATAAAATTTCACACTGCATCAAAGTATTTTTCCCTGATAAATGGACAAATATGATGTATTTTGAATTTAATAGTACAAATAAAGACTTTAGTTAACAATGAATACATGTAAATCTTGTGATATTCATAAAGCTTTTTCAGTAAATTGTAATTATTTTTCAATAAGGATCTAGCTACTCATTTTTCAAAAATGAAACAAAGTTTTCACATGTTTCAACATAATGTAGCATACCTTTTCACATATTGTAAGCAAAAAGTTGTGTCCAGTACTCATGTTTTCTTCTTGGTATGTAAGGGTCCTGGTCCCTTTGGTTGTTATTTGGCATATTTCACGAGCTACCACTTTATCATATTTTGAGACATGAGACACTGAAATGCAAAAGATAACATTAAAATATTTATGCTTTAATGTACATAAATCATTTTTACTGATACCCAACATTACTCTTGGCAAATATTACTTAAAACAAAATAATGTTGACTTGTCAAAAACTCCAATTCTCAGATGGTTAGCTGGTTGTATTTTAATGGTGTCTGGTAAAGAAGTGCTTTTGGGAAGATATTGAAAAGTGCCTAGACTACCAAAGCTTCCATTTCAGGAATCTAATTGGGCTGCGATTCTAGCGAAAATTTATAGATGTACCTAGATATATTGAATCTCAACAATAGAAATAAAACCATTACCAAAAATTTTACGGTTTTGAGTTTCTATTTAAAGATTTATTGAAAAATGACCATTGTACCATATTACATTATTTTTCTGGTTTTTTTAAACATCAATTTCAAAGCAAGATATATTTTTATGTTAAAAAGTATCACAAATTTCTGATACACTGCTTTAAAAATAAAGTAAATAGCTACAAATCAATTGCTGATAGCACAACAGAAAAACAGAACCCATTGTATTCCCATAGTGAAAGGTTTGAAATAAAAGACATTGGAGGAAGTAAATAAAATAAATAGCTTTTTTAAAACATTTATTGAAACATATTAACTTAAAACTTATTCTTAGAATAATGTGTTTGATCTAACAGAAAAATATTGTCTTAGCTTTATTATAAACAGTTTCACATTGTTTTAATTTTGACCATACATCATCGAAAGAAATTGCTCTTATGTGTATGGATAAAATTGTTTCTCTAACCACGATTTCTTTTGATCTGTGTTTGTCTTATGAGTTTAAAAAATGTTAGGTATTAGATGCCAAACATCAGCAAACATGAACATGTCTAATTCAAATTTGACTTATAAGTTGAAAAGAGCACTTTATGTATGACCCTCCATCGAAACAAGTGGGGTTTTCGGACCAGACGTGGGGTCCTCTGATGAGGTGTAAAATAAGTTGTAAAGGTAGGGGAAAGAATTTGTTGGTGATTGTACTAATGATGCTGTTTTGGGTTTTTGACGACACGGTCTTGAGACGTGTAAGGGTGTCAGAGGGTTAAAGAACATAATTAGACTCATAAAATAATTAAACCATTATGTATTAAAATTTCAATATTGTTCCACTGTATAAGCTTTTTCTCAACATAGATTTGCCCTGGAACAGCTCTCTTAAGTAATACAAACACTGTAAAATCAATAATTTCTTTTTAAATACACTTTTCTGAGAAATATATTTAAAAACCTCAAATATTTTTAATATTGAAAAAATTAAAAATTACCTACACTTGGTGCTTCGATTGGAAAAATTAAGTCATCTAAAAATGGGATAAGCTACTAAAATATTCATAATTTTTTTTAAATTCAGAATATAAAATAAGGCAACATTAAGTTTATTGGTACATTGGCTCTTATAATAAAAATCCTAATTAGAATAAAAATTAAGAATGATGACTTTTCACGTTAAAATGATAGTTTCAGCATGTATTTCCCATCTGAACAATGATTTCAGTTCTTTACCTTAGCTCTTTTGTGCTTTTTTTTACTCAAATCCCAACTTGCTGGGATTTTTTAAGCCAAGGAAGTGCTATATGATAATTGTTCTAATGTGCTAAATTGGCAATCTTTTGTAAAAAAGAGGATGATAGATCGCCAACTTTGTGATTTGGGGTGACTTTACTGTTTTGTCATTACATGGGATTTTCCATAATTTCACTACTTCCCATAATAAAAGTGAAAATCTGAAACCTTGGCATCTTAGTCATATACACAGAATAGTATTTTCAAAATAAATGCAGTCTTGAACACACTCAACATAAACTTAAAAATTCATTTTTTTTATTAATATATCTAATCTTATAAATATATGCTTCAGTGAAGCATTAGTAAGAATTAACTAATTACTAATATGTTTGAAAACAAGAAATAATTATTCACATTAAATAACCAACAAATCTTACTTTTTTTACAGCGTTCTGCCATCATTTGAGGTGATTCTGTTTGTTCAACACGAGCTACTTTATAACCTTTTTCAATCAAACTCTCTGAGTATCGACCAAATGCCATTTCTGGAAATCCAGAATGAGCAAAGTCACCCTGGAAAAGGTTAATATAACTTATTCATTATTAATTTCACAAACTGCAAACAACTTATATATGTATGAAATTGCTATAAAAGATACATTAAAGAATTGCTATAAGATAGTTTTTTTTACACATGAATACATAAGATTTTTTTGCGACTGTTTTGCACACTTATATCTGCACACTTGCTGAAAATAATGGAATTCCTATACCATTATAAGCACTGCTGTAATAGCAAACGTATTAATTTAATTTTAAGACATTACAATTGGTTCAATACATATACAAGCATTTATAAGTATATTGAGGTGCACACTGGTACACATGCTGTAACTCATAAAGTAATAGTGCAAAGAGACATCACTTGATAGTCAGTTCCCTTCAGTAGAAATATGAGGAAGTTAGACAGCAAAGCAGTACGTCGAGCAGATCCTACAACCTGTTGTTTTCCCTTTAATGCCAATGTGTCCAAAGGGGCTATTTACCAGCATAATGCCTGGCCACACATGGCTCGCTTATCTCAGAAATATCTTTGTGGTGCTGAAACCCTTCTTTGGGAGAAAGATCTCCAGATGTCTTCCATCGAGCATGCCAGGGATGTTAGGCTGTCAATTGCACCACCCTGGAATATAAGGTATCTGAAGCAACAGCTGCAAAATGCATGGCATAGTTTTCCACAGGACAGCAAAAGGACTCCATGTCACCCATATATTGGAATGTATCACTGCCAGAATGGGGCTTTTCAATGCAACAGTTTATAATCTTTTTATGGATTTCTATAATAAGAGTTCACTAGATTTGATATTATATTTCTTTTCATAACACACATGCTGTTTCGTTCTGATCAAACACCAGCTTTAGGTAGTTCCGATTTTTTTGGCAGAATGCATACTTATAAATGTATATGTTTAGGACATTCAAAGTTTCTTTAAACTTAGCTGTTTCAAGCTCCACTCGAAGTTATTTCACCATAGAGGTGGTCATCAGAATGTACTTTTCAGAAGCATAAAAATATTTTACATCAATGCAACTTTAGTTTATTACCATGATAAACTAAATTTGAAAATATTCTGTGGATGCATCTCCCTTGGGACTAAGAGTAGTTCTGTCTCATGTAATCACCAATAATAAATATCTAGAAGCTTCTGCTTCAAAAACTCTATAAAGCAGAGCAAAACTACTTTCAAATAAAAAAAAGATGCAGTGGCAACAATTTTTGATAAAAAGTTACAACAGTACCTTTTTGAAAGAAAACCTGTAGTGGTAATGGACCACTGCCCTCTAATAAGTATTTTTGCTCCTAATATAGCAATACCTACTATTATTTCAAAGAGAGGCAAGGCTTTTATCTTTTATTAGTTATAGCATTTGAGTACAAGGCTCAGAGCAAGCAATTCTGATGCTTTAACCATGTGTTTCTATTGAATATGAAGGAATGCAACCAACTATTTTTAAATTTTCATTTTGTGTTTTACCAACTACCAGCACTGATATAGTAAAAGCAACACATAATGATACTGTTTTAGAACTAACTCTCAAGTATGTACAAAATGGCTGGCAAAGAAAATCCACCATGTGGCTCTAAATTCATTTTTTAGTCGGAAACAACAGTCACATGACAATTGTCTTCTCTTGGAAATGCATGCTGGACCCAGAAATAACTATAAAATTTGTTGTATAATGCACATTTGTGGGAATTTAAGATATGAAGGCAGTTGTATGAAGTCATACAGAGGTCACAGAAAGATAAATATGTAAGATTGCCTTAGCCTGTCAAAAGAACAGAACCCTATCAGGAACATCACTTCGTGTACCTAATACCTATGGAATAGTGCATACTGACATTGTAAAAAAAGATAAAAAGAATTACCAACTAGCTGTTGATTAGACACTCTAAATAGTTAGAAGCCATACAAATACCTTTCACTATTTACATTGTCCCATATCCCATTGCAACTTTGCTACAAATATTCTCAGGATATGGGTTATCATGAGAATTAATACTCACAACAGCTCTCAATTAACATCAGAATCCAAATGATTTCAAAAATAGAATGCACTGAAGCTCTCATTAGAACAAACCATCCTAATGTAATGAATTAGCAGAAAGGACAGCACTAACCTTAAAAAAAGGCAACTAAAATGCACGATACAACAGATCGAAGCACATTGAGTAGGAAAGCATCTCATTTCCTAATGAGCTATTGCTCAAACACACATGCTACTACAGGATATCTCCAGCAGAAATGTAAATGCCTTCTATTAACCAATGCATACAACATTGGCTATTGTACATCCAAGTACACAGGTCCACGTACAAAATCAAAATATTAAAAGATACTACAGTGCAACTTGGATAAAACGAATGTCTCTAATTCGAAATCGTCGTTAATTCGAAGATTTCTCTTAGTCCCTTGAACTTCTCATTAAATCAATGTTAAAAAATCGTGGATAATTCGAAGTTTTTTAATAAAAACTTTCGAACCATAACTACTTTATGGCCTTTCATTGTTAAGAAATCATCGCCGGAATACCCCCACTTGTTCGACACATGAAAGCTGAAATCCCCTTCCCGCCACCTGTTACGTAAGCTACAGTACATGTAATATGTATTATCCAAGTTGCACTGCATTTTTGTTTCTAAGGTAATTGCCAAAACATTTTCTCTATTCTTTTGAAACTATATATTGAAATATTTAATATCTTTTCCATGCATCATATGGTCTATAGCTTATCAATCAGTCATTCGAATAGCACTGCTTTATAAAATAGATTTTTCTATGGCAAAAGAAAATTTTCCTAATTAATTTACAGTACATGTAATATGTACTGTAGCTTAAGTAATGTAAATCTTATTTTGTTTACATACATATAATTTTTAAGTCTTTCATTCCATGATCTTTATGAATAAATATTTACTTATTGACAGAATAATATTTGCAAGCATTCAGTGGACCTGAAATTAAAGTTAAAAGATGTAGCTTTTTTAATTCGAAGTTTTGGATAATTCGAATTTTTTTAGTGGTCCCTTCAGCTTCGAATTATCCAAGTTGCACTGTATAATAGAAGTTATTCCAGAAATCGGTATCTTGCTTCTAATCAAAAAGTATCTGTCCACTCTATAAGAACCAACAATGGAGCAGGGGACCTCAAGGGGACAAAGCATAGATTGTTCATGCTGACAATAGAGGTATCTACAATAAGGATTAGTAGGGTCCAGAATGGAAAAGGATTTCCAGATCATGCAGTCATGATAATTTGATAATATATAATTTTGACATGCCAAAAAACACCAATGCAGCTGAAAATAACAATGGAAGATAATCCTGGGAATAACCATGTGTTTACACTGCAAGTCGTTAAAACCTTGTTCCACATAGCGTGCAAACTGAACAGTCGAATAAATTACAAATACCAGAGCAATCAGAAGGCCTGCAAATTATCAATCAGTTCCTACTGCTTGTTGAAATCCCATACATCAGAACGAAATAAGTTTGATTAGGCTTATAAACTCTAAATTTAGAAAGGGAAGGTACTGTAATATATTAAAGTGCATTGATGGTATGTTACGTATTAACTGAAAGTACAGTGCTTGTACTTTTAAGTTCAAAAATAAATTAGAAAACTTTTATATATCTGTATAGCTTCATGCTTACCATCCACATCACTATCAGATACTGTAGATAAAACTATAGAAAAAGATACAAAATCTTTCCATTATTAGGATTCATATTTTGAATAAGAAAGTATTTATTCCATTTAATTCATGATTTGGGATTTTATTCTTTGACTTGAATGCCTAAAAAAGGTCAACGCTTAAGTGGTTCTCATTTCTAAAGTAATGTCATTACTAGTGTGAAGCCACAACAATTTTAGAAGTTGGTTTAGATTTAATTTACTTTAGTTACTCAACGAATTGTCAATCAAAAGAAAGCCGACCACCTATTTTTTCATAAGAGCTTTATAGCTTCACTTGTTTTCCTGCACTTGTCTCATTTGCACAACAAATAGAAATCTAATAAATTACAAAATACTTAACCCATGGGCTTATTTTATTGTGACTTTATATCAGTGTTCTGCATTTTCTTTGTTTTGAAGGAACACTTGGAAAAGTTGCTTTTCATTTTATTTGCATTAAGATATTGTATTTTTTGCATAATTCATGAATGATTCAAGTGAATTGAAATTTTAAAAAATATTAGTATTTCTTCAACACCTAAAGTTATTCAATACGATCAGGGTATGAAAAAATCATTTTTTAAAAATCAAAATCGGATTTATTTGAGTTAAATCAGATTTTTTTATTTTAATTAATCCCTTGCCCGTACAAGTTTAAACTTGTTGAATATAAATCGCAAATCAGTGGTTTCGATTTATGCTAAAAATTCACATTTATTATGAACGTTAATAAATATAGCATGGTAAATTTTTGAAAGATTAAAACGGGAAATAGGAATTAAGAAATAGCATAGAGAGAGCATAAGAGTAAATAGAACAGCACAGTGATGTTTTCCCATCTGGTTCTTGAGTGGTTTAGATCAGTTTCATTTTAACCTATAACAGTTGGCCCGAAATTTTTGGGAACTAGATGAATAATGTTGGGGGATCCCACTAACACCATTTTAAGTTTTGTATAAAATTATTCAAAAATCAGACAATATCAGAATTTTTCGCATTACATATATGTATAGAATTTCGTTAGTTACTTTTATAAAGTAATTAATAGGTTAAAGACTTGTTTTTGAGAAAAATTCATGTCACCAATAGAAAATAAAGGAAACTCTTGCACCAAAATTCATGAAAAAAATCTTACTTCTCATTAATCAGCTTGCAAAAAGTATTTATTTGAAAAAATGATTTTTGTAAGAAAAAATTAGATACATGAAAATATACATAAATTGAAATCAAATATGCATATTTAAAAAATTTTCTGAGCATTGATAAGTATTTCAAAGTGATATTCCAAACACACAAAAAGGGTTTACACATAACCTTACGAGAAAATGAAGCTATTCTCTATGAACAGCATAGAATACGTGCAATAACATTCCCCAGAACACGACAATTGAATAGAATTTTGAGTTTGCAATAAAATATCAGAATCAGAAATATTTTTCCACTTCAATCCATAATCTATTTTATTACTCAATTATTAGATGAGCGAATTAACTTTTACATTCCAAACTTCAATTCCATAATACAGAATAGTTATGCTAGCAGTGCAAAGAATACCTAGGAATCAATGCATAAAATTTCCCAATGAAATTTAAATAAAAACTAACCAACATATTTCACAAAACAAAATGAAAATATTAAAATTCCCAATTATGAACATTTATATGCAAAATTGCAATGCTTTTGGGATACTGAAAAAATTTTTCATTGTGAATAGGTGTCTATTTTTCTGAAAACCGAATACTTAACTTATTTGATATAGTTCTCAACTTAATTGAATAAAATAACATGCATCTTGTGTGAGTGTTCACAGTCATTTCATTTTTAATATCAATAAACTTAATACACAGAAAGGAATATGAAATTTAAAATTTTGATTTATCATTTTTTAATACAAATCACTTTATTTAAATCAAGATTAAAATCGTGATATAAATCAAGCTGATTTAAATTGGCATACCCTGAATAAGATTGAATAAGATACATATATAGAATAGATAAACCAAACTATAAACTTTGTACAAAATTTAACCCTCCAAGCTGAACACCAGAGAATTCCAATCACAACTTTCTGTACAGAAGCCGGTAGACCCGAGATATCTTGGAAACCAAAATGCAAGTTTAAGTGTCACCACGAGAATCTTGGATTGACCACTTTTCTGTCCCCTTGACCACCCGTGCCCTTTAATGAGGGGAAGTGGTGGAGACACTTTGTGCGAGGGGTCCTGATGGAAAAGGACCATCCTGTAAAGGCACTTCCTCAGAATGTGCCCAATGAGTATCAATCACAACAGGGCATTCCTGTCTTTGTTAAGCTACTCTTTGGGAGCATCTACCTTCGGGTACTTCGGGAAAAAGAAGTTGAATTGAAACTTTGGAACCACAAGAGCTTTTTGAAAATGTATTACCACTGCTATTTTGCTTTTTGAAATGAAAACATTTCAAAATGCTTCATTGGAAGAATGATTCAAAATTTACGAAACAAAAAGCAATTAACACAAAGTGACATAAATTCAGAGAAAAAGGTTAGAAATTAAAAAATTAAAGGTATGATTTTTGCTGAAGTCAAAACCACATGACATACTTTTTAAACTACGTACAATTGTTTAATTTAATATTTCAGTACATATGAAAACTTGACAGTGCGATAATTGGAAGAGTTCAAATAGGTTTGGTGAAGTGGGTGAACTGTGGGGGCCATCAATGCGATAAAGAATTTTAAAATTTCAAAAACAAGTTTGGTTCTTCTCAAACATTAATTATAAATGGATAATTAACCTTTGAAAATCATATTAAATAAAATATGTTTTGAGAAAAAAGAAACTATGGGTAAGACATGTCGCCTCGTATGAATGTAATTTGCACAAAAGAAAATTTAGTTTTTTATGGGGTGATGCACACTTGTATGTCTTCTAGAGCACTATCTAGATATTACACTATCAAACGAAAGAATATATAGTCTTAATATGTCCTAGAACAACCATATGCCGAGCTTTTACCATTTGAAGGTAATGAGACATCCCACCACACTAAAATTGTTAAAATTTACCAGTCTTGCACTAAAAATTTACAAAAATTACTTTTAATTTATTTTTAAGAAACGAAATGTTTCACTAACTCACATTTTTGAATGTCTTTAAGAGGAATTTAATCCAGGAACATATGCATGAGCAATCAAGAATGAGTTTGGTTGCTGGTATACAGAATGACTTATTCAGAATCCAATCATCAATGAATTGATGTGATTGAACCAAAAAAATTGGTTCGTTAGATACTTGTCTATAAAATCTTTAACACCATGTTGCTCTAGGTGTGACTAAATTATTTTTAATCTGAATTTCCCAAATCATAATTGTATAGCTTCTTATTTTATCGGCTATATACTTCCATTTAATTATAAACATTTCAGATAAAAAACAAAATGTTTAACACAATGCATCAAGGGACAGACATCTATACATAAAGTAGAGTTGGCATCTGTCTATCCATCCTCTATACAAATCTACACCATTTGACCAATCCACACCAAACTTGTACATTTATTCTTCAGAACACTGCAGGTAACGTAGGGTACATATTAACCTCCATTCTATTTGTCTTGTGTGTGCTGAGGAAGTTAAAAACAATTCAAAATCCCCATAGGAATAACATTTGAGTATTTTTACGATCACTGTCTGAGCAATTCACACCAAATATATGGTACATTCATTCTGTAGAATCCTGTGGGTAACATAGGCTATATATTAACCTCCTACAATTTGTCCTAGGTCTGAAGAGGGGTCACAAAAATTTGAAATCCCCCAGTTATTCCTATTTACAGTATTTTTACGATCAATGTCAGACCGATTCACATCAAATTTGGTACATTCATTCCTTAGAATCCTGTGGGAAACATAGGCTATATATTAACCTCTGTTCTATGTCTTAGATCAACAGAAGGTTCTAAAAACAATTCGAAATCCAAATAGGAATAGCATTGAGTATACTATCACAATTTGACCAATTCACAACAAATTTCGTTTATATATTCCTTAGACTACTGTGGATGTAACAGGCTATATATTAGACCCCTTTCGGATTTGTAATAGGTCTTTAGAGGGGGCTAAAAACAATTCAAAATCCCCATAGGAATAACAGAGTATTTTTACAATCATTGTCAGATGAATCCCGACGAATTTGGTGCATACAATTTTTAGAATGATGGGGAAACATAGGCTATACATTAACCCCATTATATTCGTCCTAGGTCTGGAGAGGGGTTAAAGACAATTGAAAATCAAATTCAAATAGGTAGGTAATTAACGTCGCACTGGAGCAATACAACGGGCTACTTGCGACGGTTCGGGATCAATCCTGAAGAAAAAGATCCAATGACGTAATTTTGATCCTTGTAATTTTGAACCATGACGAGATGACACTTGACCTGGCACCCCACTCCCTAAACATCCACACCATGCCAATATGAGGACATTTGAGGCCACGACAAGTTTAATGTGCACTTGCTCCCCTAGAACACGATGGCATTCATAACTGTCAATATTATATAAGTGGCTAAAACAAAAAATTGTGACGAATCTTAAGTGCTTTGTTCACAAAGATATTTGCTCATTTAAATTGTCTTAGAAATAATTGAGTAATTATGTAATTTCAGGATGTGAAGTTTGGTTTGACTCTCATGTGAACTTTTGCAACATGATTGGGATGTGAGGAAATTACCTATCAAAATAACTACGAAATCAATGGATTATTATTGAAAATGTAAAGTTTCTGTGAACATAGAATACTAATTTGTATTGCAATTTATTTTAAATATTTCACTTTTTAAAAAAGTAAATTTAACATTTACCTATTTTTATTTATATATTTCTATTTACTACATAAAATGCAGCATAAATCAAGATTTATTCTCCAGAAAAGGCAGTTACACCATGTGACAAAGTAATACATGTTGTAGTAACACACATGGCACAGTAATAGATTCACATGCCATGTGGCATAGTAATTACATGACATGTGAATCACGTCTTGTAATTATTATGAAGTTAGGTCAGGAAGTATGCAAACATTTTCGGATAAAAAGATCTGCAAAAAACACACATAACTCAAAATGCAATTTCACCCTACCTTCATAAAAATTAAGCCAAGTTCTTTAACACCAATAACAGCATCCATATGATACAATTCATAGAACTTGCCAACCTAAAGTAAAAATAGTATTCAAACTAACACAGAAAGAATTTACATTAACTCAAGACATACAATGTCTATGAAAACTAAAATAAAGTAAAATTACTTGTTTTATGTCTTAACTTATCTTTAACATCTACTTTTGGTTTAAAACAAAAAAAGATTACCTAATATTAGAAAACTGTCCCTTTATACAATTTGAAATAACTCAAAAACAAAAACTTTAAATTTAGAAGTATATTTTAAGTTAATAATTCAAACAATTGCATGCAGAATCTTTAGTTGAAAATATACAATTTATTTTACAAGGCTAAATTAAAATAATGATGAAAGAATGAATTATGAGACAGATTACCTTAAAGAACAGAACAGTATCGAAGTGATCTGATTTCAATTCCCACCACTGCCTCATTGCCTGGAAAAAGTATTAAAAGAATGAAATTCTACAAAATAAAAATGTTGACAAACAGAATATATATTCGCTCTCATAGCTTTTACACTTCCCCTCTCATAAGAATATTTACGATTCAATGAATTGTTTTATCTCTAAGTTACATTATATCTTTTCAGAAAGAAAAAATTAAATTTTACAAGCCAGATCGAAAATTCTTAAACATATTTTACTTCTCAATATAAAATTTGTTCACATCTGTATTAAAAATTTATAGCATCTCATGATATAATTTCCATGGTTTATTTCAGTTTAATAGATTTGTTTGTTAATTGGAAAAATGAAATATCCTTTTTGTGTTGGGTCACTTTTCTTGAGATGTTATAACTAAATAATTTAAGCAATATTTAAAAACAATAGTTTTCAATTTTTAATTATAAATCTACAATCTAACAAAACAATGCAAAATATTAATATCCTTTAAGATCATGTTTAATGTGTTGGCTTTTCACAAATCTACTTAGCAATAGAAATTATGCATGCAATTCAAGAAAAATTATAACGCAAGAGAAAAACTATAGTATGAAATGTAATTCAAATGAAAAAATTTGCTCCATGTTTTAAGAATACTTGGAAACAAATACTCACAGGTGTAGTTTTGTTTAAAAAACTTTCAGGAACACATAAAGTTCTGGGATTGTACATCGGGTCTGTATCCAGTTTCCCAGACCTATCTCTAAAAATCAATGCATTCACTTTTAAATTAAGATTAAGCAATGCTAAAACATCAGAATATTTAAGATGTAACATTTTTTTTAATGAATTTAAGATATGTCCTGCATTAAACTGGAGTAATGCAGACATTCCAACGGTTATGTTACACAAATTTGCACATGAAACAGATTTTTGTAGACTAAATTTATTCTTTGTTCCCACTAAATCAAACATGAGCTTCTGTAATTTTAAGTGCAATCATAGCTAAGCCAAGTGTGATAATTTCTATCACAAATTTATTCCATTTCAATTGATCTGTGTTATATATTGCTTGTTATGCGTATGTTGTTTAAACATTCCAGTTTGTTTTCTTCTTACTTATCCTACTTTGCCTAGTCTGAATTAGACGTGGTCCACAAAAAAACCATTAGCTAGAGTTCTTTGAGAGCAGCACTGACTTGTTACAAAGTCCTCAAGCAACAGCAATACAAGAAAGAAAATATTAAAGCGAAGTCAGAGTTACCATGCACTTGGTGCAAAGTGGAAAATTCTTGTACAAACTTCATAGGCCTTAAAATGACAGCTCCAGCATCCTTGATACACAAGTGCAGTTGTGCACAAACTAGGTTGGTTAAAACCGTTGACTGCATATCACCTCAAAAGTTAGCCAACAGTTGATGGAAGTGGTTCTAAGCAACCGTAGCCACTTTTGCCTGTTTGTTGTCTGTTTCATTTTCTTCAAGGTCCAATGAATATGTATCACACAGTTTAGAGATGACAATATCCTCAGTGTTTGGAGGATATGTACACCAGTTTCTTCAATAGCCCTCCACCAATTATTCAGATGTTGAACTGAGCTTCTGCTAAGAGTCAGGATCCAAATGTTAATGTATCTATTAAACGATAATGCACGATTTAGCATTTCAGCAATGTTCAGACCAAAACAGAGCAATGATCCTGATCTGTTCTCTTGATTTTAACAATGTTATCAGCAGATTTGTCGCTAGAGATGTTATTTATCACTCTAAGGCCAGTTGTCTTAAATCAAGATGTTGTGTCTTCTTATTCGTTGGGGACAAAAGGTCTGTGTGAAAAAGATTCTAGAAAGCTGGTTGAGGGTCAAGCAGCAACCCAAGAAGAGCTCTACTCTCATATTGATCAGTCCTATTTTCTCCACACACGAGATGGCTTTCTCCAGCCTTTGGTTTACCCACTGCTTGATAAATTTAGATGTTTGGTGCTGATTACAATAGCTTATCCTTTTACTCATGTATTTTGCCAAGCCAGGTTTTCTCCAGAGTGCCAAGGGTTAAGATCAGTCTCATTCAAAACAATTTTACCTTGACAACTATTACGGAGTTTCGTTATAATCCTGGTCACGAAGTACCACCCTTTCTAGTTTCTTAAGGTTACTGGTAAATGAAGCATGATGGATTTGATATCCATACTCCAAAGATAGGCTATATCAGAGTATTAGTAGTTCTCAGGACAATAGCATCATCATCCCAATCTCTGCCAAGTTGAGCCAAGAACTTCCTCACGGCTCTATTTTAAGCCCATCTCTCTTGTCATTTCTATCTGGTATTGATTTGGAAGGTAGGTAAGTTGAGTTTTTTCTGGCACAAGTGTCAACTTTGAATAAGCTGCACCGAAACAAGTTTTAAAATTACATAAGGAAAGTAAAAAATGTTTTCAATATCAAAAGTAAAATCAATCAGAAAATAGAATAACAATTTGAGTGATGTCAGAAAAAGTTCATAATAGATTAAAAGCATTGATTTCTTGTAAGTTAAAAACATTGAGATCAAAATTTTTTTTAGTGTCAGATAAGTTTAAAAAGTACAAATTAAAACATTTTTCCTAAGATATTTAAAAGCAGGACATTCTATAAGGATGTGTCTTACTGTGATGGGGCAGTGTATGCCCATTAAAATCTCCTAGCAGTATAAAAGGAGAGGGGAGTTCTTCAACTACATCATTCAAGTCCTTTTTATGAATGTGGTCACTTGGAGGCAGATAAATGCAGATAAGTAATCTGAACATTGAGCTGAATAGCAACGGCTTATAAGTTTGTGCAAAAAAGGGAACACAGTTGATGGGTGGTCTAGAGATGCAAGAAGGGCCATACCTCCTGTTGATTGATTATTTTCTTTATGGTTTAAAGAATAACAGTTAATTTTAATCTGTACATTAGCTGTGTTTCATGCAAAGCAATATATATAGGGTGAAAAAATTGTCAATAAGTGATTTAATATCATTCAGACACAAAAAATGGATGATGTATGAGGATCAAGTCCATACCAGTAGTTTTCAATTGTACAAGGTTTTTGTCTTTGTCTAGATATTTTGAGGTTTTGGTTATTTGATAATAATGGATGGTCTTCACATGAGAAGTGGTAATAGAAGGGGAGAAACATTAGGCATTTATTTAGTTGGTTGGATGGATATTTTGGTAAGATGGTCAATTTCTTTGCTGACTGGTTATTGAACATATGGAGATGGAGTTAGGGTAACAAAAAATATTTTAATGCTTTTGAGAAAAGGCTATTTTGTGATGGATCATGTGCTTTGACTATTTTTCGAGCTTACAAATGCAAAATTTTCTGGTTTATTTGGACAGCTTGAATCTCTTTTTTTGCCAGATAAGAAAAATTCTAGGGAAAGACAGATGATTTCCTACGCAATTTACACCTTTAGGATCGGCTTGATATGTTTCTGCATCACCACCAATGATTGAGCAAAGGGCAGACACATTCATTTGCTCAACAAGAATTTTTCGACTGTCCATATTTTTGGCGTTTGAAACACCTAACTGAATAGGTATACATGATCAGACATTGCATGAAATATATCAAGCTTTTACAGAGTGAAGCAAAGCAGAAGAGTTTAAAGTCAAAATGAAGTGCTGAGTTGGTATCAATTGCCACACACAATCATGTGGGATCTTAATGCATTGGACACCAGACATTGTTTTTTAAATCCCTCTAACATACTTTCATTTATTAAATTGTACTGAGAAATAACACTACAAATATTCAAAGTATTATGCAGTGTTGCCTTGATAAAAGTACTATCAGATATACAATGAACTAAAAGGTTTCCAGACTAGTTTTGAAATTTGTTTTGGGTCTCCTATGGTACTTCCAAAGTATTTTTGGACTAAAAAAGGTGATATATTGCTAAGCCATACCTTTTCATTCTGAACTATCAGGTACTAGGGTTGAAAAGAATCATGAATGGTTTGATTTTGCAGATTCAAGCCTCCATTGAGTTCCTTAAATTTATTCATTGGTGAGGGTGGAATTGTGGGCTCAGTCACATGATTGTTACATTATGACTGGAGAAAGCCAAAATAAATGGATTTAAAAAGTCCTGAATAAAAACATGTTGTAGTACTCAATTTTAAATATGTGCACTGATCACTAAAAATCTGTTTTAAATCAATTTTTTAAATTATGAAGACTAAATAAAAGATTTTGCTATTCCAAACAAAATTTAAAATATTTTTCTACTTAGATTTAAAACACATTTTTATGAGATAGAGCAGAACTAAGCACTAAACGTTTTTCCTCTTCATTCATTCATTCATTTACTTTAGAGCCAAATTATGGAACAGATAATTTTAATCAATGGATTTCACAAATCTAAAAATTAAAACAGAAGACAAATTTAAACAAAATTCATCTTCATATGGTAATCTAATAATTAATCACATACATTGAAGAAATGTAGTTCACAATGAAATACATTAAAATATAAAATATTTCATAACAGAATAAATTTACGAAAATCAATATCATGTTTCATTAAAAACAATGTGAAATTAACCTGATCTTTTTTGGTTGCAACCATTCAAGTTTCTCATGAAAGTACTCCTTCACATAGTCTTCTTTAGCAGGTTGGTTTTCTTTAGATTCTTTACTTTTTACAGATTTCTAGAACAGAAAAATCCTTTTTCAATTTGCAACAAAAAGCATAGAAATCCTTTTTGCTCTGTGAAACTAAATGACGATATAAAATAGCGCTTATAATTCTGAAATATCAGCAAAGAAAGTAAAATGTAATTTTTCTAGTCTTACCTCAATGGGGGACATATCTGAGGATATTTACTAAACTTATATATCCTTATAACACACTTACATATATTACATAATAACCCCTCTTATAAATATAACAGCCATTTATTCTGCATTTCCTTTTTTCTCATAAAAATAATAATTCAAGTTCGAAATTTTCATTTTTGATAAATATTTTAGTTGAAAAATACATATTCATCATAACTGAAAACAAAAAACTTACAGTACTCAGAATTTGCAATCACTATAAAATGTGATGATATATAACAAACAATATTAATAACAAGAAACTGAATGGTTTTTGATGTCACAATCTAGTTTTAAGTACTGCCTTCTATTCAAAAAGGAAAACCATCAAATAACTATATCCAAAATTCCTTAATATTTAAAACATTTTTTCATTGCCACATGTTTTGCATTCTCTACACTGCAGAAATAGATTTTAACACACTACACTGCCAAAATATTCAGATACCAAACAGCATGAAAATTTCATGATCACACACTACCATACATGTATCACATACTACCATACATGATATTAAAAGCAAAAATGTTATTTTAACATTCTTATTGCAAAAAATATAAACAGTAAAATTATCAATAAATTGTGAAGGAAAACGAGAAATTTTTCAAATGAATTAATTCAATTTTTCACAAGAAAATTTATCTATTTAGCTGTGTATATGCCATGCCTCCATAATAAAAACTCTCGGAGAAGAACTTTAAAATTCTTAATACTGGCTGAAAACATTCAAGACAATATACAGTAACTCCTTGATATACTATGCTTCTTGGATGACAAGAAAATTACTATATATATTGAGGGTTGAGAAAAATTTACTTATAGAAATAAGACAGAGATTATACATTACATTACGCACATAAAACAAAATTATGTAAAAGTACACATTACGCCCAAAACCTATGCTTAAACCTTTTAAAATAATACTAAATACAGTAGAATCGTTTTGAAAACAGGACATCTATTTTAACCCCATTTTCGAAACATCCAAATTTTCTTTACCAATTCAATTTAAGAAAACTGCTTGAAGAAAGTAACCTTTGCATTTCCAATTCTGAAGAATCAGATTGAGATTTCATCTGCTGTTCATAAATCGAAAACTCATAACAGGACACATTAACAGGTTTTACTTCATTTTTATGCAAACATTAAAATCTAAGCTTCTCAAGTACAACTAAAGTTAATTACGGATACAGGAAAAACATTTAATTTTAAACCCACATAATGTGAAAAATCAACATTGAAAATACTAACCTGCTTTGAAAGAGGTGTAGATGAAGAGAAAGGAGTGGAAACAAGCGATACATTTTTTGGAGATACTTCAGCTAGTGGAGTACTAAGCCTACTGTCATTCAATGATTTCTTTGGATTAAACATATGTAATGAAGGTATAGTTACATTTGCTGATTTTTTCCTCTAAAACAAATATTTGAGTCAATTCTAAGGAAAATCTATCACATTATAATACTTAAAAAGAATAAGATTAAATTTCTTAAATATTACTGTACTTTGATTTTGTATTTTTCTGAAAAAAATGTTTTTGAAATATTTACTAATGAAGGTATAGAAAGAAAATGAATATTTAGTAAAGCAGCTAGTGAGTAGGTGCAATTAAAGTTGGCATACATTAATTGCCAACATTTGAAATACCATTGTCAGTAATATCACATTAGGTAAAAATCTCCCCCACTTTTTCTGATTCTATATTAATTTATTTAGTAGACTGAATGCACAAGGTTTAGTATCTGAATGCACAAGGTTTAGTACCTAGTTCACGTGCATCAGCCTCCAAGTCAGAAGACACAGAACTAGTTTCAGAAACAGGCACCATGGTCAGGTCCTTCTCATTTTCATACACATTTTTAATGTTCTCCAAATCATTTAAGTCATTATTGAGCACAATCAAATTTTCGTTAATGAAAAGTCAAACAAAAAATTATTGGGGAAGGTCCCTTATGTTAGTATGTGGTGTCTTTGACAATAGCAGAAGACATAATTAGGTTTTTGTAACACCACACAATAAGGCACACAATGTAGGTAGGTATTTTAATTAACGTCACACTGGAGCAACACAATGGGCTATTGGTGACACTTCAGGATCAATCCCAAAGGGAAGGATCCAAGCACACAATGTAGGAAACAATGCACTTCCAACAAGGATCATCTCACTTTAAAAGTTTTTTCAATCATAAAGCTTTCATGCACAAGCTATTAAAAATGCAAAAGCATGTTAAACTTTCAAAATTCCAAGGTTTTAGACAGGGAAATAAAATAAAAAATAAGCAACTCAATGTACAGCAGGATCTAACTAATAGTTGTAGCAGTCTTTAAAATGAACACCATTAAATTGCTTTAGATCAATGGAAGTTCTTAGATTCTTTGTAATGAAATCACCATCTGACTTAAAATGTCATTCCTCTTTTCTAAGGCAGAAAAATATTCTGCATGATTATTTGTATCATTTACTAAGCTTAGATCTAATCTGGAAATATTACTCACAATGGAAATACTGCAGAGGACACTCATCAACAAGTTTTTGTCATGAAGACTAAAAACTACCAGCAATTCAGAAAACCTCATCTTCTGTTTTTCTGATAAGATTTTACATTTTGTAACTTTGCTTTATTGCTTCTTTTGTGGTGATAAACAAAACAAAAATTTTCTGAACAATTGAAATTTCTAGGATGCCTTGTAGATGTTTAAAAGTTAATCAATGTTAGTTAAGGTCCTTTGTAATCTTCATTTAGTCAAGTAACAAATGAACAGTTCCTGATTATAACTACAAATAATCTTGATCTTTGAATAGCTACTTTAATGTAGAGATGATCCCCGAAATGGGCAACTGCTTCAACATTGAATATCTCTGGATATAACGATAGTAAATTCATGACATTTTTTTCATATTTAGACTAATTTGACAAAGAATTATCTTAAGGCATCAAAACATGGTGTTGCCATTGGAAATTTTGTTTATGCAAAATTTGATATGAACCCTATACAATGTTTTTACATTTGAATTTGTAGAGGACATTATTCCCTATTGAATATCTTTGCATAATGCTCGAAATAAAGGGAGGGTCAGAGTTTTTTTCAAGACTGTACACATCAAAGTAACAAAAGCAAGATCTCCACATTTAAAAATGTAATTTATAAATTGGTAATACATTTTATGCATAAAATGTAAAAGTAAGTATGTATTAAAAGAAATACCTTCTTCTGAGGTGTAGCAGAATCACTTTTAGCTGAATGATCTTCAACATCAGAAGCAGATTCACTGCTATCACTTTCTTTTTCAGGTTTATATTCATCTGAATCTTCAGATTCTGATGCAATAACTATTCGTCTTCTTTTTACATTTTTTGAGCGAGATGTTTGTACCTAGGGTAGCATTATTAGAAGTAAAATATGACAGAAATTACGTTAAAAAACATTACTCTCTAAGGCCAGTGGTGAAGTCTATATGCAGTGAATAAAAGTTTTAATTGAATATCATTAGTTTTTACTGTCCTTTAATGCTCTATCACTCAAAAATTAAGTGTTATTCTGATAACAAGAAAACTAAATTAGAATTGACCTTTTGGAAATGTGAAGTCTGAAAATATTGAAAGTTAAAACACATTATCTGACCCCAAATTTTATTTTAAAATATATTTTAGGTTCCCAAACTTTATCATAAAAAAGTCAAGGACATTTCAAGAACTTGCAAAACATTTTCAAGTCCCTTATTTTGCTAATAATGTGCATTCATTTTTCCTTTCACTCTCTCTGGGTTGATAAGCCCATTTTTTGTTGGAATCCAGTACAATAATCAGAGCATAAATATCAGATTTATACATGCAACAATCAAAACTTTATCTCAGATGAACCATCGGAATATTCATAAGAGAAAATAAATCAAAATCCAACACTATAGCTGCAGAGCTTGCTGTTAATAAATCACTGGTTAATAAAATCAACAACTTAATGTAATGAAAATGCCAGAAGCCAATTCAAAACAATGCAATATCATTTTAAGATCACTGTTTAATAAAGTCAAGAGCACAGCTTATATATAAAACAATTTTTTTCATTTTGATGTCTAGTACAGCAATGATGACACAGCAACAGAGAAAAAAGGGTGTACATTAGTCAAAAGGATATTGTTCATTTCTTAGAATTCCTCTGAATATTCAGGTTATCTTAGGCAGGGAGAGAAGTTCGGAAACTGTTTTCAATAGTACTTTGACGTATTACCCATAGGTAAGGGGAGAAATGTCATCATATCACAAGACATCTTTCATATCTCATCAAAATTAGTTTTATGATTTGTGAAATATCAATAGTTATTTGAAAATACATCTTTTATCACCTTCAGTTTACTAAGGTATCATTGAAAAAGCAGCACTTTATTTCTTTATTTGACGTTTATAAAACTCAGGCATTAAATAAAATCAAATTTATTTGAACAGAAATAATTTTATAGTGTGATGGGCACATTATTTGTAATTTAGAGTATAGCTCAGTACATATTTAAGATTACTAAGATGGGAACAGAAGCAGTATAGACCCCCAATCCATTTGTCGACTTTATTTCGTCGCCAACACTCAATTTCGATTTATGTGGTTTTTGGTAACCTCCACTTATTTCCACTCCATTCTAGTAACCGTACAGCATCCCTAAGCTACGTATATATAGACCGCGTACCGTTTAAATTTTATTTTTTAGTTATAAGTATTTTTAGTAATCTTATTTATTAGTAGTCATGTCCGTTGAAAGTACTATTTCAAAGTTTCAGGAAATTGGGAGCCAATTTAGTTTTAAATTTTCTAATAAAAGATATACTTTTGGTTGCCCTGGCTAATCGCTAGTTTCTAATTCATTTGGCCCAGGAAAAAAAAATGGTTTTGGATTTTTTAATAGAGGCGCGCTTGATAGCTAATGAGATGATTTGTTCAAAGTGCAATTCGGAAATGAAGCTAAAACATAAATCAGCGGAGTCTGATGGGTTTTTGTGGCTATACAAAAAAATGGTTGATGGGAAAGTTCGCGGTAGCGAGAAATCGGTTAGGACTGGATCATGGTTCAGTTCGAGTAAGATGAATATGGAGAAGGTTCTTTTAATGACATATGAATTAGTTAAAGGGAGAAAAACTAGTGAAATTTAACTCTCATTTACAGTGAAATCTGTTTATAAGATTAGAATAAATTTATTCAACTTATGTACAGTTTTTTTGTAATATATCTATTAAACAATGTCACCAAGTAACGTCAGGGTTGGCGACGAAAAAAAGTCGCCAAATGGACTGGGATTCTATACTGCATCTGTTCCCTAAGATGTTGATTTACCTCTTTTTCATTCTCTTCACTTGAGTAATCATTACTACCTGCAAAATAAATTAGAGCTCATTATTAGATAATGCCAACACAATGTCAGGTTAATAATGTGAGGAATAAGATGATTGATTTTCAGCAAGGATATATAGAATTACAGTAATGATTACATAGAATTTCAGTGACATGACATTTTTAAAACTAACAAATACTATTAGGTCATTAAGTATGAAATGTCCAATTTCGAACTGAAAGTTTGGTTTATAATATCAAGCAACACAAGCAGTATAATTAATCAAAGTATGCACCTAAACTCTCAATACAGTTTTGCCATCTTAATGGCAGCTTGTTAATGATGGTAGTGAAGAAGCCTGGAGAGCAGTGGTGATAAAATCGTGAAAGGAGTTTTCTACAGCTTGTTGGGAATTAAATATTTTTCCTTGCAAGTGGTCCAATGCCTGGAAGAAATGGTAATCAGTTGGTGCAAGGTCTGGGGGAATACGGTGGGTGACAGAGAGTTTTAAAGTTCAGCTCCTGTAGTTTGAACGTTATTCGTGCGACATGTTGTCGAGCATTGTCCTGCAAGAAGATTGGCCTGTCTCTATTCACCAATCTCGGCTGCTTAATCCCGAGCTCCCTCATCATTTCGCCTAATTGGTTACAGTAGACATCCACCGTAATCGATTGACCAGGTCTCATGAAGCTGTAGTGGAAAACACCAGCACTGGACCACCAAACACACACCATTAGCTTTTATTGGTGAATATTCGGTTTTTGAGTGTGTTTGGGCACTTCATCTTTATCCAACCATTGTGCCGAATGCTTGCGATGTGTCGAAAAGAATCCATTTTTCATCATACGTAACAATACGGTGTAAAAACGGTTCGCCTTTATGTCGCGACAGCAAAGAAAGGCAAGCTTCAAAACAATTTCTTAGGACGCTCGTTTAATTCATGCGGAACCCATCTATCCAGCTTCTTAACCTTACTGATTTGTTTCAAATGGTTTAATATTGTTGGTATAGTAACCTCAAACCTTGCTGCTAATTCATACGTAGTTTGAGATGTATCCGCTTCCACTGCAGCTTTCAGCTCATCATTATCCACCTTGCTCTCAGGTCGCCCACGTTGTTCATTTTGAAGATCAAAATCGCCAGATCGGAACTTTTCAAGCCATCGATGTACTGTGCGTTCATTAGACACATCTTGCCAAACATTTCGTTGACATTTCAAGTTGTCTGCGCTGCATTAATTCCACGATGGAACTCATATTCGAAACACGAACTTTTGACTTAACTTATCCATGGTTTAAAAGATTTAATCTGCAAAAAGCAATTTGACAGATAATCACAAACCAAAACGGGCGTCTGAAAGGCTGATGACATACCTTCACAATAAAAAAAATCCCAAAGAACTGTCAAAGTAAAGTATAAGAGATATCGGGTATCAAACTTGGACTTGAGGTAATCGGACATTTCATACTTAATGACCTACTATTAAAAGAGCCTTAACATTGTAGTAGACAAAAATAATATATTTACTCAAAATCTGCAAGTAGTTTTTAAGACATTTTACTTTTAGGCTAATCGCAGAACATAATTACCGAAATCTCGAAAATCTTTTGGCGCCAAAAATGATTCCTGAAATCTGGAAGTTTTTCAACAATTCCGATAGTCATAAGCACATTTAAAATATTTGATTGATCACGGTATTACGTTAAATAAGCACTGACACATAATGTGCTCATTTCAGAACACTGAAATATACAGAAGTTGATCTTACCAATGCTTACACGACTATTATACTTGTCCTTTTCAGAACATCCCTTTCTCTTCCGTCTCTGTGATCTAGGGGTAGAGTTCGATTTTTCAGAGTGTATACTCGAAGCGGGAGTTGTAGGACTTTTAGAAGACTTAGCAAACCTTGCATGCCTTTTAGAACTCGTAACAGGTGAATCTTTCGCGAGGGCATGTTCTGATGATTTTGGAGTTACAGTTTCGCTCTCTTTCTTTGCTGTCTGAGATTTCGCTGTAGATTCATTTGAAAGTGAATTAGTGGCAGGACTTCTTGTAAAGAAATCAAATAAAGTTTTAGATTTCTTCATGATGAAAATCTGATACAAGATCGAAACGAAACGATGAAAATCAGCGCGAAAATAGTTTTCCTTTAGTTGCCAGATTACATGAAGCAAGTTAGTTGAAGTTAAATGATGCAAAAGAAATAACGAGGCGTTCCGTCCCTAGGGGAATTACACTCTGTAGAGGGTGAGGGATTATTTCCTGTTTCTTATCGGTGTGGCTGGTGCAAGTAAAGTCTATCGTGGCCTCTGACCTCGAGATATCACCGTGGTTCAAAATTAGGTGGTGTTGTCCTAGAATCTTTCCCTTCGATTTGATCCCCGACCGTCACCAATAGCCCGCTATGTTGCTCCAGTACGATGCTAATCAAATGCCGGCCTGCCTGTGGAGGCTGGTGTACGTGGAACTCCCTTCAATCCTTCTTTGTTCCTGGCTTCAAATGTCCTCACGTTGGTGTGGTGTCGAAATTTGGAGAATGGGGTGCCACCTCAGGAGCTGACCTCGTCATCTGACCGTGGTTCAAAATTACGAGGTGTCCTCGATTCTTTCCCTTGGGGATTTATCCCAGACCCTTGCCAATAGCCAGGTGTATTGCTCCAATGTGATGTTAATTAACTACCCACCTACCTGTATCATCTCTGTCAGTACAACCTTCCCTTGTGTCCGTCCAATATTTGGCTTATATTTGTGACACATATTTCCCTGTCGACAAAAACTTGGTAGATAGGTAGGTATTTAATTAACGTAACACTGGAGCAACACAGCTGACTATTTAAGACGGTCTGGGATCAATCCCGAATGAAAAGATCCAAGCACAACGTCTCTTAATTTTGGGGGGGGGGGTATTTCAATTAACGTCACACTGGAGCAACACAATGGGCTATTGGTGACGGTCCGGGATCAATCCCAAAGGGAAAGATCCGAGGACAACACCACGTAATTTTGAACCATGGTCAGATGACGAGGCAACACCTGAGCTGGCACCCCACTCTCCAAACTTCCACACCACGCCAACGTGAGGACATTTGAGGCCACGACAGATTTAACGTGCACCAGCCCCCTTTATCTTAATTTTGAACCCCGGTCAGATGACGAGGTCAGCACCTCAACTGGCACCCAACTCTCCAAACTTCCACGCCATTACAACACAAGGACATTTGAGGCCACGATAGATTTAACGTGCATCAGCTTCCGTATACACGACGGTGTTTGGGTGGACCGAATTTCGAACTCGCAACCTTCAGTTTGCTAATCCTTTACACTTCCAACCGGGCAGCCGCGGCCCAAATGGTATGAGATTTATTTTCAGTTTTAGCCATAAAGGATATATAAAAGTAGTGTGAAATATGGTAACATTTTATGGGCCCAGGATCATGTGATCTAAACTAGTAGTAACTTGACCCTTAGACGACTTTGAGAGTGGAGTACCAGCTCCGGGGTGTTGTTCTTGTCATCCGGCTGTGATTCAAAATTACGAGACGTTGTGCTTAGATCTTTCTCATCAGGATTGATCCTGGACCGTCACCAATAGCCCTTAGCGTTGTGCTCCAGTGTGACGTTAATTAATTACCTACCTAAGACTACTTTTGTCCACCGTCTGGAAACGGGCATTCATCATTTGATTGGTCCACGGGACGGGAAGATACCTAACCATTAATTCATAATCTGAGTGGCCCGCGCGAGATAGTAGACTGGCGATATCACCAGTTTGCTTCCACTCTAAAGAAATCGGCATTTAAAGTCCTTCCCTGTCAAAGGTAGGTAGATATTTTAATTCACGTCACACTGGAGCAACACAATGGGCTATTGGCGACGATCAGAGATCAAACCCAAAAGGAAAGATCCGAGGACAATATCAGGTAATTTCGAACCAAGGTCAGACGACAAGGCAGTACCTGAGCTGGCACCTCACTCTCCAAACTTCCACACCACGCCAACGTAGATTTAATGTGCACCAGCCCCTTTGTACGTGACGGTCTTTGGTTGGATTTGAACTCGCAATCCTCCGGTTGCTTAATCCGTTACTCTTCCAACCGGGCTAACGCGGCCGTATTTAGGGTGGAAAAATCATGATTTTGTAGAGGTTTCGTCCGGTACCTCTAAATAACCGCGTGGTGGGTGTTGGCGCGTGTTCTACTAATACTACACTGACTACTAATAGGAATACATTTATTAAACTTAACAGGTAACATAACTGAACAAGCAAAACCGTTCTCGTCACTGGGCTACGTTCCCACTGCTTCCTTCCGCGCGAGCGAGAGATTTTATATCTAAGCGAAAAACGTCAGTTCACCTTCTCCTTGGATGACGTAGAAGGCGACCGCAGCGCCGCTCGCTGAATTAGAGGAGAGAGTGGATTGATTCACTACAGAGTATCCCCCAGTGACGAAGGAACGATACACATATACAAAGATATTACAGGATCTGATATGCGGATGATACAATAAAGACGATTGTTTACAATTTATTTGATACAAACAGGGTAATAACAAACAGAATTAGAAATATAATAGCACATTATTACATTGTATTGGTAGATGAAATGTATAACAGTTAATTAAGACATACAATATAATTTGTTTTATTGTTATTTCCATTTTTGAATCAGTCTTTTAGGAAAATGGACATGTCGGCCATATTTTGTAATTGTAGGCCTTACAGAAATATCTGTACTTGGTGTGCCAATTTTGGACTGTTCAATTTTTGATAAGAGTGTAGGTGGATCCGAATTGTCATTAAGACAAAAAGAGCTGGCTTAACTCTCAATTGAAACAGTGTTTTGTTTACCATTTAAGTCTATTGTGAAATTTTTATCTGTACGGCTGATTACCAAGTGTGGTCCTGAAAAGGGAGGTGTGAGTGGAGGTCGTACTTTGTCGATTCTTAAAAAGACATGAGTACATGTTTTCAATGATGAATTTAAATAAACATTAGTTTTACCATGAGTTGCAGTAGAGATTGGATTAAGTTGTCTCATCATCGAAATTAAGTTTGATACATAATTGGGAGTTAGGGGTTGTGTCAGAACATCAGTTGTGAGAAGATCAGATGGTAAACGCAATGTTGTTCCGTACACTAGTTGAGAGCTAGTTGCATTCACATCACTTTTTAGAGCTGAGCGTAAACCTAATAACACAATGGGCAAAACCTCTGTCCATTTAGTGTGTTCATGAGCAACAATAGCTGCTTTTAAATGTCTGAAATCTTTCAATCATTCCGTTTGACTGTGGATGGTAAGAAGAGGATAATATTCGACCAGTGCCTAAAATGCTAGTCAGTTCTCTAAAAAGGTTTGATTTGAAATTTTGTCCACGATCCGAAGTGATCGTGATCGGTGTTCCGAATCTAGAGATCCAACCATGTAGAAGAGCACGGGCTGTGGTCTCTGCTGACATATCAACAGTCGGAACGACTTCTGTCCAACGAGTGAATCTATCGATGATTGTGAGACAGTATCGGTTTCCATCAGATGGTGGATAAGGACCGATAAAATCAATGTGTATATGGGCGAAACGAGCGTCAGGTAAAGCAAATGTACTAAGTGGAGCTCTAGTATGTTTAAATACCTTTGCTCGCTGACATTTGTTGCAATTTCGAACCTTTGCTTTGATCTCTTTTTCATCCCAGGCCAAACAAATCGGTTTGTAATTAGTTCAGTGGTTGCTAAAATTCCAGGATGAGAGAGATAGTGAAGATTCTCGAAAACTATGTCTCAGATTTTGGAACAAAGGGACGAGGGTGTTGTTTTGATTTGTCACAATATAAATAAACATCCTCGAGAGAAAAATAGAGTTTTTCAAGTACCAGTGAAGAGTCGGATTGGAGTAGTTGTTTAAGTTCCTCATCTTGAAGTTGTTCTGCTGCAAACTTCTTGAAATCAAGAATAGGAGGTTTTGAGATAGCATCGATCTCGATCCTAGATATTGCGTCTGCAGGAATATTGTCTTTACCACTAATGTGTCTGATATCTGTTGAAAATTGAGATATAAAATCCAAATGTCGTAGTTGACGTGGAGAACATTTTTCTGGATTTTGTTTAAATGCGTAAATGAGTGGTTTTTGGTCGGTATATATGGAAAAATTTCGACCTTCAAGCATGTGTCTAAATTTTTTTATCGATGAATAGATTGCTAGTAGCTCACGATCATAAGTTGACCAATTTCTCTGGCTTTTACCGAGTTTCATGGACAGGAATGCAATGGGTTCCCAATTGTTGCTTGAAAATTGCATTAATGAACTTCCTATTGCTACGTTAGATGCAACTGTCCAAAGACTAAGTCGAGCACCAGGATTGGGATGCCGCAGTAAAGTTGCATTTGCAAGTGCCTCTTTAGCGGCAGAAAATGCTTTGTCAGCTTCGTCTGTCCATTCGAGTTGTTGTTCAGTCTTTTGTGAGGAACGCGGTAACTTCTTTTTATTTCTCCGTCCTTCTAGAAATTTGTTTAAAGGGGCTACGATTTCAGCTGCCTTAGGGACGAATCTTCTATAAAAATTGTAAAGACCTAAAAATCTACGGAGTTGTGTGAGAGTAGAGGGTTTAGGGAAATTTTGTATTGCTTTTACTCTATCAGGAATAGGGGCTAATCCATTTTCAGACACTTCAAATCCAAGAAATTTTAGGGAAGGTACACCCAAGATACATTTTGAAGGGTTAATGGATAGTCCATAGTGGTCCAGGCGTTCAAATAATGCACGTAAATGTTGAACATGTTTTTCCTGTGTTCCACTAGCTATCAAAATATCGTCAACAAAAGCATATACACCCTGTAGATCTCTCGTTACCTCATCGATGAAACGCTGAAAAGTGCTACTGGCGTTGCAAAGGCCAAATTGCATGCGCAAACTTTCAAACAATCCAAATGGTGTTGTAATAGCACTTTTGTGAACATCTGAAGGGTTTATAGGGATTTGGTGATAGGTCTTAATTAGATCTATATGGGAAAATACTTTTGTACCGTGAAGTTCAGAAGCAAAATCTGAAATGTTGGGTACTCCGTACTTATCCTTGATCGTTTGAGCATTGAGTGAACGAAAATCTCCGACCTGTCTCCAATCGGAAGAGTCCTTTTATGGAACCATGTGCAATGGGGAGGCATAATTACTTTTTGATGGCCGCATGTGGCCTAAATCAATCATATGCTGAAACTCAGTTTTTGCAATTCGCAGCCTGTCAGGGGCTAAGCGACGAGGCTTTGAGGCAACTGGAGGTCCGAAAGTGTCAATATAATGCAAAACATTATGTTTCACCTCTTGATTTGAACTGGGTGGTTTTGTAACATTAGAAAATTCTTTCAGTAAATTAGCATAATCATTATTACAATTTACAGTTTTAACAGAACAAATATTAGAATTATTTAATATTGCATGTGAACTCGGAGTAGTACAATTATCGAATAAACAACGTTTACGTAGATCAGGTTTTAAGTTAAACTCGTGTAAGAAATCTGCACCCAAAATTGCAGTAGAAACGTTGCATATAAAAAATAGATATACAAAGTTCCTGCGTAAGCCAAGATCTAATGTAAGCAATTTTTTTCCGTATACGTGAATTTTAGTACCATTTGCAGCAATAAATGTTTGAATAGATTTTTGTTGCCTTTCGTTTTTGGAAGCACATACAAGAGACATCTGAACCGGTATCAATTAAAAATTTTACCTTTGTTGTTCTGTCTCGGATAAACAGGCGACGGGAATAAGCAGGCAAGACGCACGTCGCCACTACGCCTGCCCTTCGGAGTTTCCCGAATAAGAGCAAGGTTTTTTGCATTTTAAAGCCTTCTCTTTAAATTTCTCGTGGTACCAGCACATGTCACTGTTTCCATGCGTTCGCTCCTGCGTCTGAACTCGGGACGGCGACATGAAGTGCTCCTCGATCGTCGTAGGGAAGCAATCTCCTTGCGGAGTTCACGGAGTTCGGCGAGCAGTTCTGAATTGTCCTTTGTAGATGCAAAAGAAACTTCGTTCACCTCCTGCGGGCAAAATTCCAAAATTCTGTCGGCGATAACAGCTGCTTTCTGCGGGGTTGTAGGAACAACACTGGCGATGATGCTTTGCACATTCCGTGGCATTTGTTGAAGGAAAAGTTCCAGTAGTAGTGCATCGGATATTGTGTGTGCTTTTGCACTGCGTTCCATGTCTCGTAAAAGCTGAGACGGTTTTCGGTCTCCGAGCTGTTCACCGGCAATTAACTTCCTTATTTCCTGAGTTCGGCTTTCGCCGCATCTTTCCACGACAGCTTCTTTAAGTTCCTTGTAGAGGGGTCCGCTTTCTCCTTGTTAATTAGAATGTCACGAACCAGCGATGCAATGTCGGGAGGCAAATGAGCAACGCAATAATTATACATCGTTTTGCTTTCAGTTATCGGTTTTGGAGTGGCCAGTTCAAACGTGCTTTCGCACATGCAAAACCAAAGTTGTGGATCCGTGACGTTAAAATTCGGTATTTTGACCGCCATAACGTCTGACATCTTCGCGTTGTGGTGCAATCACAATCCAGAGCCTTTGAACGTCGGTGACTGTTGAATTCAAAAGCGAGTTATTTCCTTTGAAGTATTTGAAAGTTCGTCAGAGCCAGTTCGTGTCACCATGTAGAGTCACCATGTAGGGGTTTCGTCCGGTACCTCTAAATAACCGCGTGGTGGGTGTTGGCGCGTGTTCTACTAATACTACACTGACTACTAATAGGAATACATTTATTAAACTTAACAGGTAACATAACTGAACAAGCAAAACCGTTTTCGTCACTGGGCTACGTTCCCACTGCTTCCTTCCGCGCGAGCGAGAGATTTTATATCTAAGCGAAAAACGTCACAGTTCACCTTCTCCTTGGATGACGTAGAAGGCGACCGCAGCGCCGCTCGCTGAATTAGGTATTTTGGTATTTTCAATTAACGTCACACTGGAGCAACACAACGGGCTATTGGTGACGGTCCGGGATCAATCCCAGAGGGAAAGATCCGAGGACAACACCACGTAATTTTGAACCACGGTCAGATGACGAGGCAACACCTGAGCTGGCACCCCACTCTCCAAACTTCCACACCACGCCAACGCTGAATTAGAGGAGAGAGTGGATTGATTCACTACAATTTCATCATTTTCCTTTACCATTTTAAACGTGAAGACAAAAGACGACCTCCAAACTTCAGCAATAATTCTATCATACCTAGCACCGTA
Source organism: Meta bourneti (assembly GCA_933210815.1). Classification (NCBI taxonomy): domain Eukaryota; kingdom Metazoa; phylum Arthropoda; class Arachnida; order Araneae; family Tetragnathidae; genus Meta; species Meta bourneti. The sequence goes on from OW119934.1 coordinate 94,493,466, forward strand.
AATGCATGAATTTCAGAAACTTTTAAATTCTGTCAAAATCGATGATTTTTAATTTTTTACAACTAGTTTTTATATTTATTTATTTATTTATTTATTTCAATTAACGTCACACTGGAGCAACACAACGGGCTATTGGTGACGGTCCGGGATCAATCCCAAAGGGAAAGATCCGAGGACAAAACCACGTAATTTTGAACCACGGTCAGATGACGAGGCAACACCTGAGCTGGCACCCCACTCTCCAAACTTCCACACCACGCCAACGTGAGGACATTTGAGGCCACGACAGATTTAACGTGCACCAGCCCCCTTTGTACACGACGGTGTTTGGCTGGATTCGAACTCGCAACCCTTCGGTTGCTAGTCCGTTACTCTTCCAACCGGGCCACCGCGGCCCCTAGTTTTTATAGCAAATAGCTAGGTATTTAATTAACGTCGCGCTGGAGCAACACAATGGGCTATTGGCGACGGTCCTTATAGCAAATAACATATTTAAAATTGTTATTTCCAAGTAGAGAAATAGCCCGTTGTGTTGCTCCAGTGTGACGTTAATTGAAAATACCAATACCAATAGATAAAAAGAAAATTTTTCAGTTTACAAAAATGTAAGTAATTTTGGTTTACGTCAAGTAGTTTTTGAGAAAAATAGCTTTTTAAACATAAAACAATAAGCGATTTCACAACTGCTTCAAAGTTTGAAGTCCTTAAAATGCCTGAAACTTCCAAAATATTCAATTCTGAAACAAAATATTTTTTGGGGGGGTATTTCAATTAACGTCACACTGGAGCAACACAACGGGCTATTGGTGACGGTCCGGGATCAATCCCAAAGGGAAAGATCCGAGGACAACACCACGTAATTTTGAACCATGGTCAGATGACGAGGCAACACCTGAGCTGGCACCCCACTCTCCAAACTTCCACACCACGCCAACGTGAGGACATTTGAGGCCACGACAGATTTAACGTGCACCAGCCCCCATTGTACACGACGGTGTTTGGCTGGATTCGAACTTGCAACCCTTCGGTTGCTAGTCCGTTACTCTTTCAACCGGGCCACCGCGGCCCCAAAAAATTTTGGATATCGTGTAAGTTAAACCCCTGTATCAAATTTCATGAACATCCGTCAGCATACGGTCACACGTTTTTCTTATTTTTGCTCATTTCACATGGAATGACCGATCTTTCCATTAGGGATTGATCCCGGACCACCGTTGTGATGCTCCAATGTGACGTTAATTGAAATACCCCCATACGGGATAACAACACGTAATTTTGAATCACGGTCAGATGACGGCAAAATATTTAGTATTCGTACAGAGTTGCATGTTGAAATCGCATTAGAGTTATAAGCCAAGTTCCAGACAGGAACTTGTACAAACCCCAATTTTTACTAAACCTTTTCATAGAATTAATATCATCTGAACTGTGTTTGAAATTACGTGGTGTTGCGCTCGGATCTTTCCCTTCGGAATTGATTATGGACCGCATCCAATTATAACTCGCTGGTTTTGGGGTTTTATGGCGCAAAGCCATATTTGGCCATACTGCGCCAGACACGACATACAATATCAAGAAATAGACACATATGCAATGAAAGTTTTACTGGTAATGGTAAGTAATTAACGTCGTACTAGAGCAACAGCGGGCTATTGACGACTGTCCGGGATGAATCCCGAAGGGAAAGTCCGAGGACAACACCACGTAATTTTGAACCACGGTCAGATGACGGCAAAGTATTTAGTTATCGTACTAAGATTTGTAAATTGAAATTGCATTCGATTAATAAGCCAAGTTCCTAACAGGAACTCGTACACACACTCTCCACATTTAGCTTCACAGAAAAACCTTTTCAGAGTTAATATCGTCGTCCGAATCGTGATTCAAAATTACGTGGCCCTCGGATCTTTCCCTTCGGAATTGATCTCGGACCGTAGTCAATAATAGCTCATTATGTTGACCCAGTGCGACGTAAATTCAACTACCTACCTAACATGGATCCATCTGCAGCCTACTGTGGTTAATAAGTGACTTCAAGCCTGTTTTGACCTTTTCGCCAATAGAGGGGGGGGGGGGTATTTCAATTAACGTCACACTGGAGCAACACAATGGGCTATTGGTGACGGTCCGGGATCAATCCCAAAGGGAAAGATCCGAGGACAACACCACGTAATTTTGAACCACGGTCAGATGACGAGGCAACACCTGAGCTGCTTAGTCATCTGGAAAAAGTAATAAAGCAAGCAATTTAATTCCTTTTGCATATCCGAATTTCTTCAAAATGCAGAATTGGTAAGAATTTTCTATAAAGAGGGGAATTTCGCAATAGATACAAAAATCAGTGCCGATTGAAACTGTTAGGGAAATTAATAGCGGTCAAATTTCCTTGAATAATGATGCGCCATTGAACTAATTACAAGCCAAAATGAAGAACGAATAAAAATAAAGGATATTGCATCATATTCTATACCCCAAGGACCAAGGTAGTTGTCCGAAATGTGTTTATATTAATGAAACTATGTCAAACGTGTAAACTAATCTAAATTAATCATTACCTGCAAATGATCGTTCTAATGATTAACGATTCTATTTCAGCGGGGAGTGTTTACAGTTAACTCTGTGTTGCGCATACATGGCACACAGTTTACGAAGCATCCTCTGAATCTCATACCATTCGTTATGATCCTAGGAATATATCCATTATCTCATTTTCCTTTTATCTTTGAAAATTAACTTTTCAATAATAATTCCATCTTAGTGGCTTACGAGAATTAAAAACAGAAAGGTTTAAGAGTTCAGTTTCCTCTCTGTATGATATGATTGCTTACCGGTTTGAAGGGAATTGGAGATAGGAGAGAATTATCTTTAGTGGAACATCACTGGCCGGTTTTTTATTTGTCATAACATTTTATAATTATTAACTCTCCTGGTGGTTGTCTCGAAGAGGTATCTCTCGTCATTAGCAAAACTGACCAGATCTTGATGGACGATATCTCGCCATTAGAAAAATACTGACAAGATTTTGATTCCTCAGTCATAAAAAAATCGGCAATATCTGAAAGAAAAACTGTCCAGGTCTTGATGACGAGATATGTCACCATTGGCAAAATTGGTCAGATCTTGATGGACGAGATATCTCGTCGGAACCACTTCGAGGGATAACTCTCCTGGTGATTGTCTCGACGAGTTGTCTTTCATCATTAGCAAAACTGACCAGGTCTTGATGGACGAGGTAGGTAGGTAGTTAATCAAACTCGCACTGGAGCAAAACGGCGGGCTATTGGCGAAGTTCCGGGATCAATCCCCAAAGGGAAGATCCGAGCACAACACCACGTACTTTTGAATCACGGTCAGATGACGAGGTATCACCTGAGCTGGCACCCCACTCTTCAAACTTCCACACCATGCCAACGTGACTTTTTCGGACGAGAGATCTCGTCATTAGAAAAATACTGACCAGATCTTGAGCCTACCGTCATAAAAAATCGGCAATATAACTTAGAAAAACTGCCCAAATCTTCATGACGAGATATCTCATCATTTACAAAACTGGTCAGATCTTGGTGGACGAGATATCTCATGGGAACCACTTGAGGGTCAACCATCCTGGTGGTTTTCACGACGAGGTATCTCTCATTTGCTCATCTGAGGTCTTGATCGACGAGATATCTCTTCATTAGAAAAATACTGACCAGATCTTGATCTCATCATCGAAAAAAATCGGAAATATCTTGATGAGATATCTCGTCATAAGCACACTTGGTCAGAGGTTGATGGACGAGATACATTGTCGAAACCATTTTTAGGGTTAACCTTATTTTACTATAGAAATCAACGTATAAGGGGTCCGTAGTGTCAAACGCCGACCGTGTGGGACATAATGTCACGAGAAATCTAATTTGAATATTTTTTTGTTGCGAGGTCAAAGGTTATAAGGTTAACTAAACATAAATAAGGAAATATCACATTGACAAAAAGCGATTTTCTTATATACACTCTGCCCAAAAAATCGAATTGGACTGGATGGAATATATGGAAAAAATCGGAATGAAACTTAGCATGTGATGGATATATGAAGAGATAAAAATAATTATCATTATCTCTATCAAATTTAGAGGACCCTTTATTATTGTAGAATTACAAAGAAAAAGGTCATAAATTAGTAAGGTCTACAACCCCCTACACATACCGACATACGTTGTGCCATGGAGTCAAATGGAATCCTTAACCCGCCAAGTTGTTTCGACGAGATATCTCGCCCATCAAGATCTGACCAATTTTGATGATGACGAGTTATTTCGTTATCAAGATATTGCCGATGTTTTGATGATAACGCGATGAAGATGTGGTCAGTTTTCGTGTAATGACGAGATATCTTGTCCATCAAGATCTGGTCAGTTTTGCTGATGACTAGATACCTCGTCGAGACAACCACCAGGAGTGTTAATCTATCCTTCGTCATCACGTCAAAGCATTCTGCTCCATATCCCTTATGTTCCGAGAGGGGTGCTGTTGACTGCTTGACATATCCCATACACGCTCAGTGGGAAACAGATCTGGGGATCTCTGGCCAAGGAAGTGTTTCAACTCCACGGAGGAAAGGCGAGTCGTGTGGTTGCCGGGAGTAATCGTGCTGGTAAATAGCCAGCTAAAAAATATAAATATATAATATAAATATTTGGACCCTTGACATGAAAGGCAAAAATAAGTTGTAGGATCTGCTGAACGTCTCGCTGTGCTTTCAAACTACCTCGCCCCACTACTGGTTATCGTAAATGATGGCTTCCAACACCACAAGTCCAATAATCACATAGTCAGTGCCTCCCAGTACATACAAAGTAGGACGAAAAACCGGTATTCAGACTTTTCATCGATAATTTACCAGTATTAAAACTGCCTATGCAACCTATTAGTAACTCAACATTTCAAAATATGGGAGATGAAAATATATAACTCTCAACTGTAACAAATGACTAGATTAGAAAATGGATACCAAAGATGGCTACTTTTTAATTAACCCTCTGAGGGGTTCGCTCACATAATTCCATCTTGAAACTCACATAATTCCAGTCTTCCCTGCATAACTTCTCACCAGTTTTGACCTACTTGACCAATAGAATCTTTCCAAAGGTTTCTATTCTAAGCAAAGGAGAAATAAATCTCTCCAAAGAATTCTAATCTAAGGAAAGGAGCAATAAAATCTTTCAAATAATTCTGTTCTACAGAATGGGCCAATAGAATCGTTCCAAAGGATTCTATTGCAAGGAAAGGACCAATAGTATCTATCCGAACGATTCTTTTCTGAATAAAGGACCAATAAAATATACCCAAAGAATTCTAAGTAAAGGACCAGTATATTTCCAAAAGTGAAATGAATACACGGATTCTTTCAACCAATAGGTGTGGTTATTTAGTCATCAAGTGTTGTGAGGTAAAACAACACTACACTACTCTGAAATATCGTGACTTTCAAAGGGTTGAAAAAAACATAAATTTTTATTATCTCATTATTTAAAAAATTAATAACAGTAGTATAAGATTAAGGAACTAACAAAATTAATGGGTAATGCAATAGTTGACACAAAGGCAACTAAAAATTTATTAACTCTCCCGGTGGTTGTCTCGACGAGACAGTCTCCTTCATTAGCAGAACTGACCAGATCTTGATTGACGAGATACCTCGTCATTTGGCAAAACTGACCAGATCGTGATTGACGAGATATCTCGCCATTAGACAAAACGGACCAGATCTTGATCTCGCCATCATAAAAAATCGGTAAAATCTTAATGACGAGATATCTCGTCATTAGCAAAATTGGTCAGATCTTGATGGACGAGATATTTCTTCGAGATCACTTGGAGGGTTAATGATTTCTAGGTATAAAATAGATTGTAAAATCATTCTTATTCTTATGGTTTGGTTTGGTATATAAATCTACTATCATTTTTTGCTTCACGAGAGCTAAATAGCCCAATAGGTAGCCCGGAAAATTTGGAAAGTTTATTGCATCGTGCATTCCCATTTTCTAAGTTTAAAAACTATTAAAACGTTACTATATTCATAACAAAGCAATGCAGAATGATAAAAATATACTTTTATAAGGAAATATTTCACTTCAACCCTCCAAGTAATTTTGACGAGATATATCATCCATCAAGGTCTGACCAATTTTGCTAATGACGAGATATCTTGTTCTCCAAGTATTGCCGATTTCTTTATGATGACGCGATAAAGAGCTCGTCAGTTTCTTCTAATGACGATATATCTCGTTCACCAAGATCTGGTCAGTTGTGCTAATGACGAGAAAAGTCTTCGAGACAACCACCATGAGGGTTAACTTATACAATATATGGAAAATAGGTATTGGGTACTTTAATTAACGTCGCACTGGAGCAACACAACTGGCAATTATCAACGGTCAGGGACCAATCCCGAAGGGAGAGATCAAGGACAACGCCTAGTAATTTTGAACCACGGTCAGATGACGAGAACCACATCTCAGCTGGCACCACACTCTCCAAACTTCCACTCCACGCCAACGTGAGGAAATTTGAGGTCACGACAGATTTAACGTGCACCAGCCCCTTTGCACACGATGGTCTTCGGTTGGATTAGAACTCTCAACCTTCCGGTTGCTTATCCTTTACTCTTCCAATCGGGCTACCGCGGCCCTTTGAAAAACAGTAACCAGATAATTGACAACATACAAATTGCAAGATGGGCCACATGTCAACCGTCCTGGTGGTTTATCTTCAAGTCGAAAACTACCCTGTAGTGTGCGGTTTCTGGTGCAAAATCCTGTTCCAAACTTTCACCAATTCTGAGCAAGGGACAGTTTGGTTTATCTACTTGGTTTGTCTTCCCCTCTTGGAGTAATGCGGCAGTTTTGTTTCGACGAGATATCTCGTCCTTATCGAAAAATGACCAGATCGTGGACGAGATAGCTCGTCAAAAAATTTGAAGGATTAAGGGGAAAAGTATTTGAATTACTTAAGGTGTACTTAAACACTAGATCTTTTTAAATTTTGACTTTAAAAATCCAGATTTTTAACAATAGGTCATTGGTCTGTGCTTAATATCATTTTAGTGTGAGAAAATCAGATTAAGGTAATCATTAATTATCTAATTTAGATATAATTAGCTAATTAGTATCATTTTTGAACAGTGATGTCTTAAATTCCAATTTGTTCAGAAAGTTAATTCCTATTGGACATTATTCCTAATATAATTATTCTTCATGCTTTTGATCCTCAATCAAGTTGCTAGAGAGAATAGGTTTTTTTCACAATTTTTTCCCCAAGATAAAAAAATCAAGATCTTTTCAGGAATTTTAACCATTTAAAAATCAACTAAAAATTCATTTCTTAACTAATAACTCTGACTGAGGGTCAAAACATCTACTGTATTATATAGATTATATTAATACATAAATAATTACAATAGATCGATTCATTGTTGAGTTATCACTGTTTGAACGAAGCATCCTATTGCACTGTTCTTCAGAAATCGAGTTTGAAGCTTTGGAAACATGTTAGTGCATGGTGACAATACCTAACGAAAAACCCTTGTAACTAGAACTTGTTTTGAATATTTATACAAGATCTTGATACTGTTTGAAAGTTAAGGAGTCCGAAAATATTTTGTTACAATAAAAAAATATCGATATTATGGTCGATTTTCGCGATTTCTATTGTATATATACACATTAAACTTTAAACTTTTTAACATCCTACTCTGCATTAGGTCTCTACTCTGCACTCTGCATTAGGACTTGACGAATGAAAAATTTATGACAATACCGATAAAGAAGATTGCATTAGAAAGAAGCGCATGACGGTGAGATTTAGATTTGAACTGAGCAATCAATAAGAGAGAAATGATTTCTTCCGTTTGTTTTTCCTAGATATCTGTATCATCATAGATTCAGGATAATAAAAATAGTATTAGTAATGATGATGATAATGATGATTACAACTATTTGAAGTGCTAAACTAGAAGTGGCGCATAGGGGAAGGTGGGTAAGTTTCTCTTCCTAGTCAATTTTTTATCGACTCAGTGAGCTTTCCAACAATTGCGTTTTCGAGACATTCTTTGTATTGAATGAGATATTTGTGAAAATGTCTGCTTTGAGGGGCAAGAATTAGTTCTTAAGACTGTTCAAGAACGGAAAGATAATCTTAAGATTAACACAGTTTTTGAGTTTTAATTGACTAAGAATCCGAGACTTGCACTTAAATGTATTTATTTTGTGTTACTTATTAATTCGACTTTGTATTACTTAAATTCGACTTTGTGTTACTTATTAATTCTATTATTATTCAAGCACTTTTTGCTACTTATGTTTGACAATCAGAATTTTAACTAGCAGCGTTGGAGATTTTTATTTCAGAGGGAGCCAACGGTGAAAAAGTGAATTTTATGCAAACTTAAGTTCTTATCAAATTTTTCAAAGGGTATTTCTTAACCCTCTGAGGGGTTCACACTCATAATTTCACCTTGCAACCTGTAATTTTCCCTGTCTGACTTCTAACCAATTCTATTATCTTGACGAATAGAATTTTTTCCGAGGATTCTATTCTAGGGAAAGGACAAAAGAATTTTTTCAAAGGATTTCATTTTAAGGAAAGGATCAATAGAATATTTCCAAAGGATTGTATTCTAAAAAGGACCAATAGAATCATTCCAAAAATTCTATTCTAAGGAAAAGAGTAATGTAATCTTTCCAAAGGATTCTATTCTAAGGAAAGGCCCAATAGAATCGTTCCAAAGGATTTCATCTTAAGGAAAGAATCAAACGAATCTTTTCAAAGGATTTTATTTTTATGAAAGTATCATAGAATATTTCCAAAGGATTTTATAAAAAGGAGAGAGACCAATAGAATCTATCCAAAGGATTTTATCCTAAGGAAAGGAGCAAGCGAATCTTGCCAATGAGTTCTATTACAAGGAAATGAGCGATAGAATTCCAAGATTCTTATCAAATGAAAGGACGGATAGATTTTTTTATAAAGGATTCTATTTTAAGGAAAGGGCCCCAATGAGAAGTCCTTCCAAATTTTTTCATTATAAGGAAAGAACCAATAATCGTTCCAAAGGTTTCTATTCTAATGAAAGTACCAATAGAATCTTTCGAAAGATTAGAAAGAATACATGGATTCTTAGCACTAATAGGTGTGATTATTTAGTCATTCAGTGTGTTACGGGGTAAAAGCAATACTACACCAATGGAAAATTTGGCAATACTCAGAGGGTTAAAGATATGTATGTAATAAAGATATGAATACACATTGATAAGGACATTTAGAACCTATCAGATACCCGAAATTCCAGACAATCTTAGCAAGTGGTGGAAACAGTGACCTTACTAGCAGAAATATCATCAGTAAGATAAGATGAGCTTTCGTTCATTAACACTTCACTAGACCAGAGGAAATTCTTTTAATTTTAATTTGTTTAAAAAAATAATGAGGGCACAGTGAAAGAGCATCGGATTAGAAACCGGAGGGTTGCGAGTTCGAAACTAGGTCTAGCCAAAGACCGTCATGTACACGGGGTCTGTGCATATGAAATCTGCTGTGGCATCAAATGTCCTCGCGATGGAGTGGTGTGGAAGTTTGGAGAGTGGGGTGCCAGCTCAGGTGTTGTTCTCGTCTCATCTGACGGTGGTTCAAAATTACGAGGCGTTGTCCTCTTTCCCCACCCGAAACTCTGGTTGCTGGTCCGCTGCTCTTCCAACCGGGCTACCGGGGCCAAGCGACGGTTCGGGATCAAACCCGAAGGGAAAGATCCGAGGACAACACCACGGTCAGATGACGAGGTCAACCTGAGCTGGCATCCCACTCTCCAAACTTCCACACCAAGCCAACTAGGCAGGAAATGAATTTGTGTTGCAAGAACGCTTAGGACTGAAAAGTACAGATATTTTCAATACCAGAAAATAAACGTCGGAAATTAGATTAGAATTGTATTTATGTTGCAAGAACGCGTCGATATTACAGGGACTGACATTATGTCATTATGACATTACATTATGTCTGAAGAAGCCGCTTTTTTATTCCTTGGACTAGGAGCAAGAGTTTTCTCTGATCTTGTATACACTGACCTCTAACAAGAGATAATTGGTCTTCAATGTTCAACGATATACCAGTCAAAAATTCAAAGAAATTTGCTTAATTGATGGCTACAAAAGCCTGCAAAAGATTAAGCTTAAAAATTTGACAGCCGTCTTCTCAGAAAATGATGAGTTAGTTCTTTTGGAAGCACATTCGTGCTGAGCAAACATTTTCAATTATGAAACAAAATAAGTGTGAGGCCTTATTTAAGGAACGAAAATTCTCGGGATGTCTTGAGGATTTCTAAAACAGGATTAACTCCCGATTACAAAACTTGTAATTGAAAGAAAAGTGTAATTTGACACATTGATGCTAAACCCTATGAGGGGTTCACACGCATAACTACACCATGTAACCTATAGTCTTCCCTGCATGATTTCTAACCAGTTTTGATCTTCGTGACCAATAATATCTTTCCAAAGGATTCACTCTAAAGAAAGGAGCAATAAAATATTTCCGAAGGACTTTATTCTAAGGAAAGGGAAACAATAGTATCGTTTCAAAGGACTCTGTTCTAATGAAAGGGATAATAAATTTTTTTCCAAAGGATTAAATTATAAGAAAATGACCAACAAGATCTTACTAAAATATTCTATCATAAGAGACCGATAGAATCTTTCCAAATGATTCAGTTTTTAGGAAAGTACCAATAGTGAGATTATTTTTTCCAAAGGATTCTATTCTAAGGAAAGGACCAATAATATCTTTCCAAAGGATTCTATTTTAAGGAAGGGAGGAATAAATATCTTTCGGTAGGATTCTATTCCAAGGAAAGGACCAATAGTATCTTTCCTAAGGATTCTTTTGTAAGGAATTGACCAACAGAATTGGACTAAAAGATTCTATCCTAAGATAAACAATCAATGTAATCTTTCTGTAATGTTATATTCTGCTCCTTTACCCAACTACTACTTGATGGGGAAAATACAGGTGCAAGTGTCACGTGGTCAATGAGGGAATTGACCCCGTTGTGACGCTGTGAGGGGTTTGACTCAAGGTGTGTAGTAGGGTAATGACCTATGTGGCGTTTGACTTCGGGGTGATCTGAGTGGAATGAAGGTCAGAGAAGGACAGGGAACCAGGGAGCGAGGAAGACGTCGGGTATAGCAGACCGAACGTAATTTATAAGGCTCTTCCCAGAGACAAAGCATTGTCATTTGTTATTATTTGTTGTTTTGACGTTTATTCAATAAACTTTTGTCGAGTTTTAAGTTTTCTATTTCTTTTGCCAAAAAGAACCACACGAGGAACACTACACTTTCGGAAAAATCACTTCCAAAGAAGGGAGCAATAGAATCTTTCCAAGGGATTGTATTCTAAGGAAAATACCAATAAAATCATTGCAAAGAGTTGAAAAATTTCATGGATTCTTTCACCCAATCGGTTAGGCATTCAGTGTGTTATGGGGTAAAATCAATACTGCACTACTCACTAATCTCATGACTCTCAGATGGTTAATAAATAATGCCTCTTAATAGTTATCAGTTTCTTCATTCTTCACCTTATCCCTTTTTCAAACGAACACATGCTGCCCGCTTCTTTCACATTCCACCCCGCATCATTCATGAAGTTGTATACCCTATAGAAGAGGAGTGAAAAATATTCCTTTTGCAACTGTTTGGAACCTGTGTTATCAAATTCATGTCTGATTTGCGAAGTTTCATCTCATAGCATACATTAATTGCTGACTAAAATTTTGCGGCACCAAAAAAATATATTGCATTTTTTGCCCGATCTAACGAAAAAGGTATAATTTTGATTGAGTCACAAAAAATAATAAGTTACCAACTCTTTTTGAAGCAAAGAGGTTTTAAAAATATCTGTTTGAAAAACTTAATAATAATACCTTGTAATAAAAAATTAATACAGGAAATAATTTAAACGGGTAATAATAAGATATTTCTTGAAATTATTTGTACACACTTTTCAAAAGTTCAAAACTAAACAGTTGAAATGAACTAAACCTTCGACAATTTTACCCTACAAGTCGTTTGGATGAGATATCTCGTCCGTAAAGATCTGACTAATTTTGCTAATGACGAGATATCTCGTCATCAAGATATTGCCGATTTTTTTATGATGACGAGATCAAGATCTGGTCAGTTTTTTCTAACAACGAGATATCTCGTCCATTAAGATCTGGTCAGTTTTTTTCAAATAACGAGATATTTCGTTGATCAAGACCTGGTCAGTTTTTTCTAATTTCGAGTTATTTCATTGATCAAGATCTGGTCAGTTTTTTCTAATAACGGGATATTTCGTTAATCAAATCTATTCATTTTTTTCTAATAACGAGATATTTCGTTTTGTTCATGATGAGATGTCCCTCGTCTAGACAACCACGAGGAGGGTTAAACTGCTTCACCATCCATAAGGCATACCACTGCGGCTCTTCTGGCACTCCGGGTAAAAATCAGGGGCCGTCGTGGCTCAATGGGTATGCCCACTGCGTTAGCAACCTTCGAGATGTAGCCGGCACAGGTTCGATTCCTGTCAGGTGCATTCCTCCCTGGGTGTATTTCTCTCTTCTCTGTCAGTAAAAGCTTTCATTGTGTGCGTGCCTATTACTTGATATTATGTCTTATGTCTGGCGTAGCATGGCCAAATATGGCAGTTGCGCCAAAAAACCCAAAAGAACCAAACTAATCGTATGAAAATCGCTGACTTAGATCATTGTATCAATCATTTGACTGTTGATCGAATTTCAACCAAAAAGAAATTTAAATGACCACAATACGAATTAAATCTCTCTGTAAAAAATAAAGCTAAGCAACGAGTGAAGGAATAAAAAACAAATTTTTCTCTTGTTGTCGATATGAAATAAACAAGAGAATATATTTTTTATGAATCACAAACAGAGCACGCGTAAACCCAAAACGTCTTTAATGAGATTCCATTAAAAGGAAAAGGAAATTCATTTTTGTATCATTACATTATTAAAAAGACCGCTTCACAATTCCGCGCATTTAAATTAAGTCTAAATTGATTAATTTCCAAAAGACATACATTTCTAAAAAAAAAGAAAAAACTCTTGAAGTTGAAAAGCGGAAATAGTTTTTTAGTTCCTTTGTCATTCAGTTTTTGAGATTTCTGAGCGTTATTAATTTGTAAATGTCGGCCTTTAGTTAGATTATAATCCTTTGGAAAGACTCAATCGGTCCTTTCTCTTTGGAGTAGAATCCTTCGGAAGGATTCTGTTGCTCCTTTCCTTAGAATCAAATACTTTGGAAAGATTTTATTGGTCCTTTTCATAGATTATAATCCATTCAAAAGATTCTATCGGAGGAGTATCCTTTGGAAAGATTCCATTGCTCATTTCCTTTCAATAGAGTCCTTTGGAAAGATTGTAAATTATTAATGCGAAACAACGGAAGATTAACCCTATGTGGGGTTCACACTCGTTATTCTACCTTGCAAATTGTAGTCTTCCCTCCAAAACTTGAATCAATTTTGACCTTCTTGACCAATACAATCTTTCCAAAGGATTCTATTATAAGGAAATGAGCAATATAATTTTTCCAAAGGATTCTATAAAAATATGAGCAATAGAATCTTTCCAAAGGATTGTATTCCAAACAAAGGACCGATAGAATCTTTCCAAAGGATTGTATTCCAAACAAAGGACCGATAGAATCTTCCCAAAGCATTATAATCTTAGGAAATTACCAATAAAATCTTTCCGAGGGATTCTATTCTAAGAAAATGAGCAATAGAATCTTTTCCAAAGGATTTTATTTTCTAAGGAAAGTACCGATATAGAATATTTCCAAAGGATTATGATCTAAGAAAAGGATCAATGGGATTTTTCCAAAGGATTCTATTCTGCAGAATGGGTCAATCAAATCGTTTCAAAGGATTTTATTCCTAGGAAAGGACCAATAGAATCTTTATAAAATTTGAAGGAATCTATGGATTCTTTAGAAAGATGTGGTTATTAAACCAAAAGTATGTTGGAGGGTATAAGCAACAATACACTTCCCGGAAATTTTGCAACGCTGAGAGGGTTAAAAAATGTCGAAATTTTCCAATCGGTGAGACAGATCCGAGTTACCTGAGTGATCCTTTCTTTACTTATTTGGTTTACAATCGTGACTAAACACGGGGGCGTGCTCCCAAGACACCCAAGCTATCTTCTGCTTTCACATCATTATTCCATATCCCTCCTTTCCCCCTTCCATGACTGCCCGCGTTAGCCGGTTGGAAGAGTACTGGTTTAGCAACCGGAGGGTTGCGAGTTTGAATACAAGCAAAGACCGTCGTGTACAAAGGGGGCTGTTGCACGTTAAAACTTCTTCTAGTTGGAGGAGCAGCCCCCTCTGCCCCGACTTTTGCCATTACAGATAAAGGGGACGGCCCCAGGAATAAAGCGCTGGTGTTCTCGACAAGCGGGAGAATAAACACGTGTCGACAAATTAGGACCCGAAGGTCAATCCAGAGCCAGAGGGCCGACTGTAGGTCGGCGCCTATTTTAATGCAACTCTTGTCTGGTTATGACGGGAGAACGGCAGGGACTCCCTCCCCACGCCGACTCCAAATACATAATTGTGTGCCAAGCGGAACCTCGTGCGTCAACAGAACGACACCAAGTGGTATACCGAGGTATACTGGGTGGGCTGTTGCAAATATGCACCTATCATTTTAAGAGAGAGAGCTAACTTGCAAAAATGCATGCTGGCTATAAAATTTGGAATTGAGACAAACTGGTTCGTCTACTCGTAGAATGAGACCTGAATTACCAAGTCTCCTAAGGGCGCTGCCTTTGCTGGAAGGACTTTTAAAACCGACCTGCATTCGCATTACGTGGAAGGAAAACCAGCAAACCTTCCATGATCGGGGTGAGCAGGGAGGGACACTAGGTATGCTCTCGGTGGAACCCTCACCGACGCGCCAATCGAAGTTTGGAAGACGCCGTCTACCTCTCCCCCGCCATGGGGGGTGGGCGAGACCCAGAAGCATGGCCCGGGTGCCACTTTACTAAGCTCGTACTTGGTGCATCCGGTGCTGGAGGGGGCGGAACCTCACTTAAGCAACCGGGAGGGGGCCCAATCCCTCAATTCGTTTATTTTGTGTGTTTTATTGTAATTCTGTTCTGGTTTTTATATGGTGTTTTTTGCTTGGACCTGTCTGCCCATGTATACTTTTTTATTAGTTTAATAAATGCTATTTGGGGGGTTGGGTTCCCCTTGGCCTCTTTCGTGAGCAGCGGGAATCTTTCACCCCCGGGTCGTTTAAAGACTAAACCAATGGTGAGTCGACCCGGGGTGTGTCTATAATCCCTCAATTGTCATCAACTGTCGTCACGTTAAATCTGTCGTGGCTCCAAATGTCCTCACGTTGGCTAATCCGTTACTCTTTCAAACGGGCTGCCATGGCCCAAAAATTGCGGGGGATTAAGAGGGCCGGGGTAGCCGGAGTGAAGGATTGGGCTGGTACATGTTATCTGTCATGGCCTCAATTGGCGTAGTGTGGAAGTTTGGAGAGGGGTTCCAGCTCAAGTGTTCTCGTCATCTGACCGTGGTTTAAAATTACTAGGCGTCCTTGGATATTTATGGGGCATCGGTAGCCCAGTTGGCAGAGTAACGGATTAGCAACCGGATGGTTGCGAGTTCGAATCCAACCAAAGCCCGTCGTGTACAAAGGGGGCTGGTGCATGCTATTTCTGTCCTGGCTTGAAATGTCCTCACGTTGGCGTGGTGTGTAAGTTTGGAGAGTGGAGTGCCAGTTCAGGTATTATCTCGTCATCTGACCGTGGTTCAAAATTACGTGGTGTTTTCATCGGATCTTTCCCTTGGGTATTGGTATTTTCAATTAACGTCACACTGGAGCAACACAACGGGCTATTTCTTTCCCTTGGGAATGATCTCGGAACGTCGACAATAGCCTGTTGTGTTGCTCCAGTGTGACGTTAATCAAAATACCTACTTACCATCCCCTTTCACATTTTTTACTTGATCCCAAATAAACCAAGCATCCATTTGAGGGGGTGTCGATCAGTGAGCGTATTTCACGCTTGAGTAAGAAGTTTGGCTAGAGGTAGGTATTTTAATTAACGTCGCACTGGGAGCAACACACGGGCTATTAGTTTGGCTAAAGGAAGCAGCAGAAGTTACAAAGTTTAAAGCAAATTGACACAGCTTATGATGTTGTCGTATCCATTTCTGAGTCAGATGTCTCACATGCATTTTGCACAGCTTCTGCGATGTCGCTTATTTTCTCGCTGTACAGCTGTTCAGGAAGGTATTGGTATTGGTATTTTCAATTAACGTCACACTGGAGCAACACAACAGGCTATTATGTTCAGGAAGGTAATGGATGGTTTGAAGAGCAGCTACTATTGCAGGGCAGGTGAATATAGGATGAGGTGTGAGTTCAACTCCTAGACAGTTGTTACAATGTCTGTATGTTTTGGTTCCATCACAGTTAATTTGCATGTCTTTAAAATGCCCTGTTGTCCGTCTAGATAGTGTGGTGGTGGTATTCTTATCGGTGTTAATTTCACAAATTTGTTGTTTCATTTTAATTTTCGTGGTATGAGGATGAATTTTACCAAAGCATTAGCAACAATAAGAGTTATTGGGGTTTGTTCACCATTTAATTCTCTGGATTCCTTGCCAATTGGTCTGCGGCTTCATTTCTTTAAATGTCCACATGTGCGGGAATCCACTGAAGATTGCACCTTTACGCCAAGCACATGAGTTTGTGCAGAAGTTAATGGACATCTTGGGCAAATTTTGAGTTTAAGTCCGAACACACCTCCTCGCGGTCTCCCCTGGCTCTTGGAGACTTTGACCAAACTTCAGGTACGGTTTCAAAGAGACTAACGTGGCAACGGCACCAAATTTTCCAATGAGGAGCTTATGATGTAAAAGCACAAATAGACTTTGTTCTGATCGATCCTTCAGTTTGAAATGTGGGACCACTGTTTACAGATCAGGTAAGTAGTTGGTAGTTAACTAAAGTCGCACTGGAGCAACACAGTGGGCTATTGACGACGTCCGGGATCAATCCCAAATGGAAAGATCGAGGACAACGCCTCGTAATTTCGAACCACGGTCGGATCACGAGAACACCTGACCTGGCACCCCACTCTCCAATCACCGACACCATGCCAACGCGAGGACACTTGAGGCCACGGCAGATTTAACGGGCACCAGCCCCCCGTGTACACGACGTACACGGTTGGTTGGACCGAGTCTCATTTGGTTGGACCGAGTTTCGAACTCGCAACCCTCCGGTTGTTAATCCATTGCAACCGGGCTACCGTGGCTCTGACTTACAGATCGGAGAGTTGATCCACGTCTAAGCGTCTTTTTCAAAGTTCCATCTTTGCATCATCTCGAATGTCTCCCAGACATTCCCTCCTGCTCAAGAAGCGTGAGCTCGTTTTTGTACCACATTATTCACTCTCGTGAAACGCATTAATAAATTTTACATAGTCCCATCAATCATTTCCCTGAGAAGAAAGTAGTTCATGATTTAACAAAATAAGCTTTCTTTTTTTGGTACTTCAGACTGAAACAAACGGACCTAGTTTCCCAGAATATGGCTATCGTCAATCATGTAGGTATTGAGGCTAAGTTATGATTCACTTCTGGTAGTTCAACTTGCTCATCACTTTAACCCTCCTGGTGGTTGTCTCGAAGAGGTGCCTCGTCATTAGCAAAACTGACCAGATCTTGATGGACGAGATATCTCGTGATTAGAAGAAACGAACCAGTTCTTGATCTAGTCATCATATCAAAATCGATAATATCTTGATGACGATAAATTTACCATTAACAAGCAAAATTGGTCAGATCTTGATGGACGAGATATCTCGTCGAAACCACTTGGAAGGTTAATGCCTTATAATTGGACCAATTTTGCGAATTTCGACTTGAAGTTAAACACACATTCTTAAAACCCTAAAAATAAAATGAGGCGTGAGTTACGCGCGAATTATTCATCAACAATTATTTCCGCTCAGTTTTTATGAAATTATATTTTGTGCGCTCGTGTATGATAATCTGTTTTTGTGATCGCAGTAACCTGTTAATGTAATGTATATAAGCTATTGATACAAAGCTTTGCTTCTAATGGCACAAGAGAAATATATCTTTTGTGACATGCAAGAATCGATGTAGGTAATAAGTATAACTTCTCATATATGTATATCTCCGATAGTTATGACCAGATTTAAATACAAATTTATATTTAGCATAATTTTGACATGGGAAAATCTTTTAATGACATAGGAATTGAGTGTTGATGCTTAAAATTTCGCAAATAACATCTAACTAAATATGAAGACGGACCCTTAACAAATTAAGGTATCCCTGTATACCTTTAAAACGCCATTTCACCCAAATTTCACATTTTTCAAATTTTACATATTATCATACTACAACTCCTTAGCTCTTCAAATTACTTCGGGTTTACTTACGACCATTAAAACCTTTTTGCTATGACCATTAGAACTGGAGATATAAAATTTATAAAAATTATTGACATCTATATTTGACATGGGGTTTATATTGCTTTAGCTTGAAATGTAATTTTCGATTAGCGTTACTCTCTGCAAAACACGATATCTCAGAATGAATAAAATTCTTTTGGAATTTTTTGTACATGTTCTAAAGATTATAAAGCAGGGTTTGAACTATTATCATTAAGAAATTTACATTAAAAAAAATTGAGCAGGTTGTAAACCTGAATATTTTTTGCCTTTTCCCCTTTTTTCATGTTTTGTCAGGGATGACTGAGACCCCAGGGGCATACCTACTTTAGGTTTGTAAGGGCTCCACAACCCCGGGGTACCTGAGTGATCTTCTCTTTTTTCATTCTTCTCCTCCCCTCCCCTTCTACTTTTTACTTTCTTCTTCCTCCCTCGTTGTGGTTGCCTCTTCTGAGATGAGGGCTCACCTTGAGAAACTTTTCGTCACTCTGTTACCTTCAGCTCCTTCTTGGGGATTATATCACCTGCGTGTTTGCCGTGCGTGGAGTCCCGTGTCCCTGGAAAAGGGGATCCTGGCAGTTGAAGGGCGACATATTGACCCAATACACTGCTTCGGCCTTGGCTTCAGGTAAACGGGAGGTGTGCATTGGGCCCGTGTGCACCAATCGGCTGGTCGTTTGGACTTTGTCGTCGGCTAGTAATCAAGCGAACGGTCACTTACTGGGCACCGAGTTAAGGGTGGTGGCTGCTTCAGGGGTGATACGCAAGCGTATAGGCCCTGTTAGCACCGGTGCAGCGTCTGCATCCCCTTGTTGAACTCCGTGGTGGGTGGTGCTGCAGGACCCGAATTCTTTTGTTCATTAACATGAATAATTTATCTTCTACTTCTTATCCTCCCAGTGAGGAGCAACAAATGATTACGACAAACGAAAAACCAATTGAACAGTTTCCAATTGCTAAATTTTTTATAGTTAAGGTGTCCGACTACCTTCGGAAAGGATTTTTTGAAATAATTTGAAATTTGACTTTTTTTGTGCATTATATTATAGAATATGGTTAAAAACTTAGAGAATAACATATAAAAAAAATAATTAATAATTTTTTTAAAATTTAAACCCCAAAAAGGGGTGAAAAATAGACAAAAACTAGCACCACCGCAAAACATGATAACTTAAATTTAAATTAAGATATTCTTATTTTGTAAATTTTATTTTGAAGATTGAAACCTCCTTTAGGGAATGTACCTCTCACATCATTGTAAACCAGTTCTTTTAAAAACTGGAGAGGTTCAAGTACAACCAAGAAGAAAATCTTCCATAAATTATAGCAACGCATAACTTTTATAATTAAAAATAAAAAAACTAATTAATGCACAATTACAGAAGTGGTACATTCCCTTTATAAACTCTTTGAAAGTATTCCTACCAAATTTCATAACATTTGAAGCATAACTTTTTGAGTTTTCATGTTTTGCGTAAAAGCAAAATTCTAAAATGTCAATTTCAAGAAAAAGCTAAAAACAAAATTCAATAATGAATCTTACCTTTAAATGGAAAATGTAGCTCTAAAATGATCCTGATTTATAAAGATCACCTTCTATAGAAGTTAAATCAACTACTTTTTTTTTCCTAATTGCCCTCAAAACCTTCCTGCGCTTCTTTGAAACGGGTGTTGTATGGCGCTTGGAATCACTGATTCTAATGCGATCCAAACTTTGGTAACCTTTTAATGTGAAGTAACCAAGATTTTCAATGTTCATCTTGCTTAAAACACTGGTGCAACCCTCAAATCCATCATTATATTGTATTACTGCATCATAAGCCCCTAATTTTACAGTTTTTAGGCTGACGAAAACCTCCTTCGGAACTCTCTGCCAAATAACACCATTGAAACTTTCATTGGCATTTTGAGTTTTGCCATGCAGACACTTATTCAAAAGTTCTCTGGTGCAAAGCTCTAAATACACTGGTTTGACTACATTTAAAATATTGTTGGGCAAACCAGAATGCTTGAGCTTTTCTGGTTCTTTCCCTTCGCTTACAGCTCGCTGGTAATAGCACCAACTGTCTACACCAATAGGGCACTGGCCATGCATCGGTTTCTTTGGTGATGAAGCACAATGAAACAAAGCTGCAATTACATTTTGCTGCATCATTTGTAAGTTGCCCACGTTAGAGCGAATCGCAATGCCATAATAATTTTGTAGTCTGTCGATAAAGACATCTGATAACTTGCCTTTACCAGACAGACCTTTGGTTTTGCTTTTCAATTTTCGCAGACGTGTACCCACCCGTTTTTGAATGTGCCCAATGCATTCCAGTTTTGAAACACTTTTTTCGCCATATGTGTTTTGGACGCACAAATAGCCTTTAGAATCCCCATCACCGTAGTATTTCGTGTACTTCAGCTTCCGAGTGCTCACTGACCTCTTGAAAATTCTGTCGACACCAACAGTTTCCATCTTTGCTGATGACCCTTTAAAATTGCACTGGCATATATGGTCAGCTTCCTGTGATTCAAATGACGGGTTTCTCTTCAGTTTCTGTAATCTTTTGCAAATTCTGCAGTATGAGGACATGACTTCTAAATCGAGAACCTTTCCCGTGTCAATTGAAATGGCAGCAACACAACCATTCAAAGAAGTGTACCCTCTACGCTGCCACGTTCCATCTACAGACACGCCGCATTCACTGTCTTCTCCCTTTGAACCAACTTCATCAGCTGCTTTTAACATTGAAGATTCAGCAACCTCGGACACAACTTTCAAGAGTTTCTCTTCATGGATGTTATACGCAGCTTTAGAAATTGGTGGCAAATTCAGCGTGGTGCACAGTTTATACGCTGAAGAAAATCCCTTTCCAATCTGCCTCATCCCATAAACTATTCTAGAGTTCACTTCAGGTACATTTTTGTTCTTTTTGGAGGAGGCAAAGCCTTTTACAAAATCACAATTGTGACATTTCAAAGAGAAGTGTGAGCACAATCCATACCTGGAGTCTTCAACTAAATGCAAACCAGAAGCAAAGCATTTGGGACATGGAAGCACCAAAAATATATTTATTAAAGTTTCCAGGTCGAAAATCCGATTACCACACAGTTCCTCATTCAAAACTTCGAATTTGGAAGAGCTAGATGCTTGCAGTTTTGAAGCACTGGCTGTGCACACTGGATCTTCAAGACTGTTAGTCTCAGTGTTTTAGAGTGTTGATTACCTTTGAAGTGGTGTTTCTTCTTCCTGGCAATACTCTTTCCCATTTTGTAAAGAAAAATCACTTTATGCAAGAAGAATTATCAAGTTGTAGAACTTTTTGAACGCACGATCGAAAATCACGAGTTCAAATTGTGTACAAACTGAAACTCAAGTTTGATGCCAGATTGTGAAGTTAAACATGATTGCCAGATGTATTTTTGTGTAAAAAGTAGTTTTTTAATTAATTTTTTTTAATTAATAAAAAAAAATCCACACTTCAGAGCAAATTTTAACGCTTTAATTTGTTAAAATAAGAATGTAAACAAACTTTTACGTTCACTTCCTGTTTGCAGAAAGGCACTTCCGGTTTTAAAAAGTGTCGACTATGTAGTATTAAAAGACCTGTATCTTACGTTCTATGCATGGTAGGAACAAAATTTAAACAGATTTGGAAAGATAAGAAATCGGGCTTTCATATTATATCAAATTTGGAAAATCGCAATTTCCGCCGAAAATCGCGTTTTAAAGGTAGTCGGATACCTTAAATTGATAAACTACACACATCATACCACAAATCCTATACATTCATCTTTTACTTCAGTTTCTCCATTTTTAATTAACAAAACGTTTGAATCGTTTTTGGGTAGCATTAAATCTTTGAAGAAACTTCGTTCTGGGGACCTCCTCAATGAAATATCATCTGCAAAACAAGCACAGCTTCTACGAAATACAAATGTTCTTGGTTCTTTTACAATTTCTGTTTCACCCCACATGTCCTTAAATACATCAAGAGGAGTTATTTCTGAGCCCGAACTGCTACAGGTTTCAAGAGAACTTCTAAAAAATTTATGTGACGAGAATGTTTGCGAAGTACATCGAATTACAATCCGTAAAGATGGGAAAACTCTGCCTACGAAGCATGTAATCTTGATTTTTGCAAACCCTACATTACCGTCACTAATGAAGGCTGCATACTTGAGCTGCCCAGTAAGAGCATATATTCCGAGTCCCCGGCGCTGTTTTATGTGCCAGAGATTCGGACACGGAAAAATTTCCTGTTGTGGCTCTGAAACATGCGCTCATTGTGCGGAACCAGGCCACGACAGTGATTCCTGCTCTGTGCCATCTCGTTGTGTTAATTGCAACGGGGACCACCCAGCGTATTCAAGATCTTGCAGTAAATGGCAGCTCGAAAAGAAAATTCAGTCTGTAAAAGTTCTGCAAAACATCTTTCTTTGAAGCTCGTAAGCAAGTTGAATCCAGAACCCCGAAGGCCGGAAAATCTTACGCAGCAGCAGTCACTAAATCTGTATGCAGTGTGTCCGTTCAAACGGATCCTTCATTCGGAATTGATTTTCCTCTTCCGAACTTTAAACTAAAACCAAAATCCCTAGAAATTAAAGAGAAAACCTCACAAACAAATTCTACTGTTTCAACATCTCGTGCGCCATCTGAGAGTTGCGAGACCCATACATCCTTAATTCCGAAACTGTCCTCATGCCCTGCTTTCAAAAGCAAAACCAAACATAAAAATGGAAAAGTTGGACTCCCTACAAAAAAGCAGACCCACGAAATCCCAACACAAAAGAGAAGAAAATTCCTTGGCAGATTGCTGAGGATCCCATACTTCATTTACACACCTCGGAACTGTTAGAGGACGAATCAGACGTCGAAATGAATGTCGCCAACCCTCGAGAGCGGCTTAAAGCTGACTCTCCCATTTGTAAATAACTTTTATTTCTTGGAACTGTCGTGGCTATCGAAATAAGCTGGATGACATTAAAACTCTGATTGCAGAGTACCATCCCGCCTGTGTCGCACTTCAGGAGACATACCTGAGGTCGACTGACCAGGCGAAGATCCATCGTTATAACTGTATTCGAAGTGATAACATTAGTAATGACGGACGAGAGAGAGAGCATCGGGAGGTGTTGCACTCTTCACTTCCCATGCATACCCCTCTCTTACTATGTCACTAAGTACGCTTCTACAGGCAGTAGCTACCCGAATACAAATAAAACGAATGATTACCTATCTGTACTCTGTACTTACCACCAACTGCTCCCATCCAGCAACAGAGCCTTGAGCACTTAGTTGATCAACTACCAGAGCCGTTCAGCATACTCGGTGACTTTAATGGTCATAGTGTACTTTGGGGAAGTAGGAATACCAATTCCTGCGGGCAACAGATCGAACAGCTGATAACTGATCGCTGTCTCTGTCTGCTCAATAACGGCGAGGTTACCTACTTCCACGAACCATCACTCACATTTCATGCCATCGATCTTGCTATTTGCTCCCCCATCTATACTACCCTATCTCTCTTTCTTTGTCGGTAATGACCTAGGGAACAGTGATCATTTCCCGATATTCGTCACTCATATTAATGGAAATGATCCTGTTAACTGCCCGTCCCGCTACATTTATGCAGCAGCCGACTAGCCATATTTTACATCTCTGGCCACAATTACAGAGCAGATGGTAGAGAACAATATAGATGAAGCAGTTCAAACAGTCACCGATGTCGTGATTAAAGCCGTTGATACGGCAATCCCTAACAAATCTCTATCTTTTCATAAACACTGCAAATCATGGTGAACTTTAGAATGCACGGCAGCGATTAAGATCCAAAAGAAGGCATGGGGTATTTTCCGCCGATACCCCACAACTCAAAATCTTATAACCTTCAAACGAGCAAAAGCCAATGCTCGAAGAGTGCGACGTCAAAGCCAATGGGAATCTTGGCAAAAATATGTTTCTGGCATAACATCTGCCACTCCCTCGAAACAGATATGGAACAGAGTTCGGAAGGCGATGGGGCTATATTCCAAACATTCGATCTCGTTCATAGAAGAGAATGGTCAATATGTCTCGGAGGCTGTTGAGATAGCAAATGCCATTGCATGCGCTTTCTCTTCAGCTTCCTCTTCTAACACCTATCCAGAAGCATTTCAACACACAAAACAACGTGCACAATCCCATCGCATTAATTTCCATTCTCGATCCGAACTCTCGTATAACTGTCGATTTACAGAAAAGGAGTTGACGAGATGCCTACAAAGGTCGAAAATAACTGCACCTGGTCCAGATGGCATTTCGTATCTTATGATACAGCATCTTTCCCGTCACCCCCTTTATAATCTATTGCATCTGTACAATCGCATATGGGAAGAACATGCCTTCCCTTTGGCTTGGAGACGGGCCATTGTTATACCTTTTCAAAAACCTGGAAAGGATCCAACTAATCCAAATAATTATAGACCAATCGCACTCAAGCTGCATGTGCAAACTTTTTGAAAAAATGGTTAATTCACGTCTCACATCTTAGAGACAACTCAGGCTCTTTCACCATTTCAGAGCGGTATCAGAGTTGGCCGTTCAACGGTAGATAACATCTTATTACTCGAGACTCAAGCTCGCCGTGCGTTTTTGCGCCGTAACCATCTGGTTTCCATTTTCTTCGTTATGGAGAAGGCATATGATCGCACCTGGCGATACGGAGCAATCCGTGATTTGTATTATCTTGGGTTTCGGGAACATCTACCGATTTTCATTCAGAACTTTTTAGCCCTCCGACAGTTTCAAGTTCGAATTGGCTCCAGTTTATTGGATATTTATATCCAAGAAGAGGGTGTTCCTCAGGGTAGTGTTTTTTCCCTTTTTTCAGTTAAAATTAACAATATTCTGAACCAACTGCCTCCAACTGTCCAGGGTAATTTATACGTGGATGATTTGAGCATACATTGCCCAGGGAAAAGACATACGGTACGTCGAGAGACAACTTCAGACGGCTGTCTCTCGCTTAACGGGGTGGAGCATTGAAAACGGTTTTAGTTTCTCCCCTCAAAAGACATCCTGCGTTCATTTCTGCCAACGTCGGAGCCTACATCCTGACCCAGAGATCTTTCTGGGAGATGTTAGAATTGCAGTGGAGGACAGAGTAAGATTTCTGGGCATTGTTTTTGACCAGAAAATTACCTTCCTCCCCCACGTCGCGCAGTTGCGGATATCTTGAGAGAGAAAACCCAATATTAAGAGTACTCTCCAATACATCTTGGGGAGCAGACCGATTCTCCATGATCAGTATATATCGAGCTATGATTTGTTCCAGATTAGACTATGGGTGTGCAGCCTATGGCTCTGCCCGTCAATCTGTGTTACGAAAGCTTGATACAGTGCATCACACCGCACTGAGAATCAGTTCTGGCGCTTTCAGGACATCGCCCGTTAAAAGCCTGTATGTAATTTGTCAAGAACCACCTTTGGCATCCACACGTCTTTTGTTGTCGCTACGACTTTATTACCTCATATAGAGTCATCCAGGTTCATCCACTGCAAAATTCACTTATGGACAAGTTGTATGATCGCCCTATTTAGAAATAGCCCTTTCTATATTCCTCCCTTTGGGTTACGCATGAGAAACGCCCTAAGGGATACCTCTCTTAAATTTTTTAATATTTCTGAGAGACCTCTTTTTAAGTTTTCACCTTGGGAAACCCAAATTTATCATTTTTAGATATATTTCACGGATAAGAGAGGTCGAACTCAAGTGCAATAATTTACAAACAACTTTTTTATCATCATCATTTTAATGACCACTCGGCTATTTACATTGATGGATCCAAGTGTTTGAACTATGCTGGTTGTGCCTTTATCGACGGATCAATTTCTTTTAGTTTTTCATCACCATCTGTGACTTCAGTTTTTACCGCAGAATTTTTAGCAATTTACAAAGCCTTAAATTACATTTTTAATCAGACAGTTTTAAATTTTATAATCTATACAGATTCTAAAAGTGTACTCGAATCTGTGAAAAAAAAATCGACATCCCCTGGCACTTGAAGTCCAGAAAATTTGTAAAAATTTATCCGGCGTGGTTTCGATATCACTTTCTGTTGAATACCGAGACACGTCGGAATAATCGGGAATGAACTGGCGGATGCTGCAGCCAGAAATGCTGTGACCCCATTAAGTATAAACATTCCATACGATGATCTCCGACGAGTGTCCGAGGCATCTTATGGAGCGAATGGCAGAACAACTGGAGCAATGAAAGTCACAACAAACTCCACAGCATCCGGCCAATCATTTCTTTCTGGCCTATCTTGCCTGTACGACACTCCGATGTACTTTTAAATCGTCTTAGAATAGGACACACACGTTTTACCAACAGGCATCTTTTATTCGGAGAGCCTGTACCTGTGTGTCGTCCTTTTTATTATCCGAATATTTTAATTGATTGTCCAGTTTTTAATCGTCATCGTCTACATTTCTTTAATAAAACATTTTTAGATTTGCAAGATTTGATAGGGGAAATTCCCCACCGAAATATTTTCAAATTCCTGCGAAGCATAAAATTTTTAAATTCCATCTAATATTTTTATCTTTCACCATATTCAACTTCAAAACTTTTAACTACAGCGACCATAACCTCATATTTTCCTATCAATCATTGATTTTTAAAATTTACCTTTTACTTGGTTGGACAAATGAACCTTAGATAGAGTAATTTATCTTCTATTGGATTACATGTGTTTGGCGCAGCTTGTCCAATTTTGGACCTTGCGCCATAAAACCCCAACATCCAATCCAATCCAATCTAGGGATGACCGACGTTAAAGAGTTCACAATTAATTGAAATATAATATAGTAATGACTGTAATTCAATCCTGAATCTATGCTTTTAGAAGATAATTAAATTTACATACTGGAAAAATGTTAATTATTTTTAAAAATATAACATTTTGCGTAAATGGTATTTTTGGCTGTTCTTTTACACTTTTTACTCCATTTTTGTAGAAAATAATTATTAAACGCAATTTTTTTTGCCACAAAATGGTTTTTCTAGTAGAAATCAATAACAAAATCTAAAAATCTAAGTACCGTGATAATTTCAAAAAATTGCTCCGAAAGTAGATACCTTAAGAGGCAAAGGTATTTATACTATGTATTCTTTTAGATCTGCTGACACTTGTGATTTGACTGTGTTAACAAGGTGTTCGGATGCTTTATTGACCATCTGTACATTTTTTTCCGATATGAGAATGGCCCCGAGACACTTAATTCGTGGATCATACTAGTTACAAACTTAAGAGATTATTATCTGAAAAAATAAATTTTATCACTTTGGAATCATACACTACTGTTTGTGAAAATTGCAACACTATGAAAGAATCATCAAAAATAGATGAAATTTATTCCGCGTATTACTTATAGTGGTTTAAAT
Source organism: Meta bourneti (assembly GCA_933210815.1). Taxonomy (NCBI): domain Eukaryota; kingdom Metazoa; phylum Arthropoda; class Arachnida; order Araneae; family Tetragnathidae; genus Meta; species Meta bourneti. The sequence continues at coordinate 94,521,429 of OW119934.1, forward strand.
AAACGATCAAATTTACAGAGCAATAAAATAAAAATAATGCCGAAATCAATATCCTGTGCAGACGCCACGCGCAGCGATGAGAGCCTGTACACGTCGTGGCATCAAATCAGACAGATTCTGAATGTCATGCTGAGGAATGGCATTCCAGATGGCCTCTATCTGATGCCAAAGTGCAGCCGTACTCTCTGCCAGACGAGCGGTATGAGCGAGTCGCCGTCCGATGTAATCCCAGACATGCTAAATGGGCGACATATCCGGTTAATGTGCAGGCCATGGAAGAAGCGGAACCTGTCGTGCACTGAAGAAGGCTTGTACATTCCGAGCAACATGTGAACGGGCATTGTCTTGCTGAAATACAGCTCGGGGAATGCGTTGCAGGAGGGGTAGGACCTTGGGCTCCACAACTTCCCTGATGTAGCACCCGCTGTTCAGGGTCCCCACAATTTGGAGTAGGTGAGATCGCCCATGATATCCGATAGCGCCCCAGACCATAACGCCAAGCGTTCGTTCAGTATGACGCTGAATAAGACACTCCGGGAGAAGACGTTCACCTCTGTAGCGTCTGACGAGTATGCGTCCATCGTTATAGCCCAGATTGTAGCGGTACTCATCTAAGACGACTTGTTGCCAATCGGCACGCCATTGGCTGCGTTGGTGAGCCCATTGTAGCCGGAGGCGTCCGTGGTTCAGCGTCAATATTTGAACCAATATATGTGGCAATTTAGTCATTATGTGTGGGTAAAGGCAATACTATACTACTCAGAAATCTCGTGAAGCTCAGAGGGTTAATCGCTTGGATTTTACTTATGGTGTCATTGAAAATAGTATTCGAATTCATGAGTCTAAATATCATACCACCGGCTATGAAAATCAGCCGCTTAATAAAGTAAAATCTGAACCGAAGTAATTTTTTTAAGCACACGCAGTATTACCCAACGTATAAAAATAAAAAATATCGTGGTTAATATTGTTGCAGACTTTAAAGATTACTATTTGAAAATTAAATACCTCCTTAATATCTTTGAAACCATATGATAATTTACGTTTAATACTAACTTTCTGAGGCGTTTACACGCATATATCTGCTCTGCAATCTACAGTTTTTCTTGCTTGACTTCTAACCAGCTTTGACCTTTTGGACCAATTTAATCTTTCCTAGAGTTCTTTCAACCAATATATGTGGTAATTTAGTCATTATATGTGGGGAAAGGCAATACTATACTACTCGGAAATCTCGTGAAGCTCAGAGAGGGTTAATCGCTTGGACTACTTATGGTGTCATTGAAAATAGTATTCGATTTCATGAGTAAACATTTCATACGATAAAAATCAGTCACTTAATATCGTAAAATCTGAACCATAAGGATTTTATTATTACCCAGTGAATAACCATAAAAAACCGCTTTGGAAATTTTGTTTTATTAAGCCAAAATTTATGGTCCTAAAAAGTATTAGAGCGAGAAAAAAAAAACAGAATAAATTCGCGATGGAAACAAGGTAAAAAATTCGACACAAAAATATCCCCACAGAATAGCGAAAACCTCCACTGAATATTAACTATAAATCCCCGAGCGTAACTAATTCCTTTCTCGTTAATCTAGAAATCCTTCACAATGTCTCACTTAATGGGTTAATCAGCTTTCATTAAGTTCATGGGGTGTAAACGCTTTCTTCGCCGATGGCCGACCATCCATCACACTTCTTTTACATCCAGTCCGAGAAGAATCCGTATTTATCCTCTTTATCATCCAGGGTTTTTTGAAGACATCATAACACTCCGGAGCTTTGCTGTCATAATCATTAAAAAAGTCCGGACAAAGTACGCCGCGCCACCTAATGGCGATCGCTAAAGCTTCGAATAATAGCCTCTGTCATAAAGCTCTAGTTATTTATTCAAAAAGTACGGAGAGCTCAATCACAGGATAATGTCGCCTCTAAATATGAGGATAAACTGCCTCCGGATCCCCAAAGCCTACCATCAATACAAAAAATAAAATAAAAACAAAAAAGGTTATTTTTCTTTGATATCTGAGAGAGAGGAGATTCTCCGTTCATGCCCCAGATATTTCATACGCTTCGTGTATTACTTTCATTAATGCTTTTACGTGAATAAATCCAACAAATCTCTCGGATTTCCACGCGGTGGGTAACTTTAGACATTACTCAGAGTGGTAGTTCACTATCTATTGGGGATATTTACGTCATTAACTGTATGTTCAAAACATAATGCAGTTATTTCGCCAAATGGATGACGATTCCAAGGACGAGACTGCGGCGATAAATCTTGGGAAATCTAAATTTGCCAGGCTAAATGTCTATTTAATGCGAATTAGTTAGACGTCAATTGTTGCAGTGATTTGAGAAATTGAGCAATTTGTGTCCTTTGTGTAGAACTTAAAATTGCTTGCAGAATGTGAAGCGGATCTGATTGGGGAGCCATAGATTCTAATGGGGATGGATGGTAACTGGTTTGTTCACCCAAGCAGCTAAACGATGAAAAAGAGATAAAACATATTTCAAAGCTTAAATTGGACGAAAAATTGAAAATTCTAGAGAAATAATGATACAGTCCATAAACGGCATCAAGTATAACAAAAGTTGGTTGAATTTTAACAGCCCATAAACGGTATCAAGTTTAAGAAAAGGGTTGGTTGAATTTGTAAGTCTATAAATATATCAAGAAACTTAAATTAAGTTAGCTGAATATAAAACTATTAAAGAACTATATGTAAATAGAATATTAATTGAAGGTAATGTTATTATCAACATTAGACTAAAAGACCAGTTGGTAGGTAGGTAGGTATTTAATTCACGTCGCACTGGAGAAACACAAAGAGCTACTGGCGACAATCCGGGATCAATCTCCAAGATCTGAGGACCACACTATGTAATTTTGAACCACGGTCAAATGACGAGATCAACACCTGAGCTGGCACCCCACTCTTCACACTTCCATACCACGCCAACGTGAGTACATTTGAGGCCACAACAGATTTAACGTGCAACAGTCCCCTCGTACACGACGGTCTTCGGTTGGACCGAGTTTCGAACTCCCAACCCTCCGGTTGCTAATACGTTACTCTGCCAACTGGGTTACCGCAGCCCCGAAAGATCATTTGGAAAGTTTGATAAGATAAACTATTTTTATATAGTTCATGAAATTGAACGAAATTACTGGAATCTACTGCACTGAATTTAAAGAATGCAGCTATAGTAGATTCGCCTTATAGCGACCGACGGTTTAACGACTCACTGCGATATAACGAACCCCAGCTGTTCTACGAAAGCTGTGATGCTTTTTTGTGATCGATATAACGACCGTCGATAAGGTAAAAATCCCCTTACAGCAACCTTTAGTTGGCGGGATTCCTGATTCGTTGAAGGCTTCTTAGGAGTTGCTTTTGGGTTTCGCCAAATGCGTCGCTTTTCACGGGTTTCTTTTTTCGTATCAGTCACGTGTTATTTCAGTAGATAGCTGAATTTACATCGCACTGGAGTAATACAACGGGTTATAGACGGCGGTCCGGATCAATCTCTGAGAGAAGAATCTGAGGACACCTCGTAATTGTGAATTACGGTCAAATGACGAGGTCAACACCTGAGCTGGCACCCCAAACTTCCACACCACGCAACACGAGGGCATTTGAAGCCATGACATACTCAACGTGTGCACCAGTCCCTACATATCTTTCGTTGGAAGTTTCGAACTCGCAATCCTCCAGTTGCTAATCCATGATCCTACCAATAGACTACCGAGACTCTAATTTGTGTAGAAGCCTGACAACAGTTTGCTACTTATCTAGCGATGTTTCCTCTATCAAAAGCTAAGCCCCTTCGGGGGCACATCTTTAGTACGGGCATCACGAATCCGACGTACCTTAGTGATTTATTCTTTTCCCATGGGGTTTACTGCCTCTTGGGGGGGGGGCATGATCCTAGGATGCCCAAGGAATCTTTTTACTTTCTACTCTGCATCTTTTCTTTTCACAGTTACTTGACATTGTCTTGTGTTTAGCGCAGCTTGGCCAAATATGGCCCTTGTGCCATAAAACTCGAAAACCAACTAACCAACCAAGACTAAGCACTCAGCGCTGCCCATTGAAGCATAAAAGGTCTCAGAAAGCATCAATAAAAAACCTTTTTCGAAAACGGAGACTATCAAACTGCTTAACATTCTTTAAAGCACTATCTTCACCATAGTAAAAACAGATCTTTACCTAGAAAAGCTCCTCAAACTAATGTTGTTGGGTCTATAGAAAGACCAGCTACTAGATGTCAACATTTCAATTGCTCAAATAACAGCACACGCTGCTTGACAAGAAGTTTCTGAAAGAAACGATTAATAATTTATTTGATAATGTTATTCATTAAGGATAGTTTCTTTTTTGTTTCTGAAATTGCAAAAATTTATAAGTTGTAAAAATTGGCATTTCCTTTTCTACCTACTAAAAACCCCATATTCGATTCTACGACCATTTGATATAGCGTCCCTGAAGCTAAGGTAAATCCCCACAACACACTTAATGATAAAATAAATACATCATTCTGAAGAATCCATGGATTCTTTCAACCCTTATAAATATTCTATTAGTCATTTCCTTGGATTAAAATTCTTTGGAACGATTCTATTGGCTCATTTTATAGAATACACTCCTTTGAAAAGAGTCTATTGCTTGTTTCTTTAGACAAGAATCGTTTGTAAAATTTTATTGCTCATTACCTTAGAATAAACCTGTCTTTGAAGCGATTCCATTGGTTACTTCTTTTGAATTTTATCCTTTGGATTAATTCTATTTGTCATTTTCTTAGAATAGAATCCTTTGGAAAAATTATTACTTCTCATTTCCTTAGAATAGAATCCTTTGAAAAGATACTATTGATCCTTTCCTTAGAATAGAATCCTTCGGAAATATTTTATTGCTCCTTTCTTTAGAATCTTTTCGAAAGATTGTATTCGTCAAGAAGCTCAAAATTGATTAGAAGTCATGCAGGGACCACTGCAGATTGCAAGGTAGAATTATGACTGTGAACACTTCAGAGGGTTAAGCTATTCCGTTCAGATTTGCATGCCTTAGTAGAAAACTGACCAGATCTTGATCTTGCCATCATTAAAAAATCGGAAATATCTTGATGACGAGGCACCTCGTCGAAACTTCTTGGAGGGTTTTAACTAATCATTCAATTGAAAAAATTTAGTCCATTATACCCAATACCTGTTTAATACTATCATTAAGTCATTAATAAGTGAAAAGATTCTGTCCAGAAACGTCCCAGAAACAATTCGGAGTAAAATCAGTAAGCTCAAATTCAATCGTCATGATTTTTTAGTCACAATTAAAATTTTGGTTAATACTCCTGTTGATTGTCAAGACAAGGTAACTCGTCCTTAGCAAAACTGACCAGATCTTGATCTCGTCATCATAAAAATATCGTCAATATCTTGATGACGAGATATCTGGTCATTAGCAAAACTCATCAGATCTTGATCGACGAGATACCTCGTCGAAACATCTGTATCCTTCCTTAGAATAGAATCCTTCGGGTTTCTGATAAATTAGTTGATTGTGCATAATACTGTTTAACTCTCCTAGTGGTCGTCTCAACGAGGTATCTCTTCGTTATCAAAACTGACCAGGTCTTGATCTCGTCATCATCAAAAAACGGGAATATCTTCTTAATTCGGAATTCAATCGGCATTCTTTATGACAAGGTGTCTCGTCATTAGCAAAAGTGATCAGATCTTGATGTACGAGATATCTCGTCGAAACCACTTGAAGGATTAATTCAATAATAAGTGAAAAGATACTCTAAACAAGCCAGACAATGCATCCGAGCAAAATCAGCAAGCACAAATTTATTCGTCATTAAAATTCCTCCCCCCTGCCTTTTTGTGTGAAACTGGAAAGGACACTCTTTGACCTTTTTGTTTTGTTTTTAGAACCGACGGCGAAATAAACCAATTATCCAGTACCGGGCATCCGGCAACAATGCCCGTGGACGAGGAACTCCCAGCCACCGTCACCGCAACCTTTTCTACAATAATTAACTTCGAGTTCAGGCGACCTTCCTTTATTTGCAGCATCAGGAGAAGGTTACTCCAGGGAATTCAGCCATCAATAATCCGAGCATCAGAGCCACGCTTATTTGTTTGAGAAAAGACATCGCACAGGGGAATGCCCTGACCGTCCCAAATAATTGAAACGGCGATCCTATCATACTTCTTCACTTTAGTTTTTGAAAACGATTGTTTCTGGTAATAGAGAATGCCCCTCCAGAAATGGGGACGCGGGGATAAAATGAACAATGGAGGCGGAAGAATTGGATATTCTCTAAGTTCTTGCGGGTAGACAGACCATAATTTAAAAATGCTCGATTGTTTTCTTTCGTGATCGGTTGTGAAGGAAATGGAGGGGGTTAGAGTATGAGTTCGAATCCCCCACTAAAAATAAATCGTTGTTGTCCGCGTTAAATGTTTTTAGAGAAAGATTTTATCCTTTAAAATGCCTTACAGATTTAACCCTCTGAGCGAGTAGCGTAGTATTACTCCCCCCCCACAATAGATTTAAAGACTAAATAACCACACCTATTTGTTGAAAGAATTCGTGGTTTCTTTTAACTTTTGGAAATATATTGGTCTTTTTAGAGAATAGAATTCTTTGGACATATTCTATCGGTCCTTTAATTAAAAAAGAATCCTTTGGAAAGATACTATTGGCCCTTTCCTTGCAATAGAATCCTTTGGAACGATTCTATTGACCCATTCTGTAGAATAGAATTATTTGAAAGATTTTATTGCTCCTTTCCTTGGATTAGAATTCTTTGGAAAGATTTATTTCTCCTTTGTTTAGAATAGAAACCTTGGGAAAGATACAATCGGTCTAAAGGTCAAAACTGGTGAGTCATGAAAGGAAGACTTTAGGTAGAAAGGTGAAATTATGTGAGTGAATCCCTCAGAGGGTTAAATAAAAAATAGCCCTAGTTAGTATCCATTTTTTAACCTAGTCATTCGTTACAGTCGCGAGTTATATATTTTTATATCACAACCATCCACATCTTTCTAAAGAATCCTTGGATTCTTCAACTTTTAGAAAGTTTCTATTGGTCCTCTTGTGGGAATATAATTCTTAGGAACAATTCTATTGGCCCATTCTGTAGAATATAAGGACCACGATAGCCCGGTTGGAAGATTAACGGATTCGCAACCGGAGGATTGCGAGTTCGAATCTAACCAAAGACCGTCGTGTACAAAGGGGTCTGGTACACTTTAAATCTGTCGTGGTCTCAAATGTCCTCACGATGGCGTGGTGTGGATGATTGGAGAGTGGGGTGCCAGCACAGGTATGACCTCGTAATCTGAACGTGATTCAAAATTACGAGGTGTTGTCCTCGGATCTTACCCTTTGGGATCGATCCCGGACTGTAGCCAATAGCCAGTTATGTTGCTCCAGTGCGACGTTAATTAAAATACCTACCTGTATAATATAATCCTTTAGAATGATTCTATTGGCCTTTTTCTTGAAATAGAATTGCTTAGAACGATTCTATTGATCATTTCCTTGGAATAGAATCCATTGTAACGATTCTATGGCTCCTTATAGGAATAGAATCCTTCATTGGAAAGATTCTATTGCTCTTTTCCATAGGAGAATAGGATCATCCTTTAGAAAGATTCTGTTGCTCTTTCCATAGGAGAATAGGATCATCCTTTAGAAAGATTCTGTTGCCCTTTCCATAGGAGAATAGGATAAACCTTCAGAAAGATTCTGTTGCTCTTTCCATAGGAGAATAGGATCATCCTTTAGAAAGATTCTGTTGCTCTTTCCATAGAATAGGATCATCCTTTAGAAAGATTCTGTTGCTCTTTCCATAGAAGAATAGGATCATCCTTTAGAAAGATTTCTATTGCTCGTTTCCTTGGAATAAAATCGTTTCGAAAGATTCTAATAGTCAAAAACGTCAAATTGGTTAAAAGTCATGCAGGGAACACTGTAGATTGCAAGGTGGAAATATGCGTGTCAACCTCTCAGAGGTATAAAAGTGTGTTTTCATTAAGCTTTGACCAATTTTGCTAATCGACGAGATATCTTGTCATCAAGATATTGCCTATTTGTTCATGATGATGAGATCAAGATATAGTCAGTTTTCTTTAAATAACCGAGAAATCTAATCCAACAAGATCAGGTCAGTTTTGTTAATGAGGGGTCGCTGTAGTACAGTTAGAAGAGCAACGGATTAGACCATCATGTACACGGAGCTTGTGCACGATAGATGTGTCGTGGCCTCAAATGTCCTCACGTTGGCGCGGAAGTTTGGAGAGTGGGGTGCCAAATCAGGTGTTGTTCTCGTCATCTAACCGTAGTTCAAAATTACGAGGCGTTGTGCTTGGATCTTTTCCTCAGGGATTGATCCCGGACCGCCGCCAACAGACCGTTGTGTTACTCCAGTGTGACGTTAATTAACTATCTACCAACTTTTTCAGGACGATGTACCGTGCAGACACCCAACGTGAGGGTTAACGACAAGAAACATCGTATAGACTGTGTCGGTGCAGTGCCGCAAAGTTTCACATGATTGGTAATTAATTGCCTTCGCACTGGAGCAATTAGTGACGGCCCGAGATCAATCCCAAGGGAAAAATTCGAGGAAAACATCACGTAATTTAAACCACGGTCAGATAACGAGGTGAACACTTGAGCTGGCACCCCACTCCAAACTTCCACACCACGCTAATATGAGGACATTTGAGGCCACAACATATTTCACATGCACCAGCCCCGTGTACACGAAGGTCGTTGGTTGGACAGAGTTTCGCGAACTCGCATCTCTCCAATTGCTAATCTCTTCCAACCGGGCTACCACGGCCCTTGTTTTACATGAATACGTCTCGTAAGCATATAGTAATTATTGGCGTGTAGTAAATGAAAGAAAGACTAATTTAGTAGTCAATTCAGTGCTTAGCAAAAGGTGACGAGTTGCTCTTCCGGATAGACTACTTTCGATGCCGATATCGCGAAAATTTTAAAATTCTTCAACTACGATCCAAATTTTCACAACCAACACTATTGTATTTTACTTTTTATGTTTTAAATGAACGTATCTCGAGGTTAGCTTGCGTTTGAGATCAATATCGATGAAGTATCATCTCGCAGTCCCGAGTTATACTGATTTGAAGTTGGCGCGGCGCAGCGGAAAGCTCCGCTTATCGAGGCACGCGAACTCAAGGTCACTAACAAGTCTGTTCCCTCAGCTTTTGAATGAAACTAATAGCCCGTTGTGTTGCTACTACCTACTTCATACAGGGTGATCCAAAAGTAACAGAAAAAGTAAAAATTCAATAATTCCAAAAGTAGACAGTAGCAGGATGAGGTTTTCATAGAAATGCACAGGAAGACATGAGATTTCTTTAATAACGAAAGTTTTTATTGACAGAATAGTTACATTGGTCACCGACATGTGGAACTTCAGTTGTGTCAATAGTTTATACAGTGGCGCAACACAGTTCGCAACGCAGCTAGGATTACAAATGTTCAAAATGACAGTCGTCATTCATGAGAATGGCCGTCAGACGTAGCACGACACTTTGCACAGCATCGAAAAGAGTAAGTAAAAGAGCTGTAATTCCTGCTAGATGATGGCGAATAGCTTCTTTCAACATTGCCAATGACGTCGGCCGATCTCTGTACACCTGACTACGAGTAGCCCCAGATCGGGGACAGCTACAGCGCCACCTGTCGGTGACAAATGTAACTATTCTGGCAATAAAATTATTTTTCGTTATTAAAAAAATCCCATGTCGTTCTGTGCATTTCTGTGAAAACCGCATCGTTCTACTGTATATACTTTTCGAATTATTGAATTTTTGGTTTTTACAGTGACTTTTGAATCACCCGGTAGAAGCAGAATGACCAATGGTAACCTTTTTATGTGCCCAGGATCATGTGATCAAAACTAGTAGTAACGTGACTCTTAGACTACTTTCGTTTGCAGGGTGGAACCGAATATTCATCATCTGATTGCTCCAATGGACGGGAGAAGACGCCCATCCATTAACTCATCGGATTGGTACCCCCTATATAGTAGATTTTGGCGATTTCACCACTTTTGTCGCCACTCTAATAGAAATATGCATTCACACACCTACCCTGTCATAAGATGTTACATCGCCAAACGAGACGATAAGATGCCAAATCAGCCAATTATGTCAATCGTTGACAGAGCAGTCAAGTGACTACTAGTAGACATTTTGGTCACACTTTTTGACGCTTCTCTCAATAGCAATGGTCAGTTTACTTATATTTCCCTGTCTATAACCTAACTATCGAATGGCACTAGGTTGGTCTGGTTCGCGTTGATGATATAGAAATTATTAGATCGAACTCGAAACCCATTTTTTCGTAACGCTCAACTTTCCGTATTGGCCACCTAGTAATGGTCTGATTTTAAAGACGTGATTTATGTCAAAATGTAATTTTATGTCAAATTTTTAAGTTTTTCATTTGATCCGCTTGGTAAATTTAGTGTTATTTAACATTACATTGTTGGTTTGTCTGCTATTTTGAAATTCTGTATTTATTTGTCTTAATGGTAGGTAGGTAAACTTATTAACGTCACGTTGGAGCAACACAACTGGCTATTGATGACGGTCAGGGATCAATCCCGATGGGAAAGATCGAGGACACCTGGTCATTTTGAATCACAAGTCAGACGACGGGGTCAACACCTGAGCTGGCGTCCTACTCTTCAAACTTCCACTCCTCATGACATCTACCGCATAACGCTAGATTGGTTTGGTTCGCGTTGATAACAGAAATTATTAGACCGAACTTGAAGCCCATTTTTTTGTGATGCTCAAATTTCCGTATTGACCACCAAGTACTGGTCTGATTTTAGAGACGTATTTATCTAAAAAAGGATGTCTCTTCCCTACAAAATACAGTTTACTACATCTTCAAGTTCTTCACTTACAACGAAATGCATATCCAGTTCAATTTATCACTAACATAAACTGAAGTTGTTTTCTCAGCTAATGCTCCTACTTTTCTGTGCACTTTCAGATAAATAATTAAGTAAACAATGCTATGCAGCGTCAGGCCAGACATGTACAGAAACTTCAAGATTAGAGTTCAAACATGAAACATTATAGTGTTCTCTAAGAAACTCAGAAGCGAAACGAAACCACCTGTTCATAATCATGCAGTATATGGCCGCAATGCTAATTCTAATCGACTTTGACTGTTAAGGCTTACAAATGATGGGGTTCTTTGAAGATGAAAATATTAGAAAAGATTTGGTATTCTCGAGATCAAGCTAACTTAAGATTCTATTGTAGGAGTGGTCATTAAATGTATATTTAGAACTGCATGAATTGGGAATATAGTTTTGAACTAACCCTTTTGGTGGTTGTCTAGCGAGGTACCTCGTCGTTAGAAAAATTGGACCGATCTTGATGGATGAGATATCTCGTCATTCGAAGAAACCTGACCAGATCTTTAACTCGTCACCATTAAAAAATGTGAAATATCTGTGAAAGTCTAATCTTGATGGACGAGATATATCGTCATTCGCCAAATTGGTAAGATACTGATGGATGATATATCTCGTCGAAACCACTTGGAGGGTTAACGGTTTGGATTTTCGGAATATACGACAGGATTTCTTTTTATTACTACACTTAAAAAGTTAATTTTAACCCTCTTGGAGAGGTATCTCGTCATTTGCTAAATAGACCCGATCGTGAAGTATGAGATATCTAGTCACTAGAAGAAAACTAACCAAATCTTCATCACGTCGTCATAAAAAAATCGGCAATATCTTGATGACGAGATATCTCGTCATTGGAAAGAACTAAACTTATATTGACCTTGTAATCATCAAAAACCAGCAATATATTCATCATTCGGAATTCAATCGACATTCTTGATGACGAGTTATCTCGTCATCAAGATATTGTCGATTTTTCTTATGATGACGAGATCAAGATCTGGTCAGTTTATTTTTCTAATGACGAGATATCTTCATCAAGATCTGGTAAGTTTTGCAAATGACGAAATATCTCGTCAAGACAACCACCAGGAGGGTTAAGTACAAAAATCTCTAAAGCGTAAATCCAAATTACATCCAGGGGAATTTTTTCAAGAATAATGTCTACTAATTGGCAAACTACTGACGTGTTCATCCTACATATTTTTAATGTTCATAATTTATTTTTCAATTAGATGCTTTATAGCTATTTAGGTAATTTAAGGAGTTTTCTTTTTACGGTAAAAAAGTCGAATATGCATTTTTTAGATAATTTTATTCGTTAAATTTATTCTTTATTATTCAAGTCGAAATTCGTAAAATTGGCCTAGTTATACGCCATTAACAGACTGCAGATGTAGATTTTGGAGGGCGTACCACTTCATAAAGATATAAATTCTATAAAACTGATTTTTACGATTCGTTATCAAAAGATCCTCACACTTATTTGCTACTGTCCTAACACTTATCCTCACACTTATCTGCCCCACACTTATCTATCTTCACTTATATGCAGCACTGTATGGCATTGGGATAGCAGATTAGCAGAAAAATACTATATATACTAACATAGTGCTTCCGTTAATTGTACTGAGACCTTAAACGCGTTTCGCGAGTGGTTGGAATGATTTCTATTAAATATTTCATTGATCGACTAGAAATTTTTACAGCATATGTACAGCAAACATAATTTTTACTGTTTAAGGAACCAAAAAGGCGATATGTTATGTTTTCGCATTTTTATTGCAAGAACTTGGTCAATGTTATGGGTTAAATCGATGATTTCTATGATTTTATAACTATTTTCTCAAATATTAAAAAAATTCTGTTTCATCGATCGATATCTACATGTGTATGAAGTAAACCACCGTTCAATTTTTTGCTGAACCCACCAAGTGGTTTCGACGAGATATCTCGTCCATCAAGATCTAAACAATTTTGCTAATGGCGAGATCAAGATCTGATCAGTTTTCCTAGAATGACGAGATATCTTGTCCATCGCATGAGGTCAGTTTTGCTTACGGCGAGATATATCGTGGAGACGACCACCAGGAGGTTGACAACATGGAGTTGAAAACTCATGCCAACCAGGCTACCACGGAACTTTGAGGAGGGTTAGCAGGAGAAATTCTTCATGAAAAGGATTAAAAATATTTTTCAAATACGCATGTTGGTATTTTTAATTAATGTCGCACTGGAGCAACACAACGGGAAAGATCCGAGAACACACCACATAATTTTGGACCACGGTGATGAGGTCTCACCTGAGCTGGCACCCCACTCTCCAAACCACGCCAACGTGAGGACATTTGAGGCAAGGACAGATTTAACGTGCACCATCCCTTTTGTACACGACGGTCTTTGGTTGGATTCGAACTCGCAACCTTTCGGTTGCTAATCCGTTACTCTTCCAACAGTGCTACCGCTGCCCTCTGAAATGGTAATAGACGTACGAAACTTGCAATTATTTCATTGTATAGTTTCATCAATAAAAAACATCCCCCAAAGGCGGGGTAATTTTAGCGAATCAAAAAAGGAAATCCCCTTAAAATCAATTCGTGTATAGAAATAACTAAAATTCAAAGTTTTAAAATTCCTGAGACGAAGTAGAGGTATAACACACCTCCACATCCTCTTTTGAAGCAAATATTAAATTTTAAAGTCCAATATTCTTTTAAGTTTGTTACTCTAGACTGAAGTATCAAGCTTTAAAACTCATCTTGTTCCTGGATGAAAGAACGTCGGATAAAAAATTCGGTGGTATGAAATAGTTTTTTGCTTAGATAACACTAGTGCATTATCAGGACTTCCGAAGAAAAAAGACTACCTATGTTAAGCGTAATACTTTTTGTCTTAGAAGTAGGTAATATATCATCTTTCTTATGTGGTGAAAAAAGTGGAATAATTCCTTACATCTCCGTCACGTGACAATTCCAGCTACCTATAGATATTTAGCGATTCTTTCACACTACCGAAACACAAAATGAAAATATATTTGTGTTGAAATCAATCTACCTCCAATACTGAACGGGACTTAAAAAATCGATTTTTCAATATATATAACGAATATTTGTAATTTGTTATTTAGATATTTGAAGTTTGTTAATTCGATATATAGTATATATAATTCAAACAGAAAAGAAATTTAAGAATATCAATATATATATAATATATATGTTTGAATTATATACATATTATGTAACAAATTAACATACTTCAAATATTAACAATATTCATTTCGACAACACCGCCACACCTCGCATGAGGATCGCCAACAAATGCCATTTATGGCTCCTACAAAATTATACTACGTAACACAGTTAAGAATCCTAAATGCAGTATATCAAAAGTATGTCCAGAGTGCCGCAATGAAAAGTGTTCAATTACACAAAAAATAATAGTGTTCTATTACTGTTCAATTAGGATTGGTATTTTTAATTAATGTCGCACTGGAGCAACGCAACGGGCTATTCCATTACTGTTCAAAAAGATAAAAACAATGAAGATAGTGTTTGATTCCAGCCTTTTATAAAATTAATAGAGTCCGATTCTTGTTTAATTGTTTAATAGAACTGATAATAGTCAACAGGCACCCCCTGAAATGTGTCTGAGTTTTTATATATACAGGTGGTTATCAAAATAATGGAAACACCTGTGAATAAAAGTGACATTTAAGAATGCGCTTCGTAAGCATTAAAATATAATCATAGCTACCAGTTTTTTTAATATAAAAAGTACTATATATCATGGTAGTATGAGGTAGCTTTAGTGAAGTTGAATACATCGTGGATTTTTGTCAAAAGCGTAAAATGTCAGACCTCACAGACTTACAAAGAGGCCAAATTGTAGGAGCCCGACTAGTTGGAGCAACTGTGACCGAAACATCCCAGCTTTTAGGCGTTTCTAGAGGTACGGTGTCTAAAGTCATGACAGCGTACACACAGCGCGGCAAGACAAGCTCGGCAAAGCAAAATAGTGGACGGAAGGAGAAGCTGAGTGAAAGAGACCGACGGGTATTGAAGCGGATTGTAATGTCTAAAAAGAAAACAACTGCAGCCAAAGTGACCGCAGAGCTCAATCAACATCTGGATTCTCCAGTGTCAATAATTACAGTTAGGAGGCACCTTCATGAACAGAACATTTACGGCAGAGTAGCAATTCCCAAGCCACTTGTCACAGATGTTAATGCCAAACGTCGTCTACAGTGGTGCCACAACCACAAAACCTGGTCGATTGATAAGTGGAAGACTTTGATATGGTCAGACGAATCATCTTTCACACTTTTCCCCACAACAGGACGGGTGCACGTTTGGAGGACACCTGCACAAGCGTATGATCGTGATTGTCTCCTTCCAACTGTCAAGCATGGAGGTGGATCTGTCATGGTATGGGCAGCCATGTCGTGGTTTTCTGCTGGCCCAATCGAAAGGAAGGATCACAGGGGAGAAGTATAGAGAAGGTTTAGCTGACCAGGTCCATCCTATGATGCAAACTTTGTTTCCTGCAGGAGATGGAATTTTCCAGGATGATAATGCTCCTATTAATGCAGCGGGACTGGTCTAATCATGGTTTGATGAATACGAGGATGAACTGAAACATCTACCTTGGCCAGCACAGTCCCCCGACCTCAATATAATCGAACCGTTATGGTCTATTTTAGAGCGTTCAATCCGGAATTGATATCCTCCACCGGCATCTCTACCGGAACTTTTACAATATCTCCATGAAGAATGGTACAATATTCCTCTAAACACTATTCAGCACTTGTATGATTCGATTCCCAGGCGAATCCAAGCTGTATTACATGCCAAAGGCGGTCCTACGCCATATTAGTAAATGATTCCTTATAAATACAGTGTTTCCATTATTTTGATAACACCCTGTATATATAAAAACTTAGACACATTTCAGGTTGGTCAGGAATGCCAATGCAAACCAATTTTACATAGGAGTATATAACCGCTAACGCCACCTGGAGTTTCTAGAAATACAGGAAGAATGCAAAATAAAGGAATAGGAATATAAGTAAGGTATAGCAACATGTTTTTACAGACATACGTTTCCAAGTTCAGAGGAGGTGTTCAAAGTTCTGTTTTCTGCGAATGATTTCCTATCACACAATCTGTGTTGTGAACGAACAAACTTTGATGATGGATTGGTTGGTTTGGGGTTTTATGGCGCAAGGGCCATATTTAACCATGTTGCGCCAGACACAAAACATACAGTATTAAGTAATAGACACACATAATGAAAGTTTTACTGCACAGAAGAGAGAAATACACTAAGGGAGGGACGTTTGATGATAGGGCACGCGTCTGTTTGGGAACCGTTCCCGGTACGATCGCACGAAGGCTCGCCCTTTCCCATTTGCTGCTCCATATGCTAAGTGCATACCTGGTAACTCAGAATTACTGTAACGAGATGCATCTCACACCTGCAAAGTCAACGACCTGAATGACGATGGCTCTCGCTGCCCAATTCAATTTCTGGTAATCAACGCCCTCTAATACACTCACCCAGCATTTACGGCTATACACTATATGGACAAAAGTATTTGGACACTGCAGAAAATCGGCAAATATGGGGTTGTTATTTCTGGTTAGCACTCTGCCCATTGCTTTATGTACCTGGTACCATGAAGGTACCATGAACGCTGACGTGTACCTCGACGTTCTGGATAATTCGGCCTTGCCTACACTTTGGCAATACTACGGCGATGATGGTTGTTTCTTCCAACAGGATCGAGCTCCATGTCATACTGCAAAACGTGTTCTGGACTGGTTTCCTGAAAATTAGGTGAATTTGCTTGACTGGCCTGCTCAGAGCCCCGATCTCAATCCAATCGAGCACTTGTGGGATGAACTGGAGCGACGGGTACGACACCGCCACGCACGTTCATCTTCACAACAATCTTTTCTCACAGCCTTGCAAGAGGCATGGCGAGCTATTCCTGTCCAGACTTATAGAGAACTTGTGGAAAGTATGCCTCGACGTGTTGCAGCTGTAATGCAAGCAAAAGGAGGGCCTACCCGTTACTAAATAGAATAATAAAGCCCTTTTTCTGAAAAACATGCAGTGTCCAAATACTTTTGTCCATATAGTGTATGTTCCTATGTAAATGTTGTTCGTGTTTTTATCCCTGACCTACCTGTAAAGTCTGTCTAAGACCTTTTGAATTACCCTGTATATAAAATTAACTTTCTTTCACAGGAGCGGCAAGAAATAACAATTCCATACTTTAAACCGGCTCTCTGTTCTCCCTTTTTATACTGCTTACAAGAGGTGTTACTGGTGCGCATGTTTTACATTACGCTGCAGTGCTAATAATTTGGGTATCCATGATCCATGCATAGTGCAAATTCCAAGGTTATTGGATGCTTCCTTCATGGTGTTCCTTTTCTCTTTGTCTCCCTCTGCGTTTCAAATCTCATTTGAATAGTTATGTCTCAGCGATATTTAGTATTGCCACTTAAAAAGGTTGGATCGCGATAACAAATCCATACAACTTTCCAAGGGTCTTTTCAATAAACCCATCAGCATCCTTAGACATATTGTGTTGTAGTATATTTTTTCTTGCTATGACCACCATCATGTGAGGTGCTGAGAGACAAGCTGTCTTTGATACGGGGCTTGGGTCTATAATTGCAAAGGGCGAAATTCTGGCATTTTCAAGCTGTTACTTCGAAGATCAATTTCTTAGATCGATTCTTTAGACTTTCTGTTTGCATTTAGAGTTTCAGTTTGTTTAACTGCGTTGTATGTTTCTTTTAGAGTTGAGTTGAAATACTTTAACCCTCCAAGTGGTTCGTTGAGATATCTCGTCCAAGATCTGGGAAATTTTGCTAAGGACGAGATATCTCGTCGAGTCAAAACTGCCCTATTTCTCCAAGGGGAATGAAGATCCAAGTAAGAAAAATAAATTGTCCCTTGCCCAGAACTGGTGACAGTTTGTAACAGGTTTTTGCACCAGAGGCTGGACACTACAAGGTAGTTTTCGACGCGAAGATAAACCACCAGGAGGGTTAAGACTGCTTTATCTCTAATATTTCAAGGTCTGGTTCATGGAGAGATTTGTTTATGGAGTAACGTTTTTCGTGGAGAAAAGCTTGGTCGTGGAAGGACCTTGTTTTTTTCAAAACAAAGTATTCTTGAGATATGTTGAAAATATATTGGAGACTTTTAGAATCCGTTAAATATCTAAATTTGCATAGTATAAATGACACATTTTATTAGTAGTTCTTATAACTATCAAAGCCGTCAGTTAAAATTCTAGATTTTCCTGACAAATATTGTCATGAACCTACTTTATGGTGAGATATTAAAAGTTTTTTCTTTAACGATCCTTTGTATCAGTTCCGTAACCAGAGGGGAGATCTGGCACCTCAGCCCCCCGAAAGTGTTGGTTCATGATTTTTAAAATAGCTCTGGAAATAAACTTAATTCCATAAATTCATGAAATTACTTTTTGTATTCTTCAATAGCTATTACTTTATGAATTAATTTTCACTACAAAGTATGAAACGATGATAATGGGAGTCAAAAATTGAAAAAATATGACGAACAAATATAAAAAAATGGTGAAAAAATGGCCAACCTATTTTACTGGAGCGAAACGTCCACCATCATCAGGACAGAAGTAATCATCATTAAAACCAGCAAAAAAAGGGTCAACCTATATCGGTGAAAGCAAAACGTCCACCATCATCAGAGCAGAAGAAATCATTAAAACCGGTGAAAAAATGGTCAACCTATTTCGGTGAAGCAAAACGTCCACCATCATCAGAGCGGAAGAAAACATTAAAACTTGTGAAAAAATGGTCAACCTATTTCGGTGAAGCAAAATGTTCACCATTATCAGGACAAAAATAAGGTTTCATCTGTGTATATTAGTTGTTTTGTCTGTAGCGATTCCACCAACTTCTCCATTTATTTATGTATCGTATCAATCTTCAGTGATACAAAAGTAAAAGCTAAAAAACTCCAAGAATCAATGTTTGAATATTTACTTCATATGAAGGACTTCGGGCAACAAAACGTTAAGCCACTTTTTAAATTTTTCTCAGGCTAGCAATTTTCAATTTTTAAAAAATTCCAAAATTATAATAGTTTATCCACTATTCATGCGGTGATATCTAAAACTTTCAAGCATTGCGCACTCTTTTAAGTCATCAGAAATTCCTTTGATTCCCTTTAATATTTTATAAATTCTTTTTTATTACGAAATATATTTCTGTGCTTTATCACTACATTTCCTGGAGCCATTAATTTAACATAGTGTTTTGTAAATATTCTGGGAGCAACCTCCTTTATGTAAGTCATGCACTTATATCCAACGAGATGCGAAACGTTTCATTCTCCTACATTCATCTTATTTCCATCTGTACTTTAAGGGCCACGGTAACCAGGTTGGAGGAGTAACGGATTAGTGTTGTCCTCTGATCTTTCCCTTTTCGTTTCATCCCGGACCGTCGCCAATAGCCAGTTGTGTTACTCCAGTGTGACGTTAATTAAATACCTACCTGCCATCTGTATTTTACCGATAAATGAGAATGTGGGTAATTTGAAAACTCTACCCAAGTTACTTCTTAAAATAGTGTAAGATCTTCAAACTTTAAAAATCAACCTGATCTTTAAACCTGACCATCGTACAAACCTATAATGCTTCATTCTGTCTCGGAGTCTTGAATAATGAATACCCCGTTCAATATTCCCTTGAAGTTTCTGATGTGAGAATAGATTAAACTCATCTCTTAAAAAATGAAACAATCTAGAAGGGCATTTCTATTTTGTAATCAACCGACCAATTATTTATTTTCTGCCTCTTGCTTTTACTTACTTTGCTGAGTAGCGATAAATAGAATAAAACCAGTTATTTCCCGTGGTCTATATAATTCTCTATTACCTAAAGCTTGTAGTACCTATTCATGTAGTACGAGCTTCTCTCTAATGCAGATTTTGAAGAGGGGACAATTCATAATACGCTTGAATCTATTCATCGTGTTCTGTCTTCAATTTATATGTCACAAGAGTCCTAACCGTTAACAGATAGATAGATCGTTGTGCAGTGTAATAGATATAGTATCTCAAAGACAGGACGAATTTAGCCGAGTAGACATCATGGGATTCTTTGTGAATTCAAGGCTACATACAGGATTCCAATTTATGACGATGGAAATGTTTCTGTGATTATCCTAACTTGTCTTTAATTGGAATTGAATTATAAACGAAATTGAGGATTATTTTTTATTAATCTAATGATTCCTGTAATAAATAAGTTTATTCATCTGTAACTATTCATGGAATAAATATGTTTATTCATCAAGAGATATCGGAATTATTAACTTTACATTAAGTTTCCTGTGGCTCAGTGGGTTTACCACTGAGCTAGCGACCTGAAGATCTAATTCCTGAAACTTAAGCTGATTGCATTTCTCCCTTGTGTGTCAGTAAAACTTTCCTTGTTCGTGTTGTTCATCACTTGACATTTTGTGCTTTGTGTTTGAAGCAACTTAGCCAAGCACGGTCTTTTCACCATAAAACCCAAACAACCTAATTTTATTATATTATTTCCGTTTCAAATTTTTGAAGATTAGGTTAGGTAGTTGAATTTACGTTGCACTGGAGCAACTTTTAACCCTCCAAGTGATTTCGACGATTTATCCGTCCATTAAGATTTGGCCAATTTTGCTAACGACGAGATGTCTCTCGTCATAAAGATATTGCCAATTTTTTTTATGATGGCGAGATCAAGATCTAGTCAGTTTTCTTCTAATGACGAGAAATCTCGTCCACAACGATCTTTTCAGTTTTGTTAATGACGAAATACCTCGTCGAGACGACCATTAGCAAGTAGGAAAGCAATAATTTTTACTTCCAACAGAAGATACCAAAATGAATTGAACCAAGGATTACTAAACATATTGTGCGGAAAACAATATTTAAACATTTAAAATACTTAATATTTGTAAAGACACTGAAAGTACTTGATTCTTGTAAAGACATTGAAAGTACTGTTCTGTAAACAGGACTACCATGCTGAAATTATCTTTTTACGGTTTCATGTCCTCGAAAGCAATACCTTCCCCCAGAAGTATACACTGAAATACCAGAAAAACTGGTACAGACGAGCCGTGCAAAATACGTAGCAACGCCACCTATACTCGTCATTGGCTACGTCTATAAGTGCATATATAAAACAATAGACATCTCTGGTAGCATCTAGAGTTGTTTCCGCCAAAGGATTTTATTCTAAGGATAGAACCAATAGAAATTTCCGAAAGGATTCTATTCTAAGGAAAAGACCAATAAAATGTCTCTAAAATTAAAAAAATCCATGGATTTGTTCATCTAATAGAGATGTGGATGTTTAATCACAATGTGTATTGTGGGGAAAAATAATATTACACTACTTTGAAATCTTGTGACTCAGAGGATTAAGGTCGTTGTTTGATTTCATTTCGGGAGCAAAGAGTTCCCCACTAAAATCGCCGAACCCCTCTATACAAAGATAAGAAATCTGCACTATCTGACGCTTTAGGATTTTCTCATCCTGTGTTTGTTCTTTTCTATATAAGAAAAGAAGGAATCAATGATAATTAATAGCACATGGAATTCTGCACATCCATTTTCCATGTGAAGGCCAACTTCATAACCTAGGCTCTACACCCCATTGAAAATTTTATCTTCTCTCAGTAGTAAAAAACTGGTCAAAATCGAATGAAATCGTCTAAAGAAAAGGCTAAACATTCTAAGGAAAAGAACAAAGAAAATTTCCAAAGAAAAATATTCTAAGCAAAAGACCAATAGAATGTTTCCAAAGGATTCTATTCTAAGGATAAGACCAATGGAATCTTTCCAAAGTATTCTATTCCAAGGAAAACAACAATAGAATATTCCCAAAGGATTCTTTTATAAGAAAAAGACAACGATATTCTTTCAAAGGATTAAATTCTAAGGAAAAGACAAATAGAATATTTCCAAATAATTCCATTCTAAGGATAGAACTAATAGAGTATTGTTTCTAAGGAAAATACCAATGGAATACTTTTTCAAATTCCTCGGAGATTTTTTTAACTAAAAGTTATGAAAGTCTAGTCATTGTGTGTGTTGTGTGGTAAAAGCTATATTACACTCCTCGGAAATCTTGTGACGCTCAGAGGGTTAAGGTCGTTGTTTGATTTCATTTCTTGAGCAAAGAGTTCCCCACTAAAATAGCCAAGCCCCTCCATACAAAGGTAGGAAATGTGCGGTATCTGAGGCTTTACGACTCATCCTGTGTTTGTTCTTTTCTATACAAGAAAAGAAGGAATCAATGATGACTAATAGCACACGGAATCCTGCGCATCCATTTTTCATGTGGAGGCTAACATCCTAAATCCAAACTCCGTTTCTACTTACCATTGAAAGTTTTCTCTTCTCTCAGTAGTAAAAAGCTGGTCAAAATCGAATGAAACCGTCTGAGGAAAAGACCAAAGAAAATTTCCAAAGAATAATATTCTAAGTAAAAGACCAATAGAATCTTTCCAAATGATTCCATTCTAAGGATAAAACCGATGGAATCTATCCAAATGGTTCTATGCTAAAGATAAAACCAATAAAATCTTTCCAAATGATTCTATTCTAAGGAAAATACCAATATAATTTTTTCCAAAGGATTCTATTGTAAGGGTAAAACTAATAGAATCTTTCCAAGGGATTCCATTTGTAAGGATAGTACCAATAGAATCTTTTCAAAGGACTGTATCTAAAGAAGTACCAATTGAATATTTCTAAAGTTCAAAAGAATCCATAAATTCCTTCAACCATTAGATGGATGTTTAGTCATTATGTGCTTTATGGGACAAAAGCAACACTACACTACTCGAAAATCTGGTAACGCTCAGAGTGTTAAGATCATTGTTTGATTTCCTTTCTGGAGCAAAGAGTTCCCCACTAAAATAACTAAACCCCTCCATACAAAGATAGGAAATCTGCGGTATCTGAGGCTTTACGATTTTCTCATCCTGTGTTTGTTCTTTTCTATACCACAAAAGAAGGAATCAATGATGATTAATAGCACACGGAATCCTGCACATCCATTTTTCATGTGGAGGCCAACTTTCTAACCCCGTCTTTACTCCCCATTGAAAGTTTTCTGTTCTCTCAGTAGTAAAAAACTGGTCAAAACCGAATGAAACCATCTTGCAGATTTTCTACAGCTGTTGGGAACATCATTAGCCCACATAGCGGCTGGAAGACATTTGTCAGCTGGACACCGTTGAGCTGCAGCTACACCCTGACCCCTGACATCTGAATTCGGAAAGTTCCTTCAGTGGTAACGAAATCAAATACGGGAGGTGCGGTCTTCAAAGCTTCGGAATCCGTGGATCGCGTATTGCTGCCATGGGTGATTTAATTTGGATTTACGGCGCAATTCACACACACACACACACACAAAGCGGCCGATAAGTTTCGAGCGGTGTTTGATGGTTTACGTGAATAGCAGGGTGGCGGGGAATGGATTTGAATAGCAATTGAATGGACAGCAAGTTTCAAATTGTATTTGTGTTGCCGCGTCTGTAGTAGGGACTGAAAATTACCGTCGGAAATAAGATTTCAAGAAAATTAGGTTAGAATTGTATTTGTCTTGCAAGAACGCGTTGGTATTAGGGACCGAAAATAACATACATTCTCAATACTGGTAACCTGTCAAAAATTGGATTGCAAGAAAATTAGGTTAGAATTTCATTTGTGTTGCAAGAACGAGTTGGTATTAGGGACTTAAAATTACAGATACTCTCAATTCCGTTAAACTACTGTCAAAAATCTGATTATAAGAACATTAGGTAAGCATTGTATTATTGTTGCAAGAACGTTTCGGTATTAGGAACTGAAATTTACAGACTTTCTTAATACCGTTAAATTAACACCAAGAATTAGAGAGCACACACACAAGAAACTTTAGTTTGTATTTGTTTTGCAAGAACGCGCCTGTATTAGGGACTAAAAATTACAGATATTCTCAATACTGGTAAAATACCGTCAAAATTACATAGCAAGAATATTAAGTTAGAATTGTATTCGTGTTGCAAGAACTCGTCACTATTAGGAACTGAAAATTAAATATATTCAATTCAGTTAAATTACCGACGAAAATTATGTTTTAAGTTAATTATTTTTTGTTATCGGGAGTATTCAGGGTGTGAATTTGGGCATAAATCAAGTACTAGTATCTTGATGCAAAATTCGGTGTAAAAGATCTCAAATGTTTTTATGTATTACCCACTGGAGTACCAAAAAAGACATGCGACATTACTACGGCATGCAGTCGAGACCTTGTTTTCTAAAAGTATATATAAAAATCGCAAAAACAAAACAAATCATTTTCCAATCCTCTGAGATTTCCAAATAGTGTGGTATTGCTAATACACCACAACACATATAATAAATAAATAGCCACATCTATTGGTTCAAAGAATACATGGATCAATCTTTAGAAAGATTCACAATTAGGTCCTTTTCGTAGAATAGAAGCTTTTGGAAAGACTATTGGTCTTTTTCTCAGAATAGAATCCTTTGGAAAGATTTCATTGGTCAAGAAGGTTGAAACTGAAGATCTTAGAAGTCATGCAGGGAAGACTGCAGGTTGCAAGGTGGCATTATATGTGTGAACTCCTCAAAGTGTTAACTCTAGAATAGACATTCTTACCAGCAACGATTCTCTACCAATATTTGGGTGCAACAGCATTGAAAATACATTACGCACCTTACAAAACCTTTTACCCTCCTTATGGTTATCTCGACGAGTTATCTACCATAGGCAAAACAGCAGAGTATATCATAAGCAAAACTGATCAGATCTTGATGGACGAGATACCTCGTCATTAGAAAAGATAACTGACCAGATTTTGGTCTCGTCATCATAAAAAGAATCGAAAATACCTTAGATGAAGAGATGTCATTAGAAAAATTAGTCACACCTTGATGGACGGGATATCTCGTCGAAACCACTTGGAAGGTTAAAAATTAATTTGATTTATCGCCGTGTTGGCGATATTTGGCATAGTTTTCAACATGTTGAAATGTCATTCAAGTAACATGCCAAGTTACGACGCAGTAGCGAAAGAGGTTGCCCAAACACTAGCGCCTTCTGTAATTAGCTTCACAAAACGACACCCTCTCATGTTCGTAGGTAGGTAGTTAATTAATGTCGCATTGGAGCAACACGATGGGCTATTGGCAACTTTCTGGGATCAATCCCGATCCGAGGACAATACCACGTAATTTTGAACCAGATGACGAGGTCAACACCTGAACTGCCACCAGTCTCTAAACTTCCACACCACTACAAAGTGAGGACATTTGAGGCCACGACAGATTTAACGTACACCAGCCCCCGCGTACACGATGGTCTTTGGCTGGACCGAGTTTCGAACTCGCAACACTCTGGTTGGTAACCCGTTACTCTTCCAACTGGGCTCATATTCGCAGAGAATATCTTACAATGAATATGAAGTTACACTACATTTTTTCAGTTATAAAGAAGCACATATTTTTATGAAGTATATAAATTACTACGAATACAAATAAAAATTAAATCTTTTAAAGTTTTAACATATGATTTATCTCCAGAGAAGCATTTGTGAATTATTTGACATCAAAGGATTGGAGCATTTTATTCTTGAATGATAATAGAACACGCAAAGGGGGGTAGATTCGCTCTTTAAAAGTAGAATGCACAATTTGCTTACGTTACACTAATCATAAATAGCTCTTATCGAATAGCCAAATAAGCATCTAATATATCAAAGATAGCTTTGAAATGAGTTTTAGTTGTTTTTGTTGTTTTTCGAACCAATATCTTCTAACATGGGGAAACTCGATTTTCACGATTAGATCTAATTTAGAATCGCATCAGGCATGAAACGCAATTGAGGTTTTTGCCCGCATGAAAGAATGTGCGTTTGAGAAGTCGTTTCAAGATATTAAAGAGACTGGATAAAATTTAATGTTTTCTTTGTTAGGTTTTCCGATATTTCGATTGGAAGTCCTTGAAATTGTCTTTGGCTGATACTTGAGTTTGAGTCATTTTTTTAGGTTTTACTGAGTTATTTAGCTGGAAAAGCTAAATAACTCAGTTTGCTCTCATTTTGATTCCCAGTTCTTATACAGGATATTTTAAAAATATGTGGTCAAATTGTAAAGAGTGGTAGAGAAGTCCAAAGAAGCATTTTAATAAATTTAAAAATAATTTTTTTAATTTTAAAACATTTAAAAAATGAAAAAATGAGAATGTGAATCGATTGCGCAAGCTTGGGCATTCAGATCTAAGAAATTGGGATTCTATCTAAGAAAACGAGAAATAGAACCTGTCAAAATACTCCATTTTAAGGAAAGTACCAATATAATCCTTTCAAAGGATTCAATTCTAAGGAAAGGAGCCATAGAAACTTTCTAAAAAATTCTATTCAAAAGGAAAATAGAATAGAATCTTTCTAAAAAGAATTCTTTTCTAAGAAAAATACAAATACTATCCTTCCAAAGGATTCTATTCTAAGGAAAGGAGCAATGGAACTTGTCAAAGTACTCTATTTTAAGGAAAGTATAAATATAATCCTTTCAAAGGATTCAATTCTAAGGAAAGCAGCCAAAGAAACTTTCTAAAGAATTCTAGTCTAAGGAAAATAGCAATAGAATCTTTCCAAAGGATTCTTTTCTTACGAAACTGCAAATATAATCCTTCCAGAGGATTCTATTCTAAGGTAAGGAGAAATAGAAACTTTCCAAATAATTCTATTCTAATGAAAGGAGTAATAGAATCTTTCCAAAGGTTTATATTCTAAAAGGAGCAACAGAATATATCCAAAGGATTTATTCTAAAAAATGTAGTAACACACTCTTTGCAAAAAGGATTCTATTATTAAACCCTCGTACAGTCAGCTAGCTATTCTTCCCACTGTAAAAACAACTCTTGAAGTTTAGTGCATAGATGGATCTTCAACCGTAATACCCAGTGGTTCTCCAGTAGTTAAAGGCCGAAAAGATATCTGACAGATACCGAGTGAAGTGAAGAGTTAACATGTATCTACAATGTCGATACTTATCCAGCATAAATGCACATTCAGCAGGGGGCATCGATTTTTATACCTTAACATTTTATTCGGACCTAAAAGAAATTTTCAGCATCGATCGCGAAGCACCTGCGAGTATTACACCGTTTAGATGGGCAAACTTTGCAAAGTGCTCCGGTGTTTTTAACGAACCAGCACACAGTGTCCTATTTCGGGCGCCAGAGGTGAGCCAGCACTCAAAAAATTGCAGTTTACACGCCAAAGAGTTGCAATTTGTTATAGGTATGTAACTGATGCTTCTCTTTTAAAGAGGCGGAGTTTAGTTCTATTCAACAATCATGTGGTATGTAAATAAAATAGCGCTATTAGTGCGGAAGAAATGAGATATTATGTTTATTGTGTGGTCCGGGATCAAACTAGAAGGAAGGACAACACCACGTAATTTTGAATCACGGTCAGATGACGAGGTCACACCTAAACTGGCACCCCGCTCTCCAAACGTCCACACCTAGCCGACGTGAGGACATTTGAAGCCATGACAGATTTAACATGCACCAGCCCCTTTGTACAAGACGGTCCTTGGCTGGATTCGAACTCGCAACCCTCCAATTGTTAGTCCGTTGCTCTTCCAACCGGGCTATCGCGGCCAGGAATTTCTAAGGAAAAAACACAGCTCTAGCCTTAGAAATTAATTAAAAAATTAACGAGAGAACATTTGTGGCCACCACAGATTTAACGTGCACCAGACCCCACGTATACGGATGTCTTTGGCTGGACCGAGCTTTGAACTCGCAACCCTCCGGTTTGTAATCCGCATCTCTACCAAATGGGCAGCCCTTTCGGGTATCGAGAATTTCCGTCGTGAATTTACCGATATTGAGAACAAGGTAACATACGTGAGAAAATAAATGTCATCAGTTGTCAGTCAAAAGAGATTCATTTCCGTTGATAAAATATGTCAGTCATCGCTGTTCGTTTCCTCATAGCCATACAGAGATGAATCATAAATGTCACGATGACATCCTTTGTGTGTTTCCAGTTTTATACTTCGTGACATATTACTGTCAATTGGCTATAAATTTTCTGAGACGTACATCCTAATCATCGATGAGATAGAACTGATGTCCAGGAGGGTATAACTGAGCTTCAACTTAATAGATTAACTAGGGATTGGAATGGATGTTGGGGTTTTATGACGCAAGGTCCAAAAGTGGACAAGCTGCGCCAAACACTAGACAGAATATAACCCAATAAAAGTACAAAACATTTAAAAGGTCCATTTAAAAGTTTCCTTTGGGTTTGGTCCCGGACCGTCACTAATAGCCTGTTGGGCTTCTCCAGTGTGACGTTAATTAAAATACATATCTATCTGGACAACTCTTTTAGGACACCTTTCGAATTTGGGATCTGCCTGACCTAAAGTTTCCACTTTGTAGAGGAAGTCCAAGACAAAGATAAAAGGTAGATTTAAAACAGGTAAGATGTGTAAAAGAGAATAAAAATATTCAAATAGTCAGATGATAAAAACAAGACCATTGCCTGCAGCATAACTAATGAATTTAATTTACATCTGCATAAAATTTGGAAGTGTAAAATTTAAAAGATTGAATTATAAAAGAATTTGGGGATAAAATAGTTTGATGAGTCACTTTGAATTTGGAAAAAATTAGATGGGATTTAAAAAACCAACTGCACGTGAAAAGGCGAAAAGGTTTGAATGGGGATTTTCCCCAATCAAATCTCGCAGATTTAAAATTGTAGTTTTAAAATATCTGATACGTAGATGATTAAACACAGGACAGACAATTAAAATGTTAAAAACAGAAAATGGAGTAGAGCATGAGTTGCAAAAGAGTGCGTTCTCTCCTAATAAAGATTAACTAGGGAAGCTAGAAAGAGGAAAGTAGTCGCGGAAAAAAAACGAACCACCCCCTTTATTTCAAGCACTATTCATAGTAGAGCAAATTGAAAGATGTCATTCAATAGGGAATAACGTCCTCTACAAATTCAAATGCAAAAAAAAATTGCATTAGCGGCCGACTTCATATCAAATTTTGCGCAAAAAGCAGAATTTCCAAAGGAAACGCCATGTTTTGATGCCTTAATCAGATTCGTCATCGTTAAATTAGTCTATATATGAAATTTCATAACCTAATTATCTTTATATCCGAAGATATTCAATGTTAAAGTTTCTGCCAGTTTCAGGGATCATTTCCACATTGAAAATCGCTATTAGTAGATCGAGATTAATTGTAGTTATAGTTACTGGAATTTCAAATTTCAAAACTATTTCTAACGTATTTGTCAGCGAGTGCAAACGATCCGATAATTATTATATTTATTATGCAATTGAAAATGATTGGAGAATTACATGTGCAAACGATCCGAGAATTATTATCCGAGGTTTGTCAGACGTTTTTTAAACTTTTGGTTTCCTCCCAAAATCGGGCAAAAATGAGGAATATTAACTCAAAAACTAACGATTATAATGATATGAAATTTTGCATGATCATAATAGAAGTCCTTCTCAATCGATTCCTATCAAAATATAGTAAGGTTCCATTTCATAATTTTTTCAGATATTAATTTAGTAGTTATTATTGCATACTAAAAACTATTTTAAAAATAAAATATTAGGAGGATTTTGTTTGGGTTCTTTAACAGTAACACGGTACAAAATATAAGCGCTATAGAAATATTATTTAGGAAGATATTCATAAAAGTCTAAAAAACTCATTTAACGTTAGGAGCTCCAATCTTTCTGTACTCATAACTTCGAAACGGTAAGACCTAATGACATGAAATTTGGTATCCGAAGTTAAATTTCGCTTTCGATTTGAAATTGTGTGTCAAAATAGGGGGTTTCTGTTGGAAATTATGAAGTTGTTGCTCAATTTAATATGAAGACGGCCCCTTATGGAAATTTTATGAATTTGAATTTATAGAAGATGTTGCTGTCGAGCGCCTTTGAATTTTCTCTACTGTAAAAATTGCACGAATGAAATCTTTTCCAAAGGATTCTATTCTAAGGAAAGTTCCAATATAGAATCTTTCCAAAGGATCATAATCTAAGGAAAGGACCAACAGAATCTTTCCAAAGGATTCTATTCTAAGGAAATGGGCATAAGAATCTTTTCAAATCATTATAATCTAAGGAAATGACCGATAGAATATTTCCAAAGGCTACTATTATAAGGAAATGAGCAATGGAAACTTTCCAGTTTTCTATTCTAAGGAAAGAATCGATAGAATCTTGCCAAAGGATTCTATTCCGTAGAAAGAAATAGAACTTTCTAAAGGATTATGATCTATGAAAAGGATCAATAGAATATTTCCAAAGGGGGATTATGATCTAAAAAAAGGATCAACAGAATCTTTCCAAAGGATTATGTTCTACAGAACGGGCCAATAGAATCTTTCCAAAGGATTCTGTTCCAAGGAAAGGACCAGTAGAACCTCGCTCTAAAAGTGCAAAGAATCCATGTATTCTTTAGAAAGATGTGGTTATTTTGTCATTAAGTGTGTTGTGGGGTAAAAGCAACACTATACTACGGTAGTAAGAAGATTAAAAGGTGTCACCACGAAATCGTATCAGCCATCACGAAAAACCCTGATAACTCTCTTTTAATTGACGTTTTTTTCCATAACTATGGATACAATCATGCAACGATTAATTTCATACGTGACCGGAGGCACGTACCCAAGAAGGATCTCGTAATCAGCTTCGTGAGATTCATTACAGGTGCAATGATTGGCTGTTCATAGGGTGCTAATGGCAGAATGTGCGATACGTGAGCGGTCAGGAGTTGCAGCTTTAATTAAATAGAGAGAAATGTGGCGACTCATTTTACAGTTGTTCACCTCGGTTGACTGATTTTAGAAAGGATGGTCCTGGTCCATAAACGCACTCTGACGCCAATTTGGGAGACGTTATTGTGGGTAGGTCGTTTGATTCCAGTTTTATGGCACAAGATTCTGAAATAGATAAGCTGCGCCAAACTGAACATCAAAAACAAATCTATAAAGACTAGGGGCCGATGTAGTCCGGTTGGAAGAGTAGCGGTTTAGCAACCGGAGGGTTGCTAGTTCGAAACATGATCCAACCAAAGACCGTCGTGTACGTGAAGTCTGGTGCTCGTTCAAATATGTCGCGGTTTCAAATGTCCTCACGTTGGCGTGGTGTGGAAGATTATAGAGTGGGCTGCAGCTCAGGTGTTGATCTCGTCATCTGACTATGATTCAAAATGATGAGGCGTCCTCAGGTCTTTCCCATCGGGATGGATCCCGGACCGTCGTCAATAGCCCGTTGCGTTGCTCTAGTGCGACGTTAATTCGTTTACCTACCTACCATTAAGACAAATAAATATAGAATTTCAAAATGGTAGCCAAACGAGCAATACGATGTAAAATAAACTAAATTTACCAAACGGATCAAATGAAAAACTTAAAAATGTGACTTAAAATTACATTTTGACGTGAATTACGTCCTTCAAATCAGACCATTACTAGGTGGACAAAACGGAAAGTTGAGCGTTACGTAAAAATGGGCATTGAGTTCGGTCTAATAATTTCTATATTATCAACGCGAACCAAACCAACCTAGTGTCATTTGGTAGGTAGGTCATAGACTTGAAGTATGAGTAGACTGAGCATTGGATTGAGAGGATCTTCAAAATGTGACCAAAATGTCAACTATTAGTCACGTGACTGCTCTGTGAAAGATCGACATGGTTGGCCGATTTGGCATTTTATTGCTTCGTTTGGTGTATTGCATCCTATTGACGGGGTAGGCACGTGAATGCGCATTTCTGTAGAGTGGCGCCAAAAGTAGTGAAATCGTCGAAATCCTTTATACAGAGGGTTGTTGGTTGGTTGATTTGGGTTTTATGACGCAAGGTCCAGTATTGGTTAAACTGCGCCAAACTAGATGAAATAAAAATCAATAAGTGTGTGCAATTTCGGAAAATCGAGTCAAACCAGTAGTAACAAGTATATTAAAAAAGAGAGTATAAAAACGTAATATTGTGGAGGAGAAATTAAATTTAATCAAAGATATGCAAAGCATAAAATTAAAATTTGCCATAATTAATATAAAATGTATAAAATCATAGATGATATGAATTGATATTTTAAAACATATTGACCAGCAACAAGGTGTATAGTATAAAAGGTATGATTAATAAATAGTTGAGAATAGATTGATTATTTCGCTACATCATCAGACAACATCGTTTCAAGTACAAAAATTATGTGCTTATCTCACGGTATCATTTTTTAAAGCGGTTTTATTTGGTTGAATATCATATTGCAATTGGAGCAGTTTACTGTAGATCATCGCACTTCGTTGTGAGTTGAGTTCAATTACAGTTGTTCTGTTTATTACTGTGAAAATATAATGTGGAAAGTGTTATTTTAGAGTAGTAGAGTTATAGAGTATTGAATTAATGTTATTTTTTATAATTATTGAATTATTTAAAGATAATTTTGTTTATTATTTCAAGCACTAATTATATCAAGCACTGTTGCCTGCATACAAATAGAAAATGGGCCATTTAACCCGTTTCGGTAAAGATAGGTACTTACGAAAGGACGGTAAATTTAGAGTTAAAAACCATTGAGGAACCAACATGGAAACAAACATAATTTAAAAATTTGAATCAAAATTATAAGAAAAGAAAATATTAAAATTGGTCGTCATTAGCCTAAAAGATAGTAAAATGGTTGTAATACATGTGGACAGATAGATAAATGGAAACGTTGAGAGATGAATAGTGATGCAATACAAAAACATAAGAGTAAAACCTTATATAGAATTAAAATGCAATGCTTGTAAATATTTAAGAGTTTTTAAATAGGTTCGTCACCCAAATCCTACAAGTTTAAGATTGAGTTGTTAAACATTACCCTGAAAATCAGAAAGTTCAACCTCATAGATGGTAATTCTTCACACTGAAATCCATTCACACATTCACATTTATATACAAAAGGCTATCGGGTTGTCAACGAAGGATTAACGGATCTTCTAACTGACATTTCAATGAAATTGAACTTCAACCTCACGAAATTGATAGCTTTAGCTATCAGTTCAACAAACGTATTCATTTCTCCCGATGCCTTGGAAGTGCTGATACCTTTCACGATGTCGTACTTGTCAGATTTTCGACAAACTCACAACTGTTCTGTTCAGCTACGAAGCAAGTACTTCAGAAGAGATTGAGGGACTTGGTCCATGTTCTCCAAAACCGACGATGGCAAGAATTACAACTAAATAGGACATTTTAAATGCCTTTATCTTACTCCTTACTCTTACTTAAATGAATCTTACTCCTTACTCTTGGAAAGAACATCAATGTGGAAGTCGATGTCGTCGTAAGATGAAAATGGAAGCAAGCGCCTTGTGTACTAGAAAACACATTATGTATTAGCATTGAGTGTATTAGAAATTTGCATCTATGTCAGACCTGAATCAGCAAAGTCATTTGTAATAGAGTCAAATTCATAGAGTAGCGATTTTCAAACTTTTTCATCTCAAGGCACAAACATATATATTTTTTGACAATCTGACAAAAAGCACGTATAATTTTGATTGATTTACAAAAAATAATAGTAATTATCTACCTCCCTTTTGTTTGTGTGTGCTCCATTAATTTCCCTTCCAATAATTTCCTCATATGGTCGACACTGTTTATAGTAAACTTTAGCGTTGAAATTGTGGAAAGTAGCCACACGAAACAAGCCCTCATTTAAGTCCCCAGAGCCCCAAGAACAGTTTTACAGGGGCGACGCTCAGGGTGGTTCTTTTTGAAAGTTGAGCGCCCTCTGGCGCCACCCGAAACTTCGGCAGAACGAGATGGAGCACGTGGTCCTCATTCGGGGTGAGCCATGCCGAGCAGGCAACACCGGAAAGACTCGGGGAGAGTTCTGAAGTTGTCTCAATAGGAAAACAGGTGGGAATTCGAGCTCTGCATGGATGTTGTGCCGGGAGCGTTCTTGCTGCTCCTCTCCACAGTTATTGGTGAGTGCTTTGAGAAATGAGTTTTTCAAAATTTGAAATTTACGATTGTAAAAACAGAAGAATTGTTGTCCTTATATTTATCTCGGATCTCGTTAGTCGTGAATCTGAAATCCCAAAGCACGTTTTCTGTCAAAAGAGATGTGATTTTAAGGGAATTTTCCGAAGACATCACTTTGAGAATTTCAGGGATCGGGAGTCTATTTTCTACTCTTTAAACCATTTAATGCAGTTCTAGTTTTAAACAGAACTCCTGTTTAAAGTGTTAAAAAAACAAATATCTTTTTGTTTTTACGGTCTATACACGAATTTGAACTTTAAAGATTTTTTAAACGAAACATTATTGGTTTTGTCTGTATGAAGGAATTGGGAATTTTGAAACGTAAAACAGACGAATTATTATCTTTGTATTTGTCTCGGATCTCATATTTGTCGTGAATCTTTAACCCCAAAGTACGTTTCCAGTCAAAAGAGATGTTGATTTCATGGGAATTTTCCAAAAACATTGTTTTGAGAATTTTTTTGGAACGGGACTCTATTTTCTGCTCCTTTAAATCATATTTTATTTTTGTTTCAACTCCTGTTTTAAGTGTTAAAATAGAAATTAAAATGATAAATTCTCAAATTTTGAATTTTAAATTCAACTTTGTTTCAAACGAAACATTATTGTCTGTATTGATGAATTTGGTACTTTGAAACGTTTTGCAAAACAAGGCGAATTATTATCTTTGTATTTGTCTTGGATCTCATTTGTCGTGAACTTGAAACCCCAAAGCAAGTTTTCAGTCATAAAAGATGTTGATTTTATAGGAATTTTCCAAAAACATTGTTTTGAGAATTTTTGGGAACGGGACTCTATTTTCTGCTCCTTCAAATCATATTTCATTTTTATTTCAGTTCTTGTTTGAAGTGTTAAACATAGACATTAAAATGATCAATTCAAATTTTGAACTTTAAATTCAACTTTGTTTCAAACGAAACATTATTGGTAATGTCTATTGATAAATTTGGTATGTTGCAACGTGCAGGTTTAAAGAAAAGGGCGAATTATTATCTTTGTAATTGTGTCTGATTTCATTTGCCGCGAACCTGAAACCCCAAAGCACGTCTTCAGTCAAAAGAACGTTAATTTTAAGGGGAATTTCCACAAACATTACTTTGAAGTTTTCAGGGATCGGGAGTCTATTTTGTGCTTTTTCAAATCATTTCATACACAGTTCTAGTTTTAAACAAAACTCCTGTTGGAAGTATTAAAAATACAAATAAAAAGTCTAAATACGAATTTTGAAGTCGATGTTTTTAAGAGAAACGTTATTGGGGTAATGTGTATCAATGAATTGGGAACTTCGAAACGAAAAAAAAATTATTATCTTTGTATTTGTCTCGGATCTCATTTTTGTCGTGAGCTTGAAACCCAGAAGCACGTTTTCAGTCAAAAGAGATTCTGATTTTAAGGGAATTTTTCAATAACATTGTTTTGAGAATTTTTGAGAACGAGACTTTATTTTCTGCTCTTTTTCAAATCATATTTAATTTTTGTTTCAACTCCTGCTTGAAGTGCAAAAAAGTGAAAATAAATTCAAATTTTGAACTTTAAAATCTTTAAAAAAGAAACATTATTGGTAAAGTTTCTTTGAATGAATTTAGAACTTGGAAAACTTGCGATTGCAAAAAATTGGCGAATCATTTTCTTAGTTTTTGTTTCGGTGTTTCTATCATTTGTCGTGAAACTGAAATCCCAAAGCACATTTTCAGTAAAAAGATATATTGATTTTAAGGGAAGTTGGAACCAAAAGTTTTCCAAAAAACATTAATTTAAGAATTTTAGGGATCGGGAGTCTATTTTGCGCTCTTTCAAATCATATTTCATTTTTGTTTCAACTCCTGTTTGAAGTGTTAAAAATAGACATTAAAATGATAAATTCTCAAATTTGAACTTTAAATTCAACTTTGTTTCAAACGAAACATTATTGGTAATGCCTGTATGAATGAATTGGTAACTTTGAAAATTTGCGGTTACAAAAACAGGCGAATTATTATCTTTGTGTGTGTCTCGGATCTTATTTTTGTCTTGTCCCAAAGCACGCATTCAGTCAAAAGAGATGTTCATTTTATGGGAATTTTCCAAAAACATCGCTTTAAACATTTTAGGGATTGGAAGACTATTTTGCGCTCTTTCAAATCATATTTCATTCTTGTTTTAACTCTTGTTCAAAGTGTTAAAATACAAGTGAAAATAATATCTTCACATTTTGAACTCTTTTCTTGAAACGAAACATTATTATTAATGTCTATGAATGAATTTGAATCGGTGAAACTTGAGCTTAGTAAAAAACAGGCGAATCGTTATCTTTATGAAAAGAGGTGATTATGTAAAAAAGAAGAGATTAAAAAAACAGGTTGATCGAAAATTTTCGAAGAATATTGCTCGGAGAATATTAGGGATCGGGAGTATATTTTGTGCTCTTTCAAATCATATTTCATTTCTTTCAACTCTTGTTCGAAGTTGTTAAAAATACAAATGAAAATAACAAATTCAAATTTTGAACTTTAAACTCTTTTTTGAAGTGAAACATTATTGGCAATATCTGTACAAATGAATTTTAAATTTTAAAACTTATACTTCTAAAAACAGGCAAATCATTATCTTTGTGAAAAGACAATAGCCCGTTGTGTTGCTCCAGTGTGACGTTAATTGAAATAACCCCAACCCTTTGTGAAAAGATATGATTATTCGAAAAGAGATTAAAACATGTTGATTTTAAGGGAAGTTGGAACCAAAAAATTTTTCAAAACATTGCTTTGAGAATTTTAGGGATCGGAACTCCATTTCGTGCTTTAAAATTATATTTCATTTTTGTTTCAACTCCTGTTTGAAATGTTTCAAATTTTAAACTTTAAATTCTTTTTAAAATCGAAATATTATTTTTAATGCCTGTATGAATGAATTTGGAACTTTGAAACTTACGGTTGGCGAAAAACATTCGAATTATCGTTGTATTTGTATGGAATCTCATTTGTCATGAACCTGAAACATCAAAGCACATTTTTAGTCAAAGGAGATGTTGATTTTAAGGGAAGTAGGAACCGACAATTTACCAAAAACACTGCTTTTGAGAATTTCAGGGTTCAGAAGTTTATTTTACGCTCTTTCAAATCATATTTCATATTTATTTCAACTTCTGGTTGAAATGTTAAAAGTGCAAATGAAAATAATAAATCCAAATTTTGAACATTCAACTCTTTTTTTCAAACGACACATTGGTAATGTCTGTGAATGCATGTGAAACTTGCTCTTGCAAAATACATGCGAATCATTGTCTGTGTTCATCTCGAATCTCATTTGTGGCGAACCTGAAACCCCAAAACACATTTTAAGTCAAATGCGATGTTTATTTTAAAGGAAGTTTTTTTATGGTTTAGTTTTCTATTTATCGTATCTGGTCTGCGGGCCGGTTGACCTTGACCTGTCCTGTTGACCTTTTCTGGTCTAAAGGCCAATTAAATCTCTTCGGAGGGACGTATCTGGACTGCGGTCGTTGTCTCGAAGATATGTCTCATCATTAGCAAAACTGACCAGATCTTGATCTCGCCATCATTAACAAAATGATGTCCTATACCCAAATACACATGAACAGATTAAATAGAAAAATAACTCGATAAAGAATGTGGTTCCCCACCCAGCAATACATATCCGACAATGAGGTGCTATGCCTTTAATACTCTGAAGGGTTCGCACGCATAATTCCATCTTGCCTCCTGCAGTCTTTCCTGCATGCCATCTAACCAGATTTGATCTTCTTGACCAATAGAATCGTTCCAAAGGATTCAGTTCCAAGAGAAGAGCAGTAGAATACCAAATGATTATATTCTAAAGAAAAACCAGAAACTTCTCAAAGGACTCTTTTCTAATTAAAGAACGAAGATAATCTTTCCAAAGGATTATATTCTAATGAAAGGGTCAACAGATTCTTTCCAAAAGACTATTTTCTAAGGAAAAAGAACCAACCGAATCTTTCCAAAGATTCACTTCCAAGTAAAGGGATAGTAGTATAATGCCAATGGATTCTATTCTTAGGGAAACGGACAAAGGCAATCTTTCCCCCAGAAGATTCTATTCTAACAAAATGATCAACTAAATCTTACTAAAGCATTCTATTCTAAGGAAAGGTAGAATATTATCTTTCCAAAGGACTCACTTTCAAAGAAAGGAGCAATAGAATCTTTCTAAAGGTAGAAAGAATTCATGGATTCTTTCAGCCAGTGATATGGTTATTTATTTGTTAATTGCGTTGTGGGGTAAAAGCAATGCTATATACTCGAACCTCTAAGGTGTTTAAACTAGTTTTTATCTGCTTTTACTTGACATAAAATTTTAATACAGCATTAGACGCTTTTGTAGGGCGAAATCATCGACATTCGAAACGCCAACTACTGTAACTGAAAATGAAAGACACGGATTAGCATGTGATTAGGTTACTAAGTCTTGTAGAAATTAAATACGTTGCCGGAAAGCGGGGATAATTCTAGGGTGAAATTTGAGGAAAGCTGCTACCCAATTATTGTACGGCATGGCTACCTTACACGGATTGTGCATATATTATCTTTCCTACTTCTCCGTGCCCTTCGTATTTATTTTTCTCCGTAGCGGAAAAGCTAATAATATGAAAATCGTTACATTGTTCAGCATATTAAACTTACCGGCTGTTGTCTTGAAGAGGTTTCTTGTCTTGATCTGCGCGCCGTGATAGCCCGGTTGGAGAGTAACTGATTAGCAACCGGAGGGTTGCGAGTTCGAATCCAACCCAAGACCGTCGTGTACAAAGGGGGTTGGCGCACGTTAAAACAATCGTGGCGTCAAATGTTCTCACGTAGGCGTGATGTGGAAGTTTGGAGAGTGGGGTGTCAGCTCAGGTGTGACCTCGTCATCCGACCGCGGTTCAAAATTACGTGGTGTCGTCCTCGGATCTTTCCCTTCGGGTTTGATCCCGGACCGTCGCCAATATCCCGTTGTGTTGCTCCAGTGCGACGTTAATTAAAACGCCTACCTACCTTGTCTTGATCTGGCCAGATTTTGATGAACGAGATATCTTGTCATTAGAAAAAAGCTGAACATATCTTGATCATCATTAAAAAATAAAGTCCTATACCCAAATACACATATATAGATTAAGGGTATCTTAAGGGTATTTTCAATTAACGTCACACTGGAGCAACACAATGGGCTATTGGTGACGGTCCGGGATCAATCCCAAAGGGAAAGATCCGAGGACAACACCACGTAATTTTGAACCACGGTCAGATGACGATATAAACTGATGAAGGTATTTAACATGAGGTCCATCAAGAAGTGCATGAATATGAAAAAGAGAAAGGAAAATTTCAAATCCTAATTTACCTAAAGCGGTTTCTTCTGTGGCTGACGAATTGCTTAATCCTGTATCACTTGAAATTCTTCCCAGACTGGTGAAGATATTTTACATGATTTATACTTGATGAACACGTTTTACATAAAGAATGAGAAACCACCACTGCAAGAGATTCAGACTTCAGACTCAATTTAGAATCCTCAAAGCGACGCATGATCACGCAGTGTTCTCATCTTATCCAAGATATAGAACCCAAAGAACAGTACATCGGGACACTGCGGGTTGATCCGAGTCTAATTTACCTTGGAGATGAAAACTCACTATTCACTTTTTGGATGATCAGAATATCATTTCTATTGTGTTAAATAGTAGATAATATTTTTGGTTGAATACATGGAGGCGAAAAGCTTATTAGATATTAAATATTTATTACGAAAACCAAAGACAATTCAAAATCACAAAGAACATCCATCAGCTCTTTTCTCCAATCTGGCTGCGGTAGTCCAGTTTGAAGAGTAACGTATTAGCAACCGGAGGGTCTCAAGTTGGAAACTAGGTTCAACGAAAGACAGTTGTGTATAAAGGAGGCACGTTAAATCTGTCATGGCCTCAAATATTCTCAGGTTGGCGTGGTGTGGAAGTTTGGAGAAGGGTACCAGCTCAAGTGTTGACAAGTGAACCACGGTCGTTATCCGACCGTGGGTCAAAATTGAGTGGTGGTGTTCGTTCTCGGATCTTTTCCTCAGGTATTGATCCCAGACCGTCGCAATAGCCCGTTGCGCTGCTCCAGTGCGACGTTAACTAACTTCCTCTCTCCCTGTCTACCTACCCAATCTTCTAAATCCCAAATTAATTTGTTATCACATTCCATATCATGGTTACAGTTTGCACGTGTATAGTAAAAAATACAATCACAATATCATAGTTTCCACGAGCATAATTAAAAATACACTTACTAACAACAGTCTGCATGTGAGTTATAAATATAAAAATAACGGTTACGAATACTAAAGTAGCAGTTGCACACTACCAATGAAAATTATATTCATGGATTGCTTGTACGCGCTCACACCAGTACTTTTAGTATTAAGTATTCCAGTGATGGATTCTAGTGGACTTATTTTCTGTGAAAGTTCATTTCTCACAAGAAACAAACATTTGGGAACGTTTCCTCAAAGAAACAGTGACATGACTTCATTTTTTATAATAATGTTGGTAGACTGTATGTCAATAATTAATAATTTCAAGGTATTGTGTGTGTGTGTGATGAGTGTTAACCATTCAGAAAAGCTTCTGGAAAAGTGGTCTAATCTCCAAGATCTATTTTCGAGACCATCAGAGAAGCCTTATCTTCACGTTCTCCAAAGCACTAGTGACTGAAGCTAGTGCTTCCCATAAACGTGAAATAAAAGTAGACCGAGCATTGCTATTAAGAGGAGCTTCAAAAAGTGTGAACAACCTGCGATTAGTAATCCCTTCACTGCTCAGGGAGAAATTGATTGGTTGGCTGTTTCGGTATCTTATCGCTTCGTTTGGGGATGCAAATTTTAAGAAAGGAATGCAAATTTTTTAATATCGATTTTATTTAACGTCACACTGGAGCAGCAGAACGAGCCATTGGTGAAGGTCCGGGATCAAGCTCAAAGGGAAAGATCGAGGACAGCACCACGCAATTTTGAACCACGGTCAGATGACGAGGTCAAACCTGAACTGGCACCCCACTCTCCAAATGCCACACCACACCAACGTGAGGACATTTGAGGCCACGACAGATTTAAAGTGCACCAGCCCCCTTTGAAAACGACGGTCTTTGTTTGGATTCGAACTCGCAACCCTCCGGTTGTTAGTCCGTTACCCTTCCAACCGGGCTGCCGCGGCCCTTTTAAATATAGAGTGGCGACAAAAATGATGAAATCGCCAAAGTCGACTGCTATGTCGCGCGGCCCAATCAGATCATGAACCAATGGATGGACGCCTTCTCTCTTTCCGTGGACCAATCAAATGATGAGTGTTAG
The DNA here is from genome assembly GCA_933210815.1 of Meta bourneti. Lineage (NCBI taxonomy): Eukaryota > Metazoa > Arthropoda > Arachnida > Araneae > Tetragnathidae > Meta > Meta bourneti. The sequence continues at coordinate 94,562,893 of OW119934.1, forward strand.
TTTTGTCCCGGCACACGAAAGTGTTCTAAGGGTCACGTTACTACTAGTTTTGATCATATGATCCGTGAGCACATAAAAAGGTTACCATTGCTCACTCTACCTGTATATTTCCTCTATGGTGCTTCCTCGCCTTTACACGTGGCCTCGAAAAGCTTGGTTAATCCTCCTGGTGGTTGTTTCGTCGAGGTATCTCGTCATTAGCAAAATTGACCAGACCTTGTTGGATCACGATCATTAGAAGAAAATTGACCCGATCTTGATCTCGTCATCATCAAAGAATTGGCGATATCTTTGCTTGACGAGATATCTCGTCATTAACAAAATTAGTCAGATCTTGATGGACGAGATATCTTGTCGAAACCCTTTGGCGGATTAAAAAAGTGGATTGGGACAAAACTATTCTAGAACTACAATATTTTAACTTGCGTTTTCTTCTTGCGACTTACTTATGTCTTGATGGTGGACATATTGTTCAACCGAATTGGCCATTGACGAAGTTTTTAATCTTTAGTAGCCGTTGTTTTGTAGATTTTGCATTTCATTAACAAATGTCTTAGTTCATTAAAATATGGATTATGTTATTATAAATATGTAATGATTTAGCTTTATCTAAGAATTTCATTAACATATCCTTAACTCAATAAAGGTAGTAAACACACTTAAGAGTGACTTCTCATAAATTAATCACGGACCCAGTAAGGGTATCGTTTTTATATAAAATTGGACGATGTTTCGAAAATTTACTTAAAAATAACATCATTTATTACAAATCGAGTATCCGAATTGAATCCCTTATTTCAATCAAACTCAGGTGATATCGATTTTTTCCCACATCATTAGATCCCTGATTGATTGAATTTCAAAAAAGTCATTCCCTCTACTAAAACAGTTCATTACTTATAAGCTGTCTTTTCCAGGTACGTTTATGGCCGAAAAAGAACTTTGTTGCGTGGGGCAAAAAGTTAAATAAACACCATGATAAATCCTTTGTTTTAAACGTATCTGTAGTTATTGGGAATGAACATATGGTATGAATGTATGTATTTTATTAATCACCTTCATTTAAAATAAACAAAACTATTTAAAAGTGCTTATAACAGTCTGTTTAGTTATTATTTTAACTCCGACTATTACAAACGCTCAGTTCGGGAATAGCGCTTTTCATCTTGAGTTTATTGTCTTGTTTAAGTTAATAGAGTTAAACTAACCCAAACGTTAGGAATTTTATGCCTTAATTTTAAGCAATTTTGTTTATATTTTCAAAATTTTAAGCAAGCAAACTTGTACGCTTTAGAATATATTTAGCATTAAAAGCTTTTAAAAACGCTTATTCTAAAGCAGAATTAGTTAAACCCTTAGAGGAGATATAAAAGCAGAATGAGTAATCGCAACTCTTTTATGTGCCCATGACCATGTGACCAAATCTAGTAGTAACGTGACCTTTAGACTACGTTCGTCTGCCGGAAGGAACGAACATTCATCACCTGGTTGGTCGTTAAACAAGTTCACCATTTCATTGATATCTATATAAATAAGAATGGAGTGTTTGTACATGGAATATTTTCGACCCGTTTCAAGTTTTCTATTCCGTTTTGGGCTTTCTGATTCAAAATCGGTCTCTTGCGCGTTTGGTGTTTGTCTGTCCATCTGTCTGTATGTGTGCCCGAACTACGTCCAAACGGCTGAATATATTTTTATGAAACTTTGCATACTGTGTCTACTTACATTAACTTAGTGACTGAACTTGGTTGTGTTAGTCTGTCCGACTTCCCCTTCTATGTCCGATTTTGTGTTTGTGTGTTTGTACAAGTATCACATGAAATTTATTTAATATTTTTAATGCAATGTTCTATATTTCATACATCATGATTTATTTTAGTGAATACATTATTCGAAATTTCTTTGCCTACATATTTAAGTAACCTTCATGTTAAAACAACTGAGTAACTATACTTAAATCAACCATAATTTGGTAGTTTTGGAGTAGCTGGAATGTATAGAGAGCATTGAAATTACTTCGATAGTTTTACCAGTGCTGTGAAATATCAATTATTTTTCCAAAATTATTTTTATGGAATTTAAATTCTAATACTTTTTTTATTTTGAGCCTAATTTTTTTACGAAACAAAAAATTCTGAATATTTGGGACAGACGACAAAGAGAATAAAACATTATAAATAAAATATACCGAACAGGCCTTTTAAATATTACTGGTTGCTAATATGGCAACCTTGGTACTTTTTAATAGTTTTTTTTAGATATGTGTCCGTTATATTCCAAGAATCTATTTTGTAGTGAAAAAACAGATACATTCATTAGTTTTCGCTCGAAGCTTTTTTAAAATCTTTTTCGAAATCTGAAATTTTTTTTAAAGATGTATTTCTGCATTTTCAATTTTATGTTTTTTGTTCAATAACTATAATCAAGGTAAGTAATTTTTTAATTAGTTTTAAAAACATTTTTAATCATTGTATAATTTGGGGAATCGCTTTTATTTTTAAATGACATACAAGGCATTTATATGCATACTCTGAACTATTCTGGGTAACATTGGCACACTCTAGAGACTTTTCTTTCTTATTAAAAATTTCAATACTACAAAAATCTAAGATGTTAAATATGACATTTGTGAAATTGTGTGTTTAACAATTGTGTTCCTTTATTAGTGTGGTAGTTACGTGTGATGAATAGGAATCACAATTTATATATATATTAACGAAAGAGGATGTAAGTTAACCAATTCAACCCTAGTAACGCCGGGTAATTATGCTAGTAATTAAATAAAACTTGAAATGCAATTTCATGGGGTCGCACTAGACCCCACATGATGGGGCAAGTGCATACCAAGGGGTCTTTTCTTGTTTACAATGCGTTAGATTGTGAGCCGGGCAAGAGCATGTTATTTCATTCATGCTATTTTTTGGTCTGCGTAACTACCCTGCCGTAATTCGAAGCATAGCCCGAGAAACTAATCCACAGGACACCAAGGATTTCCAGCAGGTGGCAGTCACAACTTGAATCAAACACGTTTTATATTCAGAGAAAGCTACTACCCCACAAACACACTTCCTACACCTCACCCTATACAGTGATTCGGAACTCATGGGACAAACTTCAAGGAGGGTTAGAGCACACTAAAACAATAATTTTTTGTTCCGCAATGTATGGGCACAAGTGACGCGTTTAGGCGCAAACGTAAGAATTGCGCAGGAAATGAAACACAATATTTACTTTTGCATCATTATTTTACAACTACTTATTTACTATGATTTTTTACAATAACTGCTCAAAGGTGCCACCACTAACATTAAACAAATTTGGCAGCGTCGATGCATGGATTTTCGCCGCTAGATTGCACTGTTTGGTTTGGCGCGTTTGAACATCGTTACTTTGCTGGAACCAGACAGTTGAAAGGCGGGTTTCGTAAGCTTGCCACGCTGCCAAGCTTCCATTCATTTTGGTGGTGGTACTTTTGAGTTGTTATTGTGAAAAATCATTGTAAATAAGTAATTGTGAAATAATAACATTTTATGCGATAAATGAAACAAACATTTTGTTTCATTTCCTACGCAATTATTGTGTTTATGCCTAAAAGTGTCACTAGCGCCCATACATTGCAACACACACAAAAAAGGTTTTTAGTGTATGCTCTAACACCCCTTGAAGTTTGTCCCATGAGTTAGGAATCATCCTGTATATGCACTTCGTAGCGTTCCCAAATAAAACTAGGTTATTTAAATAGTGGAGGGAACTCCACCAGAACACTATATCACGATATAAATATCCAACAGTTTTCAATTCTCAGTTCTTCGGCAAGCTTTAATGCCTAAATACGCGCGCGCGCGCGCGCGCGCTACCTTCATTTCCACCTAAATCTTTTTCCGTTACTCATTTACCTTTTCTGGGATTTTCCAATCAGTTCTTGGGGTATAATTCTACACTTAATATGGCTACACCCTAACTTAAAGGATCATTTCTGCTAATGAAATCATTAGACTCAAAGGAACAGTGAGAACATTACACACGTTCATTACACGGAATCTTTCATTATTGTTTCCCCGCACGAGATGCCGTGTCCCAAGCTGGTACACGAACTCGTTCACTGGTGGTAGAAACAGCAGACGTAATAACTCGTGTCGCAAAATATCTTACCACAAGTAAATTAAGTTAATAAGATAGTTTTTCGTCATAAATTGTGTTCAGTATTCAAGAAACAACGTGGCAATTGAAATGAACGTCTATAAAAGGGTTCGTTTGTTGCTCTAGTCATTCTTTTTCTACACGAGGTCTATGATGTGGTATATCAGTAAAATATGAGGTAGGTATGTTGTTAACTAACGTCGCACTGGAGCAACACAACGGGATATTGGTAACGCCCCGGGATCAATCCCGAAAGGATCGAGGACAACCCATCGTAGTTTTGAACCATGGTCAGATGACGAGTAAAATAAAGAATCGTAGTACTCAAATATTGAATAAGGTAAGGGAGCCGGAGCATCGATTACAAGCTGATGCTTTAACTTTCCAAGTGATTTCGACTAGATATCACGTCCATCAAGATCTGACATTTTGTCAACCCTCCAGGTGTCAAGGAGTTTTGACGAGATATCTCGTCCACCAAGATCTGACTTATTTTGCTAATGATGAGATGCCTCGTCATCAAGATATTGCCAATTTTTTCGATGACTGACGAGACCAAGAGCTAGTCAGTTTTCCTCTAATGACGAGATATCTTGTACATCAAGATTTGGTCAGTTTTGCTAATGACGGGATACTTTGGGTTAAATGAACGTCTATAAAAGTGTTGGTTTGTTGTTCTAAGTTCACTTTTTACCAAGGTTTATGATGTGGTATATCAGTGAAAAATAAGATTCGTAGAACTCATAAATATTGAATAAGTTTATGTATGGGAGTCGGCATCGGATTACAAAGTGACACTTTAATCCTCCACGTGATCTCCTAATTTTGCTAATAACGAGATATCAGCCTTAGACAATTTGCCAACTTGTTCATTGCAATATATACCATAGTGACTTGGGATAAGGCAACTTTATTCTTAACCTTCCTAAGGTGGTTTAAGGGCCGCCGGTTGGAAGAGTAACGGATTAGCAACCAGAGGGTTGTGAATACGAATCCAACCAACGACCGTTGTTTATATGGGAGGCTGGTGCCCATTAAATTTGTCGTGGCCTCAAATGTCCTCACGTTGGCGTGGTGCGGAAGTTTGGAGAGTGGGGTGCCAGTTCAGGTGTGACCTCCTCATCTGACCGTGGTTGAAAATTACATAGTGTTGTCCTCGATCTTTCCCTTCGGGTTTGATCCCGATCCGTCGCTAATAGTCCATTGTGTTGCTCCAGTACGACGTTTATTAACTACCTTCCTGATTACCTACCAAGGTGGCTTAATTTTGCTTTACAGTGCACAAAATCATATTCATCTTGTGTAGGGGTGGGAAGAGCTATAATTGCTACCTGAGAATTGATGAAAAATACAATATTGTCTATCGGACAGGTAAACTGTACATACTGGGACCGTAAACATCGCAACTCGGAAAACCCAAACTTTTTGACTAATCGTTTAGACATATCTCCATCCACGTTTATCAGGGGCCGCGGTTGCCCAGTTGGTAGAACAACGGATTAGCAACCGGAAGGTAGCGAGTTCGAAACTTGGTCCAACCTAAAACCGCCGTGTACAACGAGGAGGTGCTCGTAGTTTTTTTAACGTTGACGATCTCTGCTATACAAAATGGCCTCCGTGAAAGGACTTGTAATTGGTTATTGAGAATTTGTGATTGATAAGAAATTTATTCATTTACTTTAATTTTATGATGGAGAGTTTAAGGAAAATGAGTACTTCTCTAAGAAGTGGTTTCACTAGAATCGCTAATGCGTTACATGAATGTTTAGAAGAGGAGGAACGCGTGATATTGAGGAAGTTGAAATTTTAATGGCTCAGTTAGACGAAAAATGGTTAGAACTTGAATCGATTGAAAAATAAATTATTGCTTTGTTATCAGTTGAGATGAGTGTTCTCAAGAAAGTTTTAATCAAGCTTATGAAGTTTTTGAAGATTATAAGAAAGATATATAAGACTTAAAATTAAAGTTAAGAAAAGTATTAATGACGATGTTAAAAGTACTAATGACGATAATAAAAGCGTGCTTAGTAAAACAGTATCGAAACGAAAGTTCCAACTTCCTAAAATTGAGCTTAAGAAGTTCAATAATGATGTTAAGGAATAGCTTGGTTTCTGGGGTCAGTTTCGGAAAATTCACGAAGGCTTGGACATCGCGCCAGAGGATAAATTACTATATTTGTCCCAGTCTACTGTAGAAGGATCGCGTGCCAGAGATATTGTAGATTCCTTTCCCGCATCTGCTGAGAATTATGAGCAAGCAGTTGAGTCTAAAAGCTAGATTAGGAAGAGAAGATTTAATCATAGAAGTGTATGTGAGAGAATTGCTAAACTTAATTTTGAACAATTCTTTGCATCAAGCTAAAGTTACACGTCTCGCCAAATTGTATGATAAAATTGAAGCACACTTCCGTGCCCTTGAAACATTAGGTGTAACTTCCGATAAGTATGCTTCTATGCTGCATCCCTAAGTTGAAAGCTGTTTTACCAGAAGACATGATTCGAGTACGGGAAAGAAGTATTAGTTTTACAAATGAAACTAAGAAAATGCCAAATAAACTGACCGCTCTTATGAGTTTTCTAAAATCAGAAGTTGAAGGGAAAGAACGAATTTGAATAGCAAAAGAGGGGTTTGGTTTAGAGGCAAAAAATAAGGAGAATATTCCTATTCCACATCTTCTAATAATGATAAACAATTTCCAACCGCAATCGGACTTTTTGACAGTGCTGAGACTGGTCGGAATAAACAAGCACTGCTCATTTTGGGAGAAAACGCATGATTCACAAGCTTGCAGAATCGCGTTAAAATGAGTTGGGATGATAAAAGGAAAATCTTAGCAAAAAAGGGTTGTTGCTTTTAATGCCTAAAAATTGGTCATAGAGCTCACGTTTGGAGATGCAAGATTATTTGTGAAAAGTGTAGGAGTAGACATTATGCTATAATGTGTAATGAAGATAAATTTAAAGAACATAAATCGAAAACGAACACTGGTGAAAGTGATAGCCAAAATATGATCAATGATGCAGGTTTAAGCAATCGCACTTGCTCTACAGTTCTTTTACAAACATTGTATGTACGATTACGAGGTGCAGGAAATAAGGGGAAAATAGTTCGTGCACTCGTCGCCCTGGGAGTCAACGATCTTATTTGAGTAAAAGTAGCGAAAGAAATGAAATATGATTTTATTAAAGAAAGTGTTATTCATAACTTATTTGGGGGCAGAGAACATCTCGAGAAACATTTTAGATAGAGTATTCATAAGCAGTTTGAAAGGTGATTATAATTATAACTTTGAGGTCCTTGACCAGCAAACAATTTGCTCAGCTGTACCCATTCCAACATTAAAACCATGCGCTGAGGAGCTTGAATATCATAATATTACTGTCACTAAGAAGATATATAGCTCGTAGAGGGAGACCTACTATTATTTATTGTGATAATGGTAGTAATTTCGTTAAAGCTCACAGCGAACTTTGCAAAGTGGACTGGCTAAAAAATAAAGTCTGAATCCATGATGAGGAAGATAACTTGGAAATTCATCCCACCATCTGCACCATGGTGGGAGAGATTGATTGGCATGGTCAAACAAGTTTTACGCAGAATATTAGGGCAGGCTTTGTTAAATTACGAAGAACTAAACACAGTTGTGCTATACCGAAAACCTAATAAACTCTCGACCCTTAACTTACTTATCTGAAGATATAAACGATTTGATTGCTTTGACGCCTTCTGTTTCTACAGGAAATGATAGAAAGTGGCGTACCGGATATTGATAGTATAGATGTCGCCTATATGCGCAAAAGATGCCAGTACGTACAAAAAGTAAGTGAAGATTTACGAAAAAGGTTTCGACTCGAATATCTTGGACAGTTATATAACGGAAAACCTTCGGAAACCTCGAAATTTATCTGTCGGCGACATGATACTCATTGGTTCAGACAATCTGAAACGTTTACAATGGCCGATAGGGCGGGTTGTGCAAGTCCTGCCTAGAAGAGATGGAATCGTCAGAGTTGTGAAACTGAAAACAAAATCTGAAACTATAATACGCCCTGTTCAACGTCTTTATTCTTTAGAATTATCAGATGAGACATCAGGTCCTTTCCTCAGAAGCAAAGTTCCCAAAGATAAAGATAACCCAGGTGCCACAAATATTGACTATGAACTTGTTCCTGCCAAAGAATATCAGAAGTCACCCAAATCGACAATCACTCGGAGTGGGAGAGCAGTGAAACCTATCCAAAGACTCGGTTTGTGAGACGCAACAATTGGCTGAGTTCTTCCAAGTTACAAACTCAAGGTGGGAGGATGTCGCAACCTGACCAGACTTTTTGCTGAGAAGCATTTCGGAGTTGATCCTACACCGTCGCCAGTCGACTAGTGTTTATATCTTCGGCGCCGCGAGACGCACGTGTCTGTTGCGCTTCGAGATGTTTACGTTCTTCGGGAGGCAAAGGCAGACGCTCGTGTGATCGGTTCAAGTGTAGTGTTATGTTATGATCTTCGATGGCCCTCGCTTGGTATTTTGTATGAGCCGAACTTGGGGATCTCCGCTGGATGGCGAGAGTCGAAGCGAAAGGGGGTGCCGTTCCCTGAATGACTTGCCAGAGCGGATGAGAAGAGGAGAGGAGTGTGCGAAGGACGACAAAACTGTGAGGTCGCAAAATAAGGCGCTGGGGACTAAAAACGTGAACACCGGACGCGAGCCAGCGTCGATGCCAAGACCAAGTCCTCTGGTGGAAGTTCAACAGGTTCCGGGCGAGTCGTTCCACTCCTCATCCGGCAGAATGCCTCGGCCTCTTACTATAGTTCAGCGGTAAAGCTGATTTATCTTTACTGGACACCACCAATAAATGGATTTTAAGAAAATGAGTTGTTATTTACAAGTGCTGACCACTACGCAACAGTAGAACGTTAAAAACTTTTGAGGACTACCTATACTTTTTCGTTTGCCAGGAGTCATGTAAGTCTCTTCTATTAAATTATTTTTGATATAAATTAGCTGTACTTCACTCTCCAAAAAGTAACTATAGGAAAGAAATTCCAAGATTAAGAAGATAAAAAAGACTGGTAGTTTTTTAACGTTGACGATCTGCTATACCTACCATGTTCATTAGATGCCTATTCTGTTTTATTTTTCCCTCCAAGCGGAACACTTAAACACAGCTTGGAAAATTAAGGAAACTTTCAGTGGTCACTAAGTGGACAGTATTGAAAACTGCAGATAATTTCAAAAAATATTTTCGTTGGCTGCATTGTGTTCAGGGTACACTACACAAAATAATCTTGTTAATCAAGTACTATTTCGTCAAGCCACTCTTAGATTTTGGGGTTTTTTATGGCGCAAGGGCCATATTTTGGCCATGCTGCACCAGACACAAGACATACAATATCAAGTAATAGACAAACAACCACAATGAAAGTTTTACTGACACAGAAGAGAGAAATACAACCAGGGAGGAATGCACATGACATGAATCGAACCTGCGCCGCCTACAACACTAAGATTGCTATCGCAGTGGGCATATCCACTGATCGACGACGGCCCCTGGCCAGTCTTGGATTCAATGGTCAGTAAGTGGGCAATATAGAAAACATTGAAAATTTCATATCTACAGCTAATAAATCCAATATTTTTTTGCCAATCACTTGATTGATAATTTCAGAAAAAATGCACTCGTTGTCTGCATTTTGTTCATGGTACACTACACATAAAAAGCTTTTTAATCAGGTAGCTACTTTGTGTCCACTCTTGCTTTCAGTGATCACATAGTGGACAGTTCTGAAAACAGCGAAAAGTTCATAACTACAACCATAGCTAATAACCGAACCATTGTTTACCATTCACTCGATTGATAAATTTAGAAAAAATATCTTCGTAGTCTGCATTTCGTTCATGGTACACTACCCATAAACGATCAAGTACCTTCCATATGTCCCGAAGAGGAAATAAAGAAATAAACCCATCAGCGAATCCACTTTCACCAGACAAATGCCGGTTGTCCGGTCTTGTGTAATGAATAACCCATTCAAAGTTTTTTCACCTCCGAACTTCTGTTTTAATTAATTGTCTGCCTAATGATTGTGTGACGGTTGAATGGTCCCCGGTCGCATTTGCCTAGTGTTACTGATATTTTTTCACTCTTCTTCCATGCGGCAATTATCCCACTACAGTTGAATTCCTTGTTTTTTAACCTTATGAGCTCTGCGAGATTTCCGAGAAGTGTAGTGTTGCTTTTACCTCCCAACACACGTAATGACTAAATTTCCACATCTTTCTAAATTAATTCATGGATTCTTTTAACTTCTTTTCCTTGGTGCCGAATCTTTCTTTAGATCATTTCTATTGATCTATTCATTCGAATCGAATCTTTATTTGGATCGATTTTCTGTTGGTCCTTTCATTGAAACAGAATCCTTTGGAACGATTCTGTTGGCCCACTCTGTGGAATAGTATCCTTTGAAAAAGATTCTATTGACCCTTTACTTATAATAGAATCTTTCTTTGAACCTATTCTATTGGTCCTTGTTTTAGACGCGAATATTCTCTTGAATCGATTCTATTGGTTCTTTCCCTTGAATAGAATCCTTTGGAATGATTCTAGTTGTTCTTTATAAGAAACCTTTGGAAAGTTTCTGTTGCAATTTTCCTTAGAATATAATCTCTTGGAAGGATTATGTCGGTGTGTCTTTCTCTCCTTTCCTTAAAATATAATCCTTTGCAAAGATTCTATTGCTCATATACAAATAATAGAGAATCCACTGAAAAAATTCTTTTGGTCAAGAAGGTCAAAATTGATTAGGAGTCATGCAGGGAAGACAGCAGATTTCAAGGTGGAATTATACTTGTGAACCCCTCAGAGGGTTAAAGGAATTAATTCGGATTCCCAAAGAAATAGATTATTACCTATACTGTGCCATGTTTACTCTCAGGGGCAGTACTAACTATTCAATAGAACTGATTCTGAAAGGGCTCCCTATTCCAACGTTCTATAAAATGTCCGAGAAACGGTGTTACCCGATTTATTTCATTCTCTGATCAATAAATTAGGGTATTCTGTAGGGGAAGAATTTTTTTCATTCAGTTCAAAACATTCGGCGCCGAAAGGGAAAGGAAATATAAATAACAAAGGATACCGCGCGATGTAAAGTAGGACAAGCTGTGAATAAATAAAAATTCGCTGCTTTATTCTTGGTGTGCTTCGGAAATAAATTTTATCCTTAGAATATATGTGGAGAACGACGAGTTGTCAATTATTACGTATTCAGTAAATGTTTCCAACAGTTAAAATGCCCCGTACAATGTGTCGAGAAAAAATATGTTTAGAAATTAAAATGACAATAGTAAATAGGGAAAGTGTTCTAGGGAAAATTCAATTGTGAAAGATAAATCATCGATTTATTTCCATTTCTGAATTCCGTTTTAAATATGCCATGGATTTGTAGATTTGCACAGAATTAGATAAGATCGAATTAAAGCAATAAGCTTGCTTTTGTTAATATATATTTTCACCACAGATTCGTCCCTTGAAGTTCCAGACCAACTCCTAATTTTACTGCTCTTCTCCCCTCACCGGCTAGTCTTCGACACACAGCTTTATCCATGCGTCCGCAATAAATCTTGTCACCCACTTTCACTTTTCAACTTTGCCCACCTCGCTAACTTTGACTTCAAACGGTAGTTAGGTAGTTAAATAACGTCGTACTGGAGCAACACATCGGGCTATTGGAGACGATCCGCGATCCATTCCGAAGGGAAAGATCCGATAACACCACGTAATTTTGAACCACGGTCAGATGGCGAGGTCAAAATCACACCACTCACCCCAAACACCACACCCCACTCCAAACTTCCACACCACGCCGACGTGAGGACATTTGAGGCCCCGACAGATTTAACGTGCATCAGCCAGAAACACGACTGTCTTTGGATGGATTCGAACTCAACCCTCTGGTTGCTAATCCGTTACTCTTACAACTGGGCTAACGCGACCCTAAAATTCTAGGGAAAAGTTCAATTGGTAAAAAAGACATGACTTCTTCCGATTTGCGAAATAGTGTATATATACATATATAGCTGGTACCCACTCTTTAAACTTCCAACCACGTCAACGTAAGGACATTTCAGGTTCCGGCAGATTTAATATGCCCTTTGTACAAGATAGTTTTGGGTTGGTTCGAACTCACAACCCTCCGGCTGCTAATCCGTTACCCTTCGAACCCGGCTACCGCGACCCACGACAATCTAAGATCCATCCCGAAGGAGAGGTAGGTAGTTCATTAACGTCACCCTGAAGCAACACAACGGGCTATTGTCGACGGTCCAGGATCAATCTCGAAAGGAAATATCCAAGGTAAGTAGGTAGGTAGTAAATTACCGTCGCACTGGAGCACCACAACGGGCTATTGGCGACGGTCAGGGATCAAACCAAGAGAAAGATCCGAGGACACCTGATCCCGGACCATCGCCAATATCCCGTTGTGGTGCTATCACCCGTACGACGTAAATTAAAATACCTACCGAGGACATCACGTAATTTCGAATCACCGTCAGATGATGTCACACCTGAGCTGGTATCCCTCTCCAAATTTCCACACCACGTCAACTTGGAGACATTTGAGTGCAGGAGATTTATCGGGCAGAAACACCCTTTATATACGACGGTCTTTGCTTGGATTCGAACTCGCAACCATCCGATTGCTAATACGTTACTCTTCCAACTGGGCTACCGTGGCTCCGGAATTATCCAAAGTATGCAGGGGGGCCGTCGTGGTGTCAGTGGGTATGTCCTCTGCGCCAGCAGCCTTCGAATTGTAGGCGGTGCAGGTTCGATTCCTGTCAGGTGTATTCCTTCCTGGGTGTATTTCTCTCTTCTGTGACAGTAAAACTTAGTCTATTACTGGATGCATATCTTGTGTCTGGCGCAGCATGGCCAAATATGGCCCTTGCGCCATAAAACCCTAAAATCAACCAATTTAGGTAGGTATTCAATTAACGTCGCACTGAAGCAACAAAATGGGTTATTACGATGGTCCAGGATCAATCCCGATGAAATATCCAGACGCCTATCTAAGGATCAAACCCAAAGGGAAAGACCGGAGGACAACACCACGTAATTTTGAACCACGGTCAGATGACGGGAACACCTGAGCTAGAACCATCTCCAAACTTCCACTATGCTAATTGAGGCCATGAGATTTAATATGCACCAGCACTAATCCTACATCCAGCCGACCCCAGCCCTCTTAATCCTTTGGACGTCATCTGACTGATTCAAAGTTACCTGTTGTCCTCGGATCTTTCCTTGAGTTTGATCCCGGACCGTCGCCAATAGTCCGTTGTGTTGCTCCAGTGCCACGTTAAATATCTATCAATTTTCATGGTATTGGCAATTGATAGAGTAAAATAATTTTCAATGTATAAGAACCTTATTTTATTCGAATTTTAGTAAGGACTAAAACTACGTGATACTATTCATCTCCCATTCTTTTCAGCCAAGAAATTAAACTATACGTATTACCCAGATTGGTAAAGCAAGTAAAATTTATGTAGTTCTAACTTTCCACTAGTATAAGGCCTTATAACGTTACCCCTATTCTAGGGGTAATTTAGAAACCTACCTAAATAAAAAAACAAGTTTAGGGTGCAATCAAATTTAATAGTGCAACTTGGATAATTCGAAGCTGAAGGGACCACTAAAAAAATTCGAATTATCCAAAACTTCGAATTAAAAAAGTTACATCTTTTAACTTTAATTTCAGGTCCAGTGAATGCTTGAAAAGATTGTCAATAAGTAAATATTTATTCAGAAAGATCATGATATGAAAGACTTAAACATTATATGTATGTAAACAAAATAAGATTTACATTACGTAAGCTACAGTACTGGGACATCTTAGCGCCCAAGAGTCTAGTATGGCGGGCTGCAGACCGGAAGTTTCCTGTTAAGAGTCCTTCACTTCTGCGCTTGCTCATGTGTGAAGAGGATAAAAAAACAGCTCACGGACTCCGTCTAGTTGAGACGTCTTCGTAGCAATTCGGATAAAATTTAATATGAAATTAAGCTTTTGTTTCGCGCGTCCATTGTCAACCCATGTTTTGTCTATGTAAAAATAAATGTTTTTTAACGTCCAAAAAAAATTTGGATTAATTCGTCACAGTACATATTACATGTACTGTAGCTTACTTAACTTTACCATGTACTGTACTTATATATAAACTTCGAATTAAGGAAGTTGAACTTCGAATTATCCACTATTTTTAACATTGATTTAATGAGAAGTTCAAGGGACTAAGAGAAATCTTCGAATTAACGACGATTTCGAATTAGAGACGTTCGTTTTATTCAAGTTGCACTGTATTACCAAAATGTTCTATTCCTCAACCTTCTTGGGCAGTCGTGCCTTAGCGGGCATGCTTACCGCGCTAGCAATCTGAGTTGTAGTAGCCGCAGGTTCGATTCCTGTCAGGTGCATTCCTCCCTGAGCATTTCTGTATCAGCAAAATGTTCTTTGTTTGGATGTCTATAACTTGATATTGTATGGCTTGTCTGGCGCAGCATGGCCAAATAGGGCCTTGCGACATAAAACCCCAACAAACCTTAACCCTCCTAGTGGTTGTCTCGACGAGGTATCTCGTCATTGGCAAAGCTGACCAGATCTTGACTAACGAGATATCCAATTCGAAAAGAACCGACCTTGGTAAAAAAAAAAATCGACAATATTGATGACGAGATATCTCGGCGTTAGCAAAATTGGTCCGACCTTGATGAATGAGATCTCGTTGAAACCACTTGGTAGGTTAAAAAGGCTTATCAATACGTTTTATATCAGGACACAATATAGAAATTTTGAGCTACACAACTTTTTAATGCCAGTACCGGAAATTTACACAATATACGCAAGGTATACACTAGATGGAATCTTGCACCAAAGTTTGCACTTTATAGAGTTAAATTCTTGCGTTAGCATTCCAATTATGTGTTGATTTGTTCTTAAGGGTACCTGTACCCAAACCAAATTTACTCTTAAAGGTAACAAAGTTCAAGAAATGGACAAAATGCGCCAAAAACAAGATAAAGCATCATCAATAAAGAGTTAAAATATAAACAGACCACAAAAGTAATAAACGGCAGTTCAAACAATTAAAAGTTCCAAAA
Source organism: Meta bourneti (assembly GCA_933210815.1). Classification (NCBI taxonomy): domain Eukaryota; kingdom Metazoa; phylum Arthropoda; class Arachnida; order Araneae; family Tetragnathidae; genus Meta; species Meta bourneti. The sequence goes on from OW119934.1 coordinate 94,578,190, forward strand.
GACGAAAATAGTAAATTCGGAACCAAACCCAAGTGAATCCAATTAAAGCAATCTTAAATTTATACTCATTCAAAAGGTACCTTCCCTTAAAATCTACTTAAATACACAATATATAATTTAATCTGAATACACAATGCGGGAATTTGAGCTAAAGTTTATTTTAAACAGCACCAAATATTTACACAATATACACAAGTTAGATACTTTCCACCAGAACAATCTGGTACTTTCCAGAGCTCAAACCTAACGTTGGTTTTCTAATAAACATATATTAGACTTGTTCTTAAAAGTACTCGAGTATGAGAAAACAGCAACTGGAGCTTCATACTTAGGGATAGTGTTTATAATAGCGTGTTTCGCCTTTCTACGAACTGTATAAATGCTCATCAACTTCTTGTTTTCAGCTGTCTCTTAGCCTTGCACCAAGGATACATGCAATAAAGACGAAACTGCCCACCAGATGAAAACTCAACAGTACCAAATATTTAGATAAAACATCGTCGGCTTAGAGCAGAAACTCATTAACTGACATTTTTCTGACACAAAATTTCTTATTTTTATGTTGAAAAAAATAGGGTGTCACGTAACCTGTTTAAAGCATATACATAGTACTATCAAAATGCTTATTTTAACTAAAAACAAATAGCGAGTCTTTAAACAGATGTACAGTAAACGAATTCTTGTCTGTTAATGAGTTTCTGCTCTAAATCGACGATATACTCGAGATCTTCCCCAGGGCAGATGACATAGTGAAGCTGGTACTTTCCACAGCTCAAATCTTCTCGCGTTAATAAAGTCGAAGCTGTCCACCAGGTGAAAATCCAAAAGTACCGAATATTTACATAAAATATCGTCGACTTAGAGCAGAAACTCATTAACTGACATTTTTTAGATACACTAAATTCTTATTTCTATGATGACAAATACATTGCCTCATAATCTGTTTAAATGATATTAGCATAAAAATAAATGCTTATTTTGCCTAAAAACTAGTAGCTACTCTTTATACAGATGTACAGTAAACTAATTCTTTGACAGTTAATGAGATCTATCAGGACATGGGGAAGCTGGTACTTTCTAGTGCTCAAATCTTCTCTAGTTGGTTTCCGTTAACAATCCACCGAATTCAGATCCTCAAAAGTACTCTATGTATGGCAAAACAGTAGAACTGGGAATTCGACGCCAAGTCACGCAGCGTCCGCAATAGCGTGCATCAAGTTCCTTCTCTCAACAAACTCTATAAATGCTCGCCAACCTCCGGCTGTTTCGAAGCGGTCTTTGAGCTTCACCCCAAGGACAAAGGCGATGATGAAGACGAAATCGTCCACCAGGTGAGAATTCCCAGTGCGGACGCAAAACACGCACATGTGGCAAAGGAAGGTGCAGAAAACGATGAACTCGGCGAAACAACGGGACCGACGCAGGAACATCCTTTCGACGATGTAGTCCAGAGGTCTCAGAGTCCAGAACCCAAGCGGGAACATCGCACCACGTAGCCCCTTAAAGCAATTCCGGTGGACTACCAGCTGGTACATTATAGCCTCGCCGATATTCCTGTTGAAGAAAGCTTCCACTTCAAGTTTCGTTTCAAACACGGACAGGCGCCAGTCCAGCTTGTACTCGCTTAGTACGTAGTTGAGGAGGTCTCTTGCGAATTTCAGTTCTTTCAAAAGGAGGACTGAATCGGCACCACCTTCGAGAATGCAGCCCGAGCTCGATCCTGTGCACGCCAAGTTTCGAGTTTGAGTCGAGGGAAGCATCTCCAGTGGACGACGTCGCGTGTATGAGCTTAGTTTGGCACCTCGAGTGCGTTTGCACCACGGTGATTAAGTAGCCCTTCTGAGGAGAATCTTGCAGTGTTGCCATTATTACAAGCAAATAAGCGTGTAGCTAAAATGACCGTATAGTAGTAGGTAGTTAATTAACGTTGCACTCGAGCAACACAACGGTGTGTTGACGACGGTTCGGGATCAATCCCGAATGAAAGTAGAGCGACAAACCCAACCCAGTAGGGCCGCGGTAGTCCGGTAGGATTTCGTCACCGACGTTAATTAATTACCTTACCTTAAAACATTCAAGTCATTTTAAAACAAGATATTCAAACCTATTTCGTATTATTTTTTATTTAATATTATAATAATTTATATTTTATAATGTATTTTGGTATTTTCAATTAACGTCACACTGGAGCAACACAACGGGCTATTGGTGACGGTCCGGGATCAATCCCAGAGGGAAAGTCCGAGGACAACACCACGTAATTTTGAACCGCGGTCAGATGACGAGGCAACACCTGAGCTGGCACCCCACTCTCCAAACTTCCACACCACGCCAACGTGATATTTTATAATGTATGGCACCCCATTCTCCGAACTTCCACTCCACGTCAATGTTAGGTTGGTAGGTATTTTAATTAACGACGCACTGGAGCAAAACAACGGGCTATTGGCAACTGTCCAGGATCAAACCGGTTGGTTTTAGGGTTATATGGCGCAAGGGGCATATTTGGTCATGCTAAGCTAGACACAAGACATACAATATAAAGTAACAGACACACCCACAATGAAAGTTTATTGACACAAAAGAGAGAAATACAACCAGGGAGAAATGCACCTAACAGGAATCGAACCTGTACCACCTACAACACGAAGATTGCTAACGCAGTTTGAATACCCACTGATCCACGAACGGCCCTTAGCCATCTTGAATTCAATGGCCAGTAAGTGGACAATATAGAAAACATTGAAAATTTCATATCTGCAGCTAATAAATCCAATATTTTTTGGCCATTCACTTGACTGATAATTTCAGAAAAAAATATTCTCGTATGCATTTTGTTCATGTGGTACACTACACATAAAAATCTTTTTAATCAAGTAACCACTTCGTGTCCACTCTTGCTTTCAGTGATCACATAGTGGACAGTTCTGAAAACAGCGAAAAGTTCATAACTACAACCATAGCTAATAACCGAACCATTGTTTACCATTCACTCGATTGATAAATTTAGAAAAAATATCTTCGTAGTCTGCATTTCGTTCATGGTACACTACCCATAAACGATCAAGTACCTTCCATATGTCCCGAAGAGGAAATAAAGAAATAAACCCATCAGCGAATCCACTTTCACCAGACAAATGCCGGTTGTCCGGTCTTGTGTAATGAATAACCCATTCAAAGTTTTTTCACCTCCGAACTTCTGTTTTAATTAATTGTCTGCCTAATGATTGTGTGACGGTTGAATGGTCCCCGGTCGCATTTGCCTAGTGTTACTGATATTTTTTCACTCTTCTTCCATGCGGCAATTATCCCACTACAGTTGAATTCCTTGTTTTTTAACCTTATGAGCTCTGCGAGATTTCCGAGAAGTGTAGTGTTGCTTTTACCTCCCAACACACGTAATGACTAAATTTCCACATCTTTCTAAATTAATTCATGGATTCTTTTAACTTCTTTTCCTTTTAGTGTCGAATCTTTCTTTAGATCATTTCTATTGATCTATTCCTTCGAATCGAATCTTTATTTGTATCGATTCTGTTGGTCCTTTCATTGCAAAAGAATCATTTGGAACGATTCTGTTGGCCCACTGTGGAATAGCATCCTCTGAAAAAGATTCTATTGACCATTTACTTATAATAGAATCTTTCTTTGAACCTATTCTATTGATCCTTGGCTAAGACGGGAATATTCCCTTGAATCGATTCGAGTGGTTCTTTCTCTTGAATAGAATCTTTTGGAACGATTCTACACAACTGGCCATTAAAATTGCTACACCAGAAAGAAATGCAAATAACAGAATGATATTTATTGGACACAATTATTTATTGGGAACACACATTTATTGGGAAGAACAAAGGATTAAATTTACAAGAAATTTGGAGGTATATATCCTGAGAAATCAGTACCCAGAGCAGCCACCTCTGGCAGCAATAACAGAACTTATCCACCTGGGCATGGAATCAAACAGATTGTATGGCTTGTACGGGTACTGCAGTCCATGTAGCTTCAACACTATGCCACAGTTCATCGACTGTAGTGAATGGCGAGTGGTGACGTGTCAGTCGCTCAGCAACCTTTGACCACGTTTTCAATTGGCGAGAGATCAGGAGAACGTGCTGGCCAGGGCAACAGTCGAGCATGTTGTGTATCAAGAAAGGTCAGGACAGTACGGGCAACATGCGGTCGTGCATTGTCCTGCTGAAACCTAGCGTTACGGAGGCCTCGAAGATAGGGCAGAGCCACGGGCCTTAACACATCAGAAATGTAACGGCTGCTGTTCAAAGTGCCGGCAATTCGAACTAGAGGTGATCGAGACGTGTATCCAATGGTACCCATACCATTACTCCAGGTGATGGGCCAGTATGACGATGTCGAATGCAAGCTGGCAATGAGCGTTCTCCACGATGTCACTAAACACGTATGCGGCCACCATGACGCTGTATACAGAACCTGGATTCGTCTGAAAAGAGGACGTGACGCCATTCCTGCGTCCAGGTTCGTCGTTGATCACACCATTGGAGGCGCTCCTGTCTGTGATGCAGCGTCAAGGGTAGCCGAAGCCATGGTCGCCGTGCTGACAGTCCATGCTGCTGCAAACGTCGTCGAACTGTTCGAGCAGACACTTGTCTTGCAAACGACTCCATTTCTCGACTCAGGGCTCGTGACGTGACTGTATGATCCCTTTTGGCCATGCGGATAACATGTCTGTCTTCTCGGCTGTTAGTGATAGGGGGCCGCTGAGATCCTGCATGACGTTCCGTATGACTCCTGAACCCATTGATTCCATATTCTGCTTACAGTCATGGGATCTCGACCAACGCGAGCAGCAATACTACGGTACGATAAACCGCAATCCCGGTAGGCTACAATCCTTCCTCGATCAAGTCAGACACGTGCTGGTAGGCATTTCTCCTTACACGAAGCATTACAACTTTTACCCGAGAACAACGTTCAAATGCAATTCCAGTATGAGAAACGTGCTATCAAATCTCTTCTTTTATAGCATTGTAGGTGTCGCTACCGCTGCCTGCTTTGCATGAATGCGTTGAAAATCTAATCATTTGTAAAATATCACAGCATGTTCTATCTGTCATGCAAATTTCACGTGTATGGCGTGCCGCCTTCCTGGTGTAGCAATTTTAATGGCCAGTAGTGTAGTTGTTCTTTACATAAGAAACCTTTGGTAAGGTTCTGTTGAAAATTTCCTTAGAATATAATCTCTTGGAAGGATTATGTCGGTGTCTCTCCTTTCCTTGTAATATAATCCTTTGGAAAGATTCTATTGCTCATATAGAAATAATAGAATCCACTGAAAAATTCTTATGGTCAAGCTCAAAATTGATTAGTAGTCATGCAGGGAAGACTGCAGATTGCAAGGTGGAATTATACTTTTGAACCCCTCAGAGGGTTAAAGGAATAAATTCGGGTTCCCAAAGAAATAGATTATTACCTATACTGTGCCCTGTTTACTCTCAGGGGCAGTACTAACTATTCAATAGAACTGATTCTGAAAGGGCTCCCTATTCCAACGTTCTATAAAATGTCCGAGAAACGGTGTTACCCGATTTATTTCATTCTCTGATCAATAAATTAGGGTATTCTGTAGGGGAAGAATTTTTTTTCATTCAGTTCAAAACATTCGGCACCGAAAGGGAAAGGAAATATAAATAACAAAGGATACCGCGCGATGTAAAGTAGGACAAGCTGTGAATAAATAAAAATTCGCTACTTTATTCTTTGTGTGCTTAGGAAATAAATTTTATCCTTAGAATATATGTGGAGAACGACGAGTTGTCAATTATTACGTATTCAGTAAATGTTTCCAACAATTAAAATCCCCCGTACAATGTGTCGAGAAAAAATATGCTTAGAAATTAAAATGACAAGAGTAATAGGAAAGAGTTCTAGGGAAAAGTTTAATTCTGCAAGACAAAACATTGATTTATTTCCATTTCTGAATTCCGTTTTAAATATGCCATGGATTTGTAGATTTGTACAGAATTGGATAAGATCGACTTAAAGCAATAAGCTTGTTTTTGTTAATATATATATTTTCACCACAGATTCGTCCCTTAAAGTTCCAGACCAACTCCCAATTTTACTTCTCTTCTCCCTCCACCGGCTAGTCTTCCACACAGCTTTATCCATGCGTCCGCAGTAAATCTTCTCACCCACTTTCACTTTTCAACTTTGCCCACCTCGCTAACTGACTTCAAACGATAGGTAGTTAAATAACTTCGTACTAGAACAACATCCATCCCGAAGGGATAGATCCGATAACACCACAAAATTTTGAACCGCGGTCAGATGACGAGGTCAAAATCACAAAACTCACCAAACCCCACTACAAACTTCCGCGCCGACGTGAAGACATTTGAGTCCCCGACAGATTTAACGTGCATCAGGCAGAAACACGACTGTCTTTGGATGGATTCGAACTCAACCCTCTGGTTGCTAATCCGTTACTCTTACAACTGGGCTAACGCGACCCTAAAATTCTAGGGAAAAGTTCAATTGGTAAAAAAGACATGACTTCTTCCGATTTGCGAAATAGTGTATATATACATATATAGCTGGTACCCACTCTTTAAACTTCCAACCACGTCAACGTGATGACATTTCAGGCTCTGGCCAATTTAACGTGCACCAGCCCCCTTAGTACACGACGGTTTGGGATTGGATTCGAACTCACAACACTCAGGTTGCTAATCCGTTACTCTTCCAACCAGGTTACCGCGACCCACGATCCATCCCGAATTAGGTAGGTAGTTCCTTAACGTCGCCCTGAAGCAACACAACGGGCTATTGACGACGGTCCAGGATCAATCTCGAAAGGCAATATCTAAGGTATGTAGGTAGTTAATTACCGTCGCATTGGAGAACCTCAACGGGCTATTGGCGACGGTCAGGGATCAAACCAAAAAAGAAAGATCCGAGGACACCTGATCCCGGACCGTCACCAATATCCCGTTCTGGTGCTATCACCAGTACGACGTAAATTAAAATACCTACCGAGGACATCACGTAATTTTGAATCACCGTCAGATGTCACACCAGACCTGGTACCCAACTCAAAATTTCATCAAAACATCAACGTGAAGACATTCGAGTCCACGAGATTTATCGGGCAGAAACACCCTTTGAACACGACGGTCTTTGGTTGGATTCAAACTCCCAACCATCCGGTTGCTAATCCGTTACTATGCCAAATGTGCTACCGCGGCTCCGGAAATATGCAAAGTATGCAGGGGAGCCGTCGTGGCTCAGTGGGTATGTCCACTGCGCCAGCAGCCTTTGAGTTGTAGGCGGCACAGGTTCGATTCCTGTCAGGTGTATTTCAGGTATATTCAGGTGTAACTTAGTCTATTACTGGATGTATATCTTGTGTCTGGCGCAGCATTGCCAAATAGGGCCTTGCGCCATAAAACCCCAACCAACCTTAACCCTCCTAGTGGTTGTCTCGACGAGGTATCTCGTCATTGGCAAAGCTGACCAGATCTTGACTAACGAGATATCCAATTCGAAAACCGACCAATTCTTGGTAAAAAATTGACAATATTGTTGACGAGATATCTCGTAGTTAACAAAATTGGTCCGACCTTGATGAATGAGATCTCGTTGAAACCACTTGGTAGGTTAAAAAGCTTATCAATACGTTTTATATTAGGACACAATGTAGAAATTTTGAGCTACAAAACTTTTTAATGCCAGTACCGGAAATTTACACAATATATGCAAGGTATACACTAGATGGAATCCTGCACGAAAGTTTGCACTTTATAGAGCTAAATTCTTGCGTTAGCATTCCAATTATGTGTGGATTTGTTCTTAAGGGTACCTGTACCCAAACCAAATTTACTCTTAAAGGTAACAAAGTTCAAGAAATGGACAAAATGCGCCAAAAACAAGATAAAACATCATCCAATAAAGAGTTAAAATCTAAAGACCACAAAAGTAATAAACGGAAGTTCAAACAATTAAAAGTTCCAAAAGACGAAAATAGTAAATTCGAAACCAAACCCAAGCGAATCTAATTTAGGCAATTTTAAATTTAATGCTCATCCAAAAGGTACCTTCCCTTAACGGATACTTAAACAAAGAATATAATTTAATCTGAATAAACAAAGCGGGAATTTAAGCTATAGAATTCTATTTTAAACACCACCAGATATTTACACAATATAAATAAGTTCGGTACTTTCGAGAGCTCAAACCTAATATTGGTTTTGTAATAAACATATTCTACTTGTTCTTAAAAGTACTCGAGTATGAGAAAACAGCAACTGGAACTTCACACTTAGGGATAGTGTTTATAATAGCGTGTTTCGCCTTTGTACGAACTCTATAAATGCTCATCAATTTCTTGTTTTCAGCTGTCCCTTAGCTTTGCACCAAAGACACATACGATAAAGACGAAACTGCCCACCAGATGGAAATTCAACAGTACCGAATATTTAGATAAACCATCGTCGGCTTAGAGCAGAAACTCATTAACTGACATTTTTCTGACGCTAAATTTCTTATTTTTATGTTGAAAAAAATACAGTGTCACGTAACCTGTTTAAAGCATATACATAGTACTATCAAAATGCTTATTTTACCTAAAAACAAATAGCGAGTCTTTAAACAGATGTACAGTAAACGAATTCTTTTGTCCGTTAATGAGTTTCTGCTCTAAGTCGACGACATACTAGAGATCTTCCACCATGACCTGGGGAAGCTGGTGCTTTCCAGTGCTCAAATCTTCTCTAGTTGGTTTCCGTTAACAATCCACCGAATTCAGATCCTCAAAAGTACTTTATGTATGGCAAAACAGTAGAACTGGGAATTCGACGCCAAGTCACGCAGCGTCCGCAATAGCGTGCATCAAGTTCATGCATTCAACATACTCCATAAATGCTCGCCAACCTCCCGCTCTTTCGAAGCTGTCCTTGAGCTTCACCCCAAGGACGAAGGCGATGATGAAGACGAAATCGTCCACCAGGTGAGAATTCCCAGTGCGGACGCAGAACACGCATATGTGGCAGAGGAAGGTGGAGAAAACGATGAATTCGGCGAAACAACGGAACCGAAGCAGGAGCAACCGTCCGATCATGTCGTCCAGAGGTCTCCAAGTCCAGAACCCATGCGGGAACATCACACCACGTAGCCCGTTTAAGCAATCCCGGTAGACTATCAGCTGGTACATGATAGCTTCGCCAACATTCCTGCTGAAGAAAGCTTCCACTTCAAGTTTCGTTTCAAACGTGGACAGGCGCCAGTCCAGGTTGTACTCGCTCAGTACGTAATTGAGGAGGTCTCTTGCGAATTTCAGTTCCTTCAAAAGGAGGACTGAATCGACGCCATCTTCGAGAATGCAGCCCGAGTTCGATCCTATGCACGCCAAGTTTCGAGTTTGAGTCGAGGGAAGCATCTCCAGTGGACGACGTCGCGTGTATGAGCTTAGTTTGCCTCCAAGTGCGTTTGCACCAGGGTGATTAAGTAGCACTTCTGGGGAGAATCTTGCAATGTTGCCATTATAAGCGTGTAACGAAAATGACCGTATAGTGGTAGGTAGTTAATTAACGTCACACTGGAGCAACACAACGGGCTATTGGGAACGTCCGGGATCAAACAGGTTGATTTGGGGGTTTTATGGCACAAGGGGCATATTTGGCCATGCTATGCCAGACACAAGACATACAATATCAAGTAATAGACACACCCACAATAAAAGTTTTATTGACACAAAAGAGAGAAATACAACTAGGGAGGAATGCACCTATCAGGAATCGAACCTGCACCGCCTACAACTCGAAGGTTGCTAGCGCAGTAGCCATATCCACTGAGCCACGACGGCCCCGTGCCAACGTTAGGACTTTAGAGGATACGAGAGATTTAGCGTGCACTAGCCTCCTAGTAAACGACGGTCATTGGTTGGATCTAGTTTCGAACTGGAAACACTCCGATTACTAATCCGTTACTCATCCAACCGGGCAACCACGGATGTTTCAAGATTACCAGGTGTTGTCCTGGGACTTTCGCTCAGGTGTTGCCTCGTCATCTGACCATGGTTCAAAATTACGTGGTGTTGTCCTTGGATCTTTCCCTTTGGGATTGATCCCGGACCGTCACCAATAGCCCATTGTGTTGCTCCAGTGTGACGTTAATTGAAATACCCCCCCCCTCGGACTTTCCCTTCGGGTTTGATCTCGGACCGTAGCCCGTTGTGTTGCTCCAGTGCCACGTTAATTAAATACCTAACTACCGGGCTACCGAATACCCTATTTGGCAGTTAAATTAACTTTGCACTGGAGAAACACAACGGGCTATTGGCGAAGATACGGGACCAATCCCCAAGGGAAAGTTGGTTGGTTTTAGGGGTTTTATGGCGCAAGGGCCATATTTGGCCATGCTGCGCCAGACAATACAATATCAAGTACTTGACGCCCACAGTGAAAGCTTATACTGACAGAAGAGAGAAATAAACCCAAGGAGGAATGCATATGGCAGGAATAAAACCTGAACCGCCTACAACTCGAAGGTTGCTAGCGCAGCGGGCATACCCACTGAGCCACAAATCTTCGTCATCTGACCATGATTCAAAATTACGTGTTGTTCTCGATCTTTCCCTTTCGGATTGATCCCGGACCGTCACCAATAGCCCGTTGTGTTGCTCCTGTGTGACGTTAATTAAAATACCTACCTACCTGGGACCCTTGGTATTGGTATGGTATTTTTAATTAACGTCACACTGGTGGAACATAACGTGGAGTTACTGGCAACGTGTTGAAATCAATTTCAAAACAAGATTATTGACATTTCGGGGGCCGTCGTGGTATTTGGTATTTTTCAATTAACGTCACACTGGAGCAACACAACGGGCTATTGGTGACGGTCCGGGATCAATCCCAAAGGGAAAGATCGAGAACAACACGTAATTTTGAATCATGGTCAGATGACGAAGATTCGTGGCTCAGTGGGTATGCCCATTGCGCTAGCAATCTTCGAGTTGTAGGCGGCGCAGGTTCGATTCCTGCCAGGTGCATTCCTCCCTGGGTGTATTTCTCTCCTCTGTGTCAGTAAAGCTTTCACTGTGTGTGTCAATTACTTGTTATTGTATTGTGTCGTTTATTGGATATTGTAATTAGGAAGAATGGAGACAAAAGCCTGATTCTGCAGCTATAAGTCTCAAGGAAATCAACCAACCAACCAAATTGACATTTCGCCGCAGAAATATCAGCACTGCATTTAGCTTGGCAGAAAATGCCTCATAAATATCTATTTATCTATTTTAAATATCTAAATTAGTTTAAATTATGATTTAGTAAGTTATATATATACTGGGGTTCGAAAATATCGAAGTTGGATAATTGTGAAGCAAATATTATACAATGGATCGCAGTAAAAGCTTATTGAAAAGCTACTCGACTTTTCCTAGCCATCCTTTTCTGATAAATTCTTTTAAGATGTCACCAATTACAGCATACGAACCCATAGACTTGATTCAATTTTCAAATGAACTGCTGAGACTATCCTTAGCCCATGTTGGATTCGATTACGCGTCTTCAAAGAGTAATTCCAACCTTTCGATACCTTTAGAAGCTATCGATTCGGTGTCTGTATAGATTCATTAACATAGATATGTTCAAGAAGTTCGTCTCTCGAAATGAAAACTATGTCCTGGGAAACGAGGAGACATTGAAATGTTTTATCCGCCATTTTGCAAGAGCACATTTCAAGCGTCGTAATTTTGTGCTTGAATTTCAAGTGTTTTGCGCGTTTTTACTACACGTCGCCATCTTTCTACTTGAGAAGGGATATCCTAAGTACGTTGAAGTGACTGCTGAAGCTATTAAAATGGTACCTCAATATTATGGCCGACGTTTTCTCGAAAACGTCTCTTGGGATTACCTTTTGAAAAGTCTGCATCTGTCAAGTTGTGGGAAATGGTATCGTCAATGAAAAATATAACAATGCAGCTGGAACCTTAGGCAGACATCTTCCTGCTCTTTTGTTAAGGTACTTTTTCTTTATTATAGTTTTTAAATTTATACGACAGGTGCATGGTTCTGTCATTTGCATATTTATGTTCTAGCTTTCTAACAAACTTCCGGTTTTTACCGATGTTTTACAGTTGTGAGTATTTATTGAAATTGAAACGTGCATGAAACTTGAAAACCTAATTTTATGCGGATTGCTTTTCTTTTCCTGCATAAAATCGACTAAGAATATTGATACAGCTTTCAGACTCGTAAGCACCGATTTTGGCATGTTTTTTTGGCGTGCGTTTATGTCGCCAAGAAAGAATTTCTAAGAAAAAACAGCTCTAGCCTTAACGGAAAATAATTTTAAAAATAGTAAAATCTACACAATTGATTATTCTCGCTACTAGGTAAGTATTTACTTTAATGAAAAGAAACTGCTTTTTCTGAAATATTATAAGTTTGTCCATGGTTAAATAATGTATTAGTTTTATGTCTAATGCTACCAGGCTTTTTATTATGAATTTTAAAAAAGATCACGTTTATTCTAGCAAACTTGAGTTTAGGCAGGATAAAGCAAAAAATAGAATTTACAAAATTCACGAGGTTACCCTATTTCTAATAAGCGGGGTTGCCATTGCAGGCCATAACTCGCTAGAAAAAGCATGCCAAAAACGCACCGAAAGCTATGCCACAAAGTCTCAAAGCTGTACCAGAACTTTCGGTTTGTAAATTTTTAAAAATAAAATTCTTGTTAAAAACTTGTACTAAATGGAATGAAACGATATATTCAAGAGGGATTCAAATTTGCATAACTATTGAAATAATTTAAAATCTATGCCATTATTATTAACCATACGTGGACAAACTAAACAAATTTATAAAAAGAATTGAGGCACAAATATGTAATTTTAAAACTGATTTCGGCACAAGTTAAATGTAGGCGGTGCATGTTGGATTCCTGTCAGGTGCATTCCTCCCTGGGTGTATTTCTCTCTTCCTATGTCAGTAAAACTTTCATTGTGTATCTACTTGATATTGTATGTCGTGTCTGGAGCAGCATGGCCAAATATGGCCCTTGATCCATAAAACCCCAAAACCAAACAATCGGAACAAGTTATCCAAAGTTTGCTTCAGTATGACGTTAATTAAAAATACATACCTGCCATACCAAAGTTTGCTCCAAGTAAATTCCTGATAGGTCACTCGAGCAGCACAACGGGTTATTGGATAAGATCCAGGGTAAACCCAAAGTAAATTCCAGACCCTGATTGAAAATTACATGGTCTTTCCCTTCGAGTTTGATCCCAGACCGTCACCAATCCAAGACAGACCTCACGTTGGCATGGTGTGGAAGTTTGGAGAGTGGGGTGCCGGTTCAGGTGTTGCCTCGTCATGTGACCGTGATTCATAATTACGTGGTGTTGTCTCCTCGGATCTTTCCCTTCGGGAGTTGATCCTGGATCGTCGCTTACAGCCAGTTGTGTAGCTCCAGTGTGATATTAATTAAAAATACCAATACCATACCTAGACAGATATCACCACTCCGGTTGCTAATCCGCTGCTCTTCCTACAGGTGGTCCGGTTGGAAGATCAGTGCATTAGCAACAGGAAGGTTGTGAGTTTGAATCTAACCAAAGACCGGGCCGCGGTGGCCCGGTTGGAAGAGTAACGGACTAGCAACCGAAGGGTTGCGAGTTCGAATCCAGCCAAACACCGTCGTGTACAAAGGGAACTGTTGCACGTTAAATCTTGTGGCCTCAAATGTCCTCACGTTGGCGTGGTGTGGAAGTTTGGAGAGGGGTGCCAGATCAGGTGTGACCTCGTCATCTGACCTTGGTTCAAAATTACGTGGTGTTCTTGGATCTTTCCCTTCGGGTTTGATCCCGGACCGTCGTCAATAGCCCATTGCAATGCTTCAGTGCGACTTTAATTAAAGTACCTACCTACCTTTTTCAAGTTAAGGGTGTTTTCAAGAGTTTAAAATATATATAGCTCAAGTCCAGATTGATAGTAAACTCAATACATTCTGGTGCACAAATTAAAATATAGATTCATCATATCCGTCGCCAAAAGCCCTTTGTGCTGCTCCAGTTCTACACATTAACTGACTACATCCCAGTATATAGACTACATTTAATCCCTGCTTAATGAATATTTTGATAGCAGTACTGGTACAGTAAAGTTTTTCTGTATGTCGTATAGGCTGCTCTGTGGTACTGTGTCCGTTTAATCGAAATGACCTCGGTTCACATTATCTCGGATAACCAAGGTTCTAATGTATTTACTAATTAGCACAGAAAATTTGCATGGATGATCAAAACGATACCACATTGGAATTTGTTTGCATACAGTTGATAAATAAGGTATTACAATAGTTCTTCCACAACATTCTTCAGGTAGGTATTTAATTAACGTCGCACTGGAGCAACACACCGGGCTAATAACGACGGTCGGGGATCAATCTCCAAGGGAAATATCGAGGACAATACCACGTAATTTTGAACCACGATCAAGTGACAAGAACAACGCTTGAGATGGCACCCCACTTTCCAAACTTCCACACCACGCAAACGTGAGGACATTTGATGCCACGAGGTATTTAACTTGCACCAGCCCCCTTTGTACACGACGGTGTTTGGTTGGATTCGAACTCGCAACCCTCCGATTGCTAGTCCGTTACTCTTCCAACAGAGCCACCGCGACACTCAGGATGTGACAATTATGTATTGAACTGTTCACGTTTCTTTAGTTATTTCTTGGCGCAGTGGGTATGCCCACTGCGCTAGCAACCTTCGAGTTGTAGGCGGTGCAGTATCGATTCCTGTCAGGTGCATTCTTACCTGGATGTATTTCTCTTCTGCATCAGTAAAACTTTCATCTGTTACTTGATATTGTATGTCTTGCGTCTGGGGCAGCCAAATATGGCCCTTGCGCCATAAGACCCCAAAACAATCAACCAATTTTAGTTATTTCTCCTTGTTTCTATACTGTCCAAATATGGCCCTTGCGCCATAAAAACCTAGAAAACCAACCAATCTTATTTCTATTCCTCTGTTATAAATAGTAAATCGCTTAAGTAATTTGCATAGACTAAATATTTTGTCAAGATTAATGGTGTTAACATGTTGCATTTACATGACACTGAGTGTGTGACAACTATGTGTTGAACTGTTCGCATTTCTTTTATTCATCGAGATAAATAAAGAACCCACTTTCTCTGTAGTCGAAGTTTGCTCGGAATAAATACCAAAACAAATCACGACCAAAGCCGAAGATCCGATTTCCCCTCATCGGATGACGACTTGGTCTTTTTATTTTTACCGTTGGATGCTCTTTCATTACTATTAGACGAGGACTTCGGGATGAAGACTGTTCTCCCTCGCTTCCAGAGACCGACAAAAATGATTGCTATTCTTCACTCGAACTCTTTGTGGTCGGAGGGAGAAGACCCCATCTCCAAATGCGACTTTGTGGTACAGAGAAATAAAGTAGAAAGACTTTACATCCTTGAGATAAAAAGGCCAAAGCTGTTTAGCGCCGAAAAAATCCATGCATTAGTTTCAAACTGCGGGAAAGGGTAGAAGAATTGAACCGAGTCTTAGTTGGCTTGGGAAATTTTTCGTTGTTTTCGAAGAGGTTGGTTTGGTTTTTATGGAGCAAGAACCATATTTGGCCATGCTCGACAGACGCAAGACATCCAATATCAAGTAATTTCTTTGGAAACGGATAATTTATATCAAAGTTGTAACATTCTCAATACCATGAAATTACCTACTTATATCAATACCAGTACATTACCAAAGGAAATTCTCAATACCAGTAAATTACCGACTTATATTCTCAATACCAGTAAATTACCGACGGAAATTCTCTATGGTTTTTCACCGGTTTTACAAATAGTATATAGTTTTTCTTTATTGGGATGGTTTGATTCTCCTCTGGGTTTATATATCTATCTTCTATATCAGTAAAACTTTCCTTGTGTGTATGCCCATTTACTTGTGCTTGTCTGTCGTCTTGTATTTACACAGCTTAGTTATCGTCATCTGACCGTAGTTCAAAATTACGTGGTGTTGTCCTCAATCTTTCCCTTCGGGTTTGATTCCGGACCGTCGCCAATAGCCCGTTGTGTTGCTCCAGTGTGTCGTTAATTAAAATACCTACCTGCAGCTTGGTTAAACGTGGCCCTTGTGCCATTAAAACCAAAAACAACCAACTCCTAATTCCAATCCTTGAGATAAAAAGTCCAAAGCTGTCTAGAGCCAAAAAGAAATCACGCATTAGTTTGAAGGTAGATATTTAGTTAACGTCGCACTGGAGCAACACTACGGGCTGTTGGTGACGGTCCGGGATCAAACCCGAAGGGAAAGATTGAGGACAACACGTAATTTTGTACCACGGTCAGATGACGAGGTTGCACCTGAACTGGCACCCCACTCCAGACTTCCACAACGTGAGGACATTTGAGGCTACGACAGATTTAACGTGCACCAGCCGACTTTGTACACGACGGTCTTTGGTTGGATTCGAACTCGTAACCCTGCGGTTGCTAGTCCGTTACTCTTCCAACCGGGCTACCACGGTCCTCATTAGTTTGAAACTGCGAGTAAGAGTAGAAAGAATTGTAGCAATTCTTAGTTGTCTTGGTTTTGGGGTTTTATGTCGCATGGGCCACATTTGGCCATGATGCGCCAGACATGACATAGAATATGAAGTGATAGACACACATACAATGAAAGTTTTACTGACACAGAAGAGAGAAATACACCCAGGGAGGGATGCACCTGACAGGAATCGCACCTGCGCCACCTACAACTCGAAGGTTGCTAGCGCAGTGGACATACCCTTTAGGGCCATACGGCCCCTTTAGTTGGCTTGGAAAATGTCGTTTTGGAAAAACGGTTGGTTGGGGGTTTGGTTTTTATGGCTCAGGAGAGAGCCGTATTTGGCCATGCTGCGTCAGACACGAGACAGGCAATATAATGTAATTGCTTTTGAAATGGATAATTTATATCAGTTGTAAAATTAATCGACATTTTCAATACCAGTAAATTACCAATGGAAATTTTTAATACCGTTTTTGACCAGTTTTAGTGCCAGATTTTCTTTATTGGGATGGTACGATCCTTATCAGGGTGTATTTTTCTGTCAGTAAAACTTTCGTTGTGTGTTTATGTCCATTTACTTGATGATCCAAACAAAGGCCTTTGGTGCATCTGGTTTGTTACGTTAAGTCTGTCATATCCTCAAATCTTAAGTTGGCGTGGTAATTTTGAAGATTGGAGGTGCAAGATCAGGTGTTGAACTGGTCATCTGATCGTGATATTCCAAAATTACGAGGTGTTGTCCTCGGGTCTTTTCAGTCGGGATTGATCAGTGACCATCACCGATAGCCCGTTGTGTTTCTACAGTGCGACGTTCATTTAACTACCCCTCCATTCTCTTGATGTTTGTCTTGTGTTTGGCACAATGTGGCACTTGTGCCATGAAAACCAATCAACTTTAGTGGAAGGCACAATCAGGACGAGGTCGCAGGGTCCATCTTTGAGAGATGCTAGTTTGAAACTGCTACTAGGTAGGTATTTTAGCTGTCGTCACACTAGAGCACGTCACAAAGGGCTATTGGAGATGGTCCGGGATCAATCCCGAAAGGAAATATCCCAGGACAAAACGTAATTTTGAACCAAGGTCAGATGACGAGGTCACAACCTGAGCTGGCATCCCACTCAAATTTCCACACCACGTCAACATGAGGACATTTGAAGCCACGACAGATTTAATGTGCACAAACCCCTCTTATACACGATGGTCTTCGATTGAATTCGAACTGCATCTCTCCTGTTTAGGAGCCCATTGTGTTGCTCCAGTGGGACCTTAATTAGAATACGTAAATACATACTCCTGTGTGAGCTGTGTCGGTGCAGTGCCATAAGGTTTTACATGATTGGTAATTGGTAATTAATTAACGTCCCACTTGTGCAACACAACTGTCTATTGGCGACTGTCTGGGGTCAATCCCAAGGGAAAGACCCGAGGACAACACAACGTAATTTTGAACCACGGTCAGATGACGAGGTCAGCGCTTGAGCTGGCACCCAACTCTCCAAACTTCCACACTACGCCAATGTGAGGACATTTGAGGTGACGACAGATGTAAAGTGCACCAGTCCCTACGTACACGACGGTGTTTGGTTAGATTGATTTTCGAACTCGGAACTCTCCCCTTGCTAATACGCTATTCTCCTGTTGTTAATACGCTACTCTTTGCTGCCGGGCTGGTCTCAGGGGCACATCTTCCTTAGGTATGTTCGGGCATCACACTCCCGAGGTACACAAGTGATCTGTCTGCCCTTCTGTTTTACACTCGCCAACCCTTCTGCTTTTTCCCCTCCTTCGTTTTGTTTGGCGCAGATTGGCCAAACACTGTCCTCGCGCCATAAAACCCAAAACCAACCAGGCTACCGCGGCCCACTAGTTTATGGATCCGTTATCGAACCCGTACTGGAGATCAGACACCAGACCGGAATTTCTGGTAGGAGAATCAATCCAGAAATTGATATACAATTGGTTTTACTTGAATTTCGTGTTTATTTAACTGAACTCTTCGCTTATTCTAGGCTTCGGTCAAGTCTTGGCTTCCTTTCCAAAGAACACTTTCTTCACTAGAAAAACATGTATGAATGCTTGATAAGCATATCGAAAGATCTACGCGGTCATAAATTGTACCAAACGCTAGTAATTGTAGTGAAGCCTCGTACATTCGTTTCGTCGTTTTAAATAAATCTCGTTTCATTAAACGAAATAAATTAAGCTTCCGTTGGAGGAGGACTCCCCTATATGATCTGCATTCCACTTTACGATTTTTCGTCCATATAACTTTTCTTTCTGCTCAAGAGATCGTATATAAATGAAATGTTTTCGCGTTCCGGAAAGCGATATACCATTGGTTTTACTTGAATTTCCTGTCTGTATTTAACCCTCCTGGGATTTCATCTTCGCCTCCAAAACTAGCCTGAAGTGGCCAGCCTCTGATGCAAAAACCTGTCTAAGTTGTCACGAGTTCTGGGTAAGACAATTTGTTTTCCCTACTCGGAACTTCATTCCCTTGGAGTGGTAGGACAGTTTTGTCTAGACATTAGCAAAACTGACCAGATCTTGGCTTCGACGAGTTTTCTGGTCCATCAAGATTTCACAAAATGCGTTACTGACCAGATATCTCGTCATCAAGATATTGCCGAATTTTTGCTGATGAAGAGATCAAGATCTGGTCAGTTCTTTTTCTAATGACGAGATATTTGGTCCATCTAGATCTGGTCAGTTTTGCTAATGACGAGATACTTCATCGAGACAACCACCAGGAGGGTTAACAAAATTGACTGGATCTCGATATGCGAGGTATCTTGTCGAAACCACTTGGAGGGTTAACTCGTTCTCTTATTCTAGGCCTTGATCAAATCTCGACTTCTTTTCAAAGAACACTTCTTTCACTGGAAAAACAACGCACATGAAAGCTTGATAACCATCTAGAAAGATCTACGCGTTCATAAATTGTACCAAAATGCAGATAATTGTAGCAAAGGTCCATACATTTATTTCGTCGTTTTAAATAAAACTCCCATTTCATTAGGTCGAAATAGATTAAGCTTCCGTTAGACTCCGCTGTACGGTCTGCATTCCTACTTTACGATTTTTCGTCTATGTAACTTTTCTTGTTTCTGCTCAAGAGATCTTGTATAAATGAAATGTTTTCGCGTTCCGGAAAGGGAAAACTCCGGAAAACGTGAAGAAACCCCGTCTGCCGTACGTGAGCGGAATCGGGAGACGGGAGGAATTGTCACGAAACAATGCACGCTTGCAGCCAGCACGCCTGATCTTAATCTTGCCCTGCCATCTCTGCCCGGTTCTGTCTCGGCATCCTGTATTGCTTTTGAAAGAAATCTGTTCATGTTTCTGGACAATTTCACATTGCATTCGGATGTTTATTAAAGTAGCTTGTGAGGAATTTTCATTCCGTCTTTTTTTTCTTAAATTTTTCCTATTCCTTTCAGCTGGCGGTGCATTAAAAAACGAAAGAATTGAAATGTTTATATTTCATACAATGCAGAAATATTTTTCTGAAACTATGGGGGTATTAAGCTACACGAAAATAGCTTTTAAATTCACCTTTAAGTTTATAGGATTTTATTTTTATGGGATTGGATTTTGAGGTTTTATGGCGCAGGTCCAAAAGCGGACAAGTTGCGCGAATCACAAGATAAAATATGACCCAATAAATTATAAAATATTTAAAAATTAATGATATAAGACTAACTTAAAAGGTAGATTTAAAGCATGTAAAATGTATAAATGAGAATAAAAATATTCAAATAATAGTTATATGATACAAGACCATCATCGTTTGCATCATAACTAATGAAATCAATTCACATATGCATAAAATTTTGAGTGAAATTTAAAAATGAATTACAAGAGAATTTGAAAAAATATATTTATGAGTCATTTTTTGAATTTGGAAAAATATTTGATGGGATGTAGAAAACCAATTGAACGTAAAAATGCGAAAGGTTTGAATGGGGATTTCCCCCAATCAAATCTTGTAAGTTTAAAATTGTACTTCTAAAAATTATTGGCTATGATGATTAAAAGCAGAACATATAATTAAAATCTGATGAATATGGATTACTTTTATGGGAAGATATTGGTTATTTTTCTTGAAAGCATATTCCAGTACACCGAGCAAATGTTTATTCACGTATAGAAGTGATATTTTATTAATAAAGACACGGAGTTCTTTGACGTGAATGCATTTGAATTTGATTTACAATAATACCTTAACCCTCCAAGTGGTTTCAACGAAATATCTCATCCATCAAGATCTGACGAATTTTGCTAATGACGAGATATCTCGTCATCAAGATATTGCTAATTTTTTGATGATGACGAGATTAAGATCTGGTCAGTTTTGCTAATGACGAGATATCTCTCTCATCAAGATCTGGTCAGTTTTGCTAATGACGAGATATCTCTCTCATCAAGATCTGGACAGTTTTGCTAATGACGAGATACCTCGTCAAGACAACCACCAGGAGGGTTAAAATGTAATGCCTAACTAGACTTTCTCTAAAAATCTTTATTTTTAAAGCGATTTTTCATTCAGTTCCTTCAATCTCTAAATTTAATGAATATTTTTTTAATTTTAAATTTAATGAATAGGTAAAATCCACCGTCTTACGGTTATTCGTTCCGAAATTGGTATCTCTTTTAAGAACGCAATTCACCATGCAACGAGATGGCTTAAATCAGCAGATAGAGTAAAAGGTTTTATTCTTTATCAAACTACTAAAAAGCAATTATCGAAAATTGTTCAACCTAAGAAATGACATCCGAACTAAAACTGTATGAAAAATGAGTATACCAATGTGTTGTAGGTCTTATCCCGTATTGAAAGCCCAAACAAAGCACGGACATTATCATCATTGGTCGGATATATACCATGCAGTTGACGTGTACCAGTCTGCAGAAGCAAAGAACAATGTACTAATGGAGGAAAATGAAATTTGAAGTCATTCGGGCCCATAAAATAAGATTTATGAGCCAGAATTTTCAAAACATTTGCTCAAGTTTATCCAAAAGTTCTCACCATAAATAAACTCCGCCCACTTAAAGCAGGTATTTTATTGATTTTCTCGAGCGAAATTGGGTGCAGCATGAAATGATATAGAATCAAACCGACGAGTAAAGATTTTTTTTGTTTATCCATACCGCCATAAAGCGAAAATATTTGAAACTGTTCAGCCTAAGAAATAACCTTCGAGCCATAAGTGAACAAACATGAGAATTACAATGTGCAGGTCTCGTTCTGCGTTGAGAGACCAACCAAAAGGAAGGACAATTTTATCAATGGACATCGGTAGGCATATATTTCAATTTATATCGCACTGGAGCAACACAATGGGCAATTGGCAACGGTCCGGGATCAATCCCGAAGAGAAAGATTCGAGGACAACACCACGTAATTTGGAACCACTGTCAAATGTCGCCGTCATTGGTCGAAGATTTGCCGTGTAGTTGACTTGTACCAATCTGGAGAAAACAAGGAAGAGTACTAATGCAGAAATGAAATTTTAAGCCATTCAGGACTATAAAAAATTTTATGCGCCAGAATTTAGTTTGAAAAGGATTTTGCAAAAGTTCTTTCCATAAATAAACTTCGCTTTTCTTAGGGCTGGTATTTTATTGACTTTCCAGAACTACATTTGGCACAACATGAGATGATACAGAATCCGTAGGACGAGTGAAGATTTTTTTCTCCATCCATACCACTGAGAAACGGAGTTCTGTTCAACCTAAGAGCTAAAACTGAAAAAGATTAAAATGACAGTGTGTAGGTCTAGTCCCGTGTTGAAAGCTCAACCAAAGCGAGGACAATTTCATCATTGCAATTTACGTGTAAATGTCGAGATAATCAGGAACAGTGTCCTGGTAGAAAAATGAAAATTTCGGGCTCATAAAATAAGATTAATGAGCCACAATTCAAATTGAAATCATTTTGCAAAGGCTTATTCAGAAGTTCTCACCATAACTAAACTCCGCTTTTCTTACGGCTGGTGTTTTATTGACTTTCCAGTATTACATTTTGTACAACATGAGATGGTACAGAATCAGTAGGATGAGTAAAGATTTTTTTCTCATTATTGTCCACGGTCAGATGACGTCATCATTGGTCGGAAATTTTCCAGGTAGTTGACGTGTACCAGAGTGGAAAAATCAAGTAACAGTGCACTAATGCAGACAAATGAAATTTGAATTCATTGCCGGAAAAGTAAGATTTATGCGCCACTTTTCAAAACGTTTGCTAAAGCTTATCTAAAAGTTCTCACCATAAATAATCTCTCACTGGCTGTGTTTTATTAACTTTCAAGAAAAATTCGGTACAGCATGAGATAGTACAGAATG
The DNA here is from genome assembly GCA_933210815.1 of Meta bourneti. NCBI lineage: Eukaryota > Metazoa > Arthropoda > Arachnida > Araneae > Tetragnathidae > Meta > Meta bourneti. The sequence goes on from OW119934.1 coordinate 94,601,112, forward strand.
AGTAGGATGAATGGAGATTTTTTCTGCATCCATACCATTGCGAAATGAAGTTCTGTTCAACCTAAGAGCTAAAACTGAAGAAAAACGAAAATAACAGAGTGCAGGTCTTGTCCCTTGTTTAAAACAAGTAAGATAGGAAGGTAGATAGTTAAGTTATGTCGAACTGGATCAACACAATGTCTGTTGATGACGGTCCGGGTTCAATCCCGAAGGGAAAGATCGATGACACCTCAAAATTTGAAACAACTGTCAGATGACGTCGTAATTGGTCGGATATTTGACATGTAGTTGATGTGTATCAATCTTGGGAGAACAGGGAACAGTGTACTAATGCAGAAAAATGAAATGTCAAGTCAATCTATAAAGCAAAGTTGGCGTCTGTCTGTTCTCTTTACAAATCTACACCGTTTGACCAATCCATACGAAATTTGGTACAATTACTTTTTAGAACACTGCGAGTAACGTAGGCCTCATATGATCCTTCTTTCTATTTATTGTGGCTCTGCAAAGGAGGCTAAAAACAATTCAAAATCCCAATAGGAATAACATTGAGTATTTTTACGATCATTGTTAGACCAATTCAAACCAAATTTGGTACATTTATTCTTTAGAATCCCGCGGAAAACATTGGCTACATATTAACCCCCGCTCTATTTGTCCTTTGCCTGTAGAGGGGTCTAAAAACAATTCGAAATCCCCATAAGAATAACATTAAGTAATACTACGATGAATTACAAACAATTCAACTCCAGCAAAGCCGCGTAATTCAGCTAGTCAGGTTAATAAAATAAGATATACGCGTCAAAATTTATTTTGAACAAAAATTTGCAAAGGCTTATTCAAAAGTTCTCACCATAAATAAACCCCGCTCTCTTGCTGCAGGTAACTTTATTGACTTTCCAGAACTAAATTTGGTACATGAGATAGTACAGGATCCGTAGGACGAGTGAAGATTTTTTTCTCCATCCATACCACCGAGAAACGAAGTTCTGTTCAACCTAAGAGCTAAAACTGAAAAAAAACCGCCAATGACAGTGTGCAGGTCTCGTCCCGCGTTGAAAGCCCAACCAAAGCGAGGACAATATCATCATTGGTGGGAAATAAAAGCCCAACCTCCCCTCAACAGAGAGTCTTGTCACTCTTCCGTGATTGTGTTGTAAGATAAATGGTTTACAGATGTGACACGCATGAACTCAGGCAGCGCACAATCGCCAGCGTCCCCGTAATTTAATAGTAGAAAGTAAAGGGTAGAGAAAATCTGCCCGGGTGAAGTCAAAAAATTCTGTTATCGCCTCGCAGTGCTCGGTAAAGAAACCTTGAAAACAAATCGAAAGTGTCTGTTGTATCCTTTTCCCTTTAGACCGACAAAAGGGAAGGGAGAGTAAGTTTACACTGATGTGTGTAGAGCTTGGGATAAGACATGCTCAGAAATTCAAAGGGGAGAATCCGTATACATGGATACTTGGTACATTTCTTCGAATGTACCAAGGATTCAAAAATGCGAATTGCGAGCGTAGCCGGGATTCTACTTCAGAGCGGGTTCAAAGAGTTAAAAAAATAGAATTTGTTTGAAGCAGAGTTATATACATTGTCACATTTTCGAAAGGCGTTTTTATCTGCAGAAAAAGGTGACGAACTGATCGTGAAAAGTGACTTGGTTGATCTAAGTGCACGAATAGGTTCAGTGGTTGTTCCGACTTACGGGATAAATAACATTAACACTTCCATGTGGTTTCGACGAGATATTTCGTCCATCAAGATATGTTTAATTTTGTTAATAACGAGATATCTCGTCATCCAGATATCACCGATTTTTCGATGATGACAAGGTCAAAATCTGGTCAATTTTTTAATGACGAGATAACCTCCAGGAGGGTTAAGCCATTCTGTAGCACCTGATTTAGTTCTATATACAGTGTTTATAAAGTAAATATCCATTTTTGAGAAGCGTTGTAATACCTCTTTTTGTGTTATAAATGAACAAAATACAGAAAAAACCCAAATATTAATGCAATTAATTTTGCATAGCCCCTTGGCATGTCAACACAAATACCAACATTCAATGGTTACACGGAAGACCTTTTCCAAGTTATCAAGAGTAATAAGTATTAAAACCCGGCAATTTGCTAGTATTGAGAACATTGGTAATTTTCAAACCCTACATACCGCCAATCTTGAAAGGGTTGAAATTTTCTCAAACGTATCTTAACCCTCTGAGGGGTTCACAGGCATAATTCAACCTTGAAAACTGCAGTCTTCCCTGTACATCCGACAAGTTTTGACCTTCTTGACCAGCAGAATCTTTACTAGGATTCTATTCTAAAGAAATGACTAATAGAATATTTCTCTCTCCAAGAGATTATATTCTAAGGAAAGGAGCAATAGAATCTTTCCAGTGGATTTTATTTTAAGGAAATGACTATCTTTCTAAGGGATTCTATTCTTCACAATGGGCCGATAGAATCGGTGCAAATGTTCTATTCCAAGGAAAGGAGCAACTGAAACGTTCAAAAGAATGATTTTATTTGAAGGAAATGACAATAGAATCTAACTAAAGGTTAAAAGTTATCATGGATTCATTAGAAATACGTGGTTATTTAGTCATTAATCCTTCTGGGGGTTTTCATGATGAGGTGTATCGTCATTACAAAACTGACCAGATCTTCATGCATGAAATACCCCGTTATCACATGGAAACTGACCAGATCTTGATCTCGTCATCATGAAAAAAAATCGCCAATATCGTAATGACGAGTTATGTCATTAACAAAGTTGGTCAGATCTCGATGCACGAGATATCACGTCGGTTAAGTGTGTTATGGGGTTAAAGCAACACTACACTACTCGGAAATATCAAATGATCTGAGGGTTCATAGACTGGATATCTTTTTCATTTCGTTCCCTTATCACGGAATTTATGTAAATTGCAATGGATTTGCATAACTTTCCTGTCCAATAGCATTCCACAGTTTTCAGTGTTCAGTCTCCACATTCTTCAATTCTTTGTCAAGCACTTGTATGTTAGATAAATAAGTTTTATTGATTGTTGAGAAGCAGTGGAAAAACAATAGAATCTCCCCAAGGAATTCTATCCTAAGGAAAGAACCAATGCAACCTTTCCAAGGGATTGTATTCTACAGAACGGGTTAATAAAGACTACATAGGATTTTATTCTAAGGAAAGGAGCTATTGAATCGTTCCAGAAATTTTATTGTAAGGAAATGAACAATGGAATTTAACTTAAAGTTGAAAGAATCCCATGTATTCTTTAGAAATATATGATTATCTAGTCATTGAGTGGGGGCTGTGAGGTAAAAGCAACACTACACTAGTCGGAAATCTCTGATGCTCAAAGGGTTAATAGACTGGACGGTAGGTAGTTAATTAACGTCACAATGGAGCAGCACAACGGACTATTGACGATGGACCGGGATAAATCCCGAAAGGAAAGATCCAAGGACAACGCCTCGTAATTTTGAACCACGGTCAAGTGACGAGAACAACACTTGAGATGGCACCTCATTCTGCGAACTTCTACACCACGCCAACATGAGGACATTTGAGGTGACGACAGATTTAACGTGCACCAGCCCCCGTGTACACGAATGTCTTTGGATGGACCGAGTTTCGAACTCGCAACTCTCGAGTTGCTAATACGATGCTCTTCCAACTCGGCTACGTCGGCCCCGTCAATAGACTGGATACCTTTTTCATTTCATATTGAAACTGCAATGATTTGCATAACGCATTAGGCCTAAACGCATTTGCATTGCTATTAGGCCAAAGCGCATCTCGCAATTTTCTGTGTTCAAACAATCTTCATAGTCTTCAGTTATCTCAGTGCGTTGCATAATTTAATATGCTTTTATTGATTGTTGAAGAGCAGTTTTGTATTTCAGGTATCCGTTCCGAGTGTGATTGGATTGGATGTTGTGGTTTTATGGCGCAAGGTCCAAAAGCGGACAAGCTGCGCCAAACGCATGACAGAATATGACCCAATAAAAGCACAAAACATTTAAAAAATCAAGCCTAAGACAAAGATAAAAGGTAGATTTAAAACATGTAAAATGTATAGATGAGAATAAAAATATTCAAATAGTAGTCAGGTAATAAAACAAGAGAGATCATCGTCTGCAGTATAACTAATGAAACTGAAGAACTTAATTTACATGTCTAAAATTTTAAGTGAAATTTAAAAGATGGAAGAAAATTAGCTGAGATTTAAAAATCCAAGAGAACATAAAAACGCGAAAAGGTTTGAATCGGGATTTTCCCCAATGGGGATTTTGAATAGGGATTTTCCCCAATAAAATCTAGCAGATTTAAAATTGTGCTTTAAAAAAATTTTATACGTTGATGATTAAAAACAGGACAGACAATTAAAATGTGAGAAACCGAAAATGGAGTAGAGCATGGAGTTGCAAATGGGTGCGATCTCTCCTAGTAAAAGATGACAATGGGTGAAACGTGTTCCGAGGGTGAACTGTGATGATTATATTCAGGTGAGATTTAGATTTCATTTTAATTGCACCTGACCGAGGTACAGGGACAATTCGTCGATCTTCTGCACCGGTGAATGAATAGGAGCGATATATCCTTCATGTTTCAGCCCTTTACTAATCAATCACGCTGTAATCGCATCGCAAAACGGATTCTTGAAGCCGAGTTCTTGCGACCTATATTCGTAGTAAATTAAGAAAATTGACAAAAAAGTAAATATGAGGGTGAGTGTAGTTGTTTGATATGTGATTACTATAATTCATATTTTCACTCTCCAAGTGGTTTCGACGAGATATATCGTCCATCAAGATCTGACCAATTTCGCTAATGACGAGATATCTCATCAATATATTGCCGATTTTTCTATGATGAGATCAAGATGTGGTCAGGTTTTTCTAATGGCGAGATAGCTCGTTCATCAAGATCAGGCCAATTTTGATAATGTGATGAGTGTATATTACTATTTTACGCAATCTATTTAACGGTGACGAAACGACACCAGCTGATGTTCTAGTCTAAAAGTTAACTACAATGAAAGATAGCGATGCCATTTAGGTATTATGACTATTATATACGCAATTTATTTACTGTTGTCGAAACGACACCGGGGCGGAGTTCTTGCATTAAAGTTAACAAAAATAAAAGACAACAATGCCGTTTAGATTATTTACACGTAAATTAAGTAATCACCTATTTTTCGGAATTTATTTAAGTGGTGTCGAAACTGCACTGGCAGAAGTTCTAGTCTTCAAGCTAACTGAAATGGAAGATAACTGTCATTTAGATATTATATAGTTATTTTAAGCAATTTATTTACTAGTGTTGAAACGACACCAGTATATGTTCTAATGCAAAAAGTTAACTAAAATGAAAGGTAACGATGCCGTTTAGACAACTATTTTACGTAAAATATTTAAACGGTGTAGAAACGACACCGACGGACGTTCTAGTGTAAAAGTAATTTTAATGGAAGATGTCGGAATGGAAGGTCGGTGCGAATGAAATGTCCGATGAGAAATAGCTTTGGAAATGACCCCCATACAGCTAAAAGTAATTACCTACAAGCTTCCGGCATCTTACGTCACAGAGCTACTATAAATAGCTATCACGCGTGTGAAGTACAAGTTCCAGATTTAATTTGGGCTTAAGGTGCTTCTAAATTCGACATGGAAAACTCAGATTTGAGAGTCATCTTCCTTTACGAATTTAAGCTGAGACATTCTGCTGCAGTTGCTGCTCGAAACATTAACGCAGCATTCGGGGACAATACAGCCAATGAACGAACCATTCGCAGATGGTTTGCGAAGTGGAGATATGGACCTGAAAAACGACCACGTGGTCACGGAGAAGTTGCAGTTTCTGACGATGTTCTGCTAAGTGTGATTGAAGCTGAAACACGGATAACAGTTAAGATAGCGGTCGAGCTAGGTGTCCACCACACTACAATTGTTCGCCGTCTGTGTGCACTGGGTAAGGTCAAAAAGATGGATTCTTGGGTGGCTCATGAATTGACAATTGCCAACAAGATGAGACGTTTGGAAGTCTGCATCGCTCCTTTCCAGGAATGAAAGACAACCTCTACTGCAGCGAATCGTTACCTGCGACGAAAAATAGGTCCTTTATGACAATCGGAAGCGATCTGTACAATGGTTGACCAAAGCAGTCTCCAGGACGCCATCCCAAGCCACCCTTACATCCCAGGAAGGTTATGCTTCTTGTATGGTGGTCTACAGCTGGAATAATTCATCGCAGTTTCCTGCCTAGTGGCCAAACCATCACTTCAGAACCATATTGTGATGAATTAGGACAGATGCACCGGAAATTGATGGTGAAACAACCGGCTTTGGTAAACAGGTATGGCGTTCTCCTCTTTCAAGATAACGCCCGTCCTCATGCCGCACAACGTACGATGCTGACACTACGTGAGTTGGGCTATAAAGCGATGCCTCATCTCCCTATTACCCTGACTTGCCACCTACAGATTTTCATCTGTTTCGTCACCTGGATCGCTTTCTGTCTGGGAAACGGTTCACTCAAGATACGAAGGTTCACCGTGCATTTGGTGACTTCGCATCCCAGCCATAAGACTTTTTTCGTTCCGGGATCATGGCCTTGTGAGAAAAGTAGCAACAGTGTGTCAATTCAGAGGGAGATTATTTTGAGTCGATCAGGTACTATATTTTTAAGTTATCGCCATCGAAGTGTAATGGCCATTTTCCGTACATTTCATTCGCACCGACCCGATGCTTATCTACTTACATTAATGAATAGTAATACATCATTTTGAACTGCAAAACCCCAGTTAATTAAAAACAAAATCTCAAAATTGGGGGTTGTCTGATTTTTTCTATGGAATACTTAAGAGAAAGTGTATTTAAACCTATTACTTAACCTTTTATTGCGCGCATAATTCCCCCTATTAGCCTGTAGTCTTTTCTTCATGACTTCAAGCCATCTTTGACCTTCTTGACTAATATAATCTTTCCAAAGAATTAAATTCTAAGGTACATTGTGTCAATTTAGAGGAAGATTATTTCGAGTAGGTCAGGTACTGTATTTTTCAGTTATCGCCATCGAAGTGTGATGGTCATTTTCCGGACATTTCATTCGCATCTACCCATAGATGCCCTTTAGATATTATAACTATATTACGCAAGTTATTTACAGGTGGCGAAACGAATCGGCGGATATTCTAGCTTTGATGTGAATTAAACTGGAGGATAGTAGCGATGTCATTTAGATATTATAATTATTTTACGTAATTTATATACTTGTGTCGAAACGACATCGATGGACATTCTAACGCTAAAATTAACTAAAACGAAAGATAGCATTCCCATTTAGATATTATAAACATTTTACGCAATTTATTCACTAGTGTCCAAACGGTAGCGGCGTATATTTGAGGTAATGGGAGTATCATTCGTTCCAGTGCTAAAACATCTTTTTATTTCCAGTTTCATCCTCAAACAATAATTCACGTGCGAATTTACCTCGACGCTCCCACCTTCAGTTGTTGATTACGCAGTATCTATCCTCCCCATTGCATTAATTGAATGGAAGCGATGAAGTGGTAGCAAAGTTTCAATGACGGAATGTTTTCAGAGTTCAAAACAAGAAACCGCGCAGCGCCCTTGGTAGTTGGCCAATTAGTGATTAAAGGCCCGCTACTGATAAAGACTCAGAATCCTCCCCCACTTTGAAATTGGGAGTTAATACTCTGATTAGAATCGAGACGCAATTTTAGGTTCCGGCAGCCTCCGTGAAACTGACGTGTTCGAAATTGAAAATTAATTTCTGGCGATAATATAAACTATTCGGCTTTTAAGCACAGCGATGGAGCCGCTAGCCAACTCGTAATCCTTACTGTACTGTTAATTAACTCTGTCCATAGTGTAAATGTTCATCGGCAAGCGAAGGTTGCGACCTAGAAAGACTGTTGATTAGTAATCACTTCCAGCGCTGCTGCATTTAATAATTATTTCATCTGTAATGGTACAAAATGCAATGTTAAAGTAATTTTGAGAGCTTGTGCAATAACTACGCTTTATTCCTATGAGAGGATTTCCAGTGTTAGAGGTATTTTCAGTGTAAACGAAAGAAAGCTACCGAAAAAGAAACTTCAAAGGAAGGTTTCGACTTAGAAAGACTTGATTAGTAATCACTTCCTGTGCTTCTGCGTTTAATAATTATTTCATCTGTAATTCTACAAACTGCACTGTTAAAGTAATTTTGAGAGCTTATGGAGAAATTATGCAATACACCTAAGCGAGGTTTTTAAATGTAAACAAAAACAAACTACCGAAGAAGAAACTGCTAGGAAAGGTTGCGACCTAGAAAGACTTGTTTAGTAATCACTTCCAGTGCTGTTGCGTTTATTAATTTCATTTGTAATGGTGCAAAATGCACTGTTAAAGTAATTTTGACCTTAAGGAGTAACTATGCAATATGCGAGGTTTTCGTTGTTAGAGGGCTATAGGCGATGGTTCGGGATCAAACCCGAAGGGAAAGATCCGAGGACAACACCACGTAGTTTTGAACCACTGTCAGATGACGAGTTGCGATCTAGAAAGACTGTTGATTAGTTCATCACTTTCAGTGTGCTGCGTTTGATAATTATTTCACCTGTTATGGTACAAAATGCATTGTTAAAACAATTTTGAGAACTCGTGGAATAAGTACGCTATATTACTATGAGTCGTTTTTCAGTGTTGGATGGATTTTCAGTTTAAACGAAAACAAACTACCGAAAAAAAATACTTCCTTTTAAGAACTAATTTGATTTACCACCGTTTTGACAATGCTCGCCGTTTATTTGAAAAATGAGGGTATTTACAGCGTAAACAAAAACAAACTACCGAGAACAAAAAAATACTTTCATTCCTTTTCTTTGATTCTTAAGAACCAAATCGAACCGTTTTGACGTTGCTAACGGTTAATTCAAAATATGAGAGGGATTTCTAGTGTAAATAAAAACAAACTTCTCGCGAACAAAAAATACTTCCTTTTAAGAACTAAATCGATGTATCACCGTTTTGACGATTTTCATCGTTACTTTGAAATACGAGAGGAATTTTGAGTGTAAATAAAAACAAACTACCCGAGGGAAAAAATACTTCCTTTTGGGAAATAATATTTGATTTATAACCATTAGGGGCCTGTTTGGCGTTAATTTTTAATACAACCAGTCCGGTGTCCATAAAATTGCATTCCTTCCTGTGTCTTTCTTCCTTCTGTGTTCGTAAAGCTTTCCTTGTGTGTGTATGTTCATTTACTTGACATTATTTGACGAATCTTGGCCAAAGATGGCCCTTGCGCCATAAAGCCCAACCAACGTCCCAAAAACTGCTTCCTGGACTAGCACGTCCTTAGATTGGTTGGAATTAATGATGCAAAGGCCATATTTGGCCGAGCTGCGTCAAACACAAAACAGAAGACACCAGGTATCGGTAGTGCTTTATGGCACAAAGTGCCATATTTGGACAAACCATGCCAAACACAATTTATACACCATCAAGTAATGGACAAACACGCAAGTAAAGTTTTGTTGGCGCAGAAAAGAGAAATACACCCAGGAGGAATCGAACCAGCACCGCCTACAACCTGCAATTTGCTAGAGCAGTGGCAAATCTGCCGAGTAATGAATATTCAAGCACAAAGAAAGCTTTTACTGATACAGAGAGAAGGGAAAGATCCGAGGACAGCACCTCGTAATTTGAACCACGGTCCGATGAGGTCAATACCTGAGCTGGCACCCCACTCTCCATACTTTCACACCATACCAACATGACATTTGAGGTCATGGCAGATTTAACGTGCACCAGCCTCCATGTATACGACGATATTTGGTTGGATCGAATTCGTAACCCTCCGGTTGCTAATCCGCTACTCCTCCAACTGGTCTACCCCGTCTCTGCTAATTGTGCCGTCAGTCTGGAGGGTAGGAATAAAACTTTTCAAAATGTTCAGTTCAATAATCCACTGCGAAATCTGTTTCTTTAATAGATCTTGTCGAGAGCTTTAAAACGATGCCACATGCAGTTGCGTTGTGCTCACGGTTACCAAGATAGACCGAGTCAAACGCTGAGGCTCATATATAAATATTGCACCATTTCCCCCTACGGCGAGCGTAGAAAGCGTCCACGCAAAATGTATTGCGCAATATGCAAATGGGACTCCATGCTGTTTGGGAATGTTCTAACTATAGAGGAAATATAAAAATAGAGTGAGCAAAGGTAGCCTTTTATGTGTCCATGATCATGTGACCCAAACTAGTAGAAACATGACCCTTAGACTACTTTCATTGGCTGGGTGGAACCGAACACTCATCATCTGATTGGTCCACGGGACGGGAGTAGACGCTCATCCATTAATTGATCATCTGTTTGGTCCATTGATTGATCATCTGATAGCAGACTTCGGCAATTTCACCACTTTTGTCGCCACTCTACAGAAATGCGCATGAAACACCTACCCTATCTTTAGATGGTATGTCATCAAACGAGGCGACAAGATACCAAATCGGCAAACCGTATCAATTTTTCACAGAGCAATCACGTGACAGCTAGTTGACATGTTGGTCCCACTTTTTGAAGCTCCTCAACAGCAATTCTCAGTCTACTGACACCACGTCTATGATGCTAACACGATTACTGTTCGGAACGTATTTTTAATGATACGTTTTCAATTGGGATCTATTTTTGTCAAGTAGCTATTTTAGTTAAGGTCACACTGGAGAAACACAACGGGCTATAGATGTCGGTCCGGGATCCAACCCGTAGCCTATTTTTGTCTGTCGGCCGTATGTCGTCCCACTCTATTACGACAAAAGACGTATTATTTCTATGATTAAAGTAATTGCACAGATGTTTTTTTTTCTAGTTTTATAAAGTAATTGACTTTTCAGAGACAATATTTTCATTCGTTTATTCGTAATAAAAAATTTCGACAATTCTCGTGCGTTTATAACGAACAAAATGTATGTGCTTTCAAATGAGAAATTTGTGATTGAAATAGTATGACGTTAGTTACACTGCGGTTCAATCAATACAGAAATAATTATTTTTCGCTGTTTTTCTTTTACTTAGATTGAATTCAGAGAGGCATAATGAAAAAGATTTTATAAGTTCGTCCTAAATTAATAGGATGGCAACTTAAACGTAATGATTAGGCTTAGTAAAGTAAATTGAAACACAATACGAGGTATAAAAACAATACCAATTACATGGACTTACTGCATACATAAAAAGACAAAAACAATCTATGAATGCTGGAATAAATTTAATCTTAGGAAATGTATATTATTTAATAGATCGTTATTACTAAGTTCTCGTGTCGTTGATATGTTTTTATAGAATTTTTAAAATTTTCCCAAATGGGATTCGGCTTAAACATAATCATCGTGTATTGTATGAAGAATGTCCCTTTTTAATCAATTTCTTTTTAAAAAATACATGAATTGTTCGTTGGAGAACCAAAATACTCATTTGTAATAATTCGTCTCGAATATTACTTTAAAGTTAGCCGGGAAGTGAATTTTAATGGGAAAAGTTGCATCAAAGTATGGTGTCAACTAACATTTTCATAGCATTAGAGAATGAAATAGAAATTATTGAATTCGTAAATATGTTTGTTAAGTAACTTTATACGTCCAGAAAAACATGGTTCAGAACAATTTACAATTAGATTGCAAACATATAATCTATATAAATAAGAATGGAGTGTTTGTACATTGAATATTTTCGACCCATTTCAAGTTTCCTATCCGTTTTGGGCCCTTCTGATGCTAAATCCGTCTCTTGCTCGTTTGGTGTCTGTCTGTCTGGCTCTCTGTTGTCGGTCTGTACGTGTGTGCCCGTACTACGTCCAAACGGTTGATTATATTTTCATGAAACTTTGCATACTGTGAGTATTTACATTCATTTAGTGACTGAACTTAGTTGCGTAAATCTGTCTGTCCGTCTTCCTGTTCTATGTTCGATTATGTGTTTGTTTGTACAAGTATCACATAAAATTTTCAACATATTTCAAAGCAATGTTCTATATGATGCACCATTATTAATTTAGTGAATGCATTATTTAACATTTTTTATTTATATTTAGACAAGTTTGATGTTAAAAAATCTGAGTAACTATACTTAAATCAACCATAATTTATAGTTTTGGAGTAGTTGGAAGGTATAGTATTGATCATTGCAATTACTTGGATTGTTTTACCAGTGCTGCTGAAAAATCAATTATTTTTCCAAAAACTACTTTTACGGAATTTAAATTCTAATATTTTATTTATTTTTAGTCACATTTTTTCTTCACAAAGTATAAAAAATTCTGAATATTTGGGACAGAAAAAGAGAATAACAAAAAAATATACAAAACAAAACCTTTTAAAATAGGACTGATAACAAATATGGCAACCTTGGTATTTTTTTAAATCGTTTGCTTTTTTTAATTTCTGTAAAAGCAGATACATTTATTACTTTTCGTTCGAAGCTTTCCTAATGTGTTTTAAAATGCATTTCTGGATTTTCAATTTGATGTTTTTAGTTTAATAACTAATCAAGGTAAGTAATGGCTTAGTTTCAAAAGCATTTTTAATAATTGCATGATAATTTTAGGAAATGCTTTTGTTTTTAAATGACATACAAGGCATTTATATGCATACTCTGAACTATTCTATGCAGCATTTGCACACTCTTGACTTTTCTATCTTACTAAAAATTTAAATTCCACAAAGATGTAAAATGTTAAATATGACATTTATTTACATTTGTAAAATTGTGTATTTAACAAATGTGCACCTTAATTAGAGTGCGGTAGTTGTTACATGTGTTGAATAGGATATAACAATTTATATATATTAACGAAAGCGGAAGTTAATTAACCAATTCAACCCACGTAACGCCGGGTAATTTTGCTAGTATAAAAATATAAAGGATGTTAGTAAAATATAAATCTAAATATATACACACTGGTTTACATAGTGTAAGAAAAGAATGGAAAAACCGTACATCAAGAAATTTCCCGCGATTTGAATGAAATTTGGTGAGCGTATTGGAACAACACAACAGGCTATTGGCGACAGTCCGGGATCCATCCCCAAGGGAAAGATCCGAGGACAACACAACGTAATTTTAAACAACAGTCAGATGACGAGGTCAACACCTAAGCTGGCACCCCACTCCAAACTTCCACACCAGGCTAACGTGAGGAAATTTGGGGCCAGGACAGATTTAACGTGCACCAGCCCCTGTGTACACGGCGATCTTTGGCTGGATCGAGTTTCGAACTTGAAGCATCCGATTGCTAATCCATCACTCTTCCAACCAGGCTACCCCATAAATATGAGATAAGTCACATGCGTTTTGTGTGACACATACAACGAATAAGTCCTAAATAGACGTGTTCAAATTAAATAGGTAGATATTTAATTAACGTCGCTCTGGAGCAACACAACGGGCTATTGGTGACGGTCCGGGATCAATCCCAGAGGGAAAGATCCGAGGACAATACCACGTAATTTGAACCACGGCCAGATGACGAGGCAACACCTGAGCTGGCTCCCCACTCTCCAAACTTCCACACCACGCCAACGTGAAGACATTTGAGGCCACGACAGATTTAACGTGCACCAGCCCCCTTTGTACACGATGGTGTTTTGGTTGGATTCGAACTCGCAACCCTCCGTTTGCTAATCCATTACTCTTTCAACCGGGCCACCGCGGCCCCGTGAATGAAGCAGACATGGTAATAATGAGTTGCCTTTATTCCTTCAGATGGTTTTGAAGAGATGTCTCGTTCACATCATGAACTGACCAATTTCCCTCATGACGAGATCTTTTGGGGTTGCGGTAGGCCGGTTGGAATAGAAACGAGTTCGAATCAACCAAAGACCGTCGTGTACAAAGGGGGCTGGTGCACGTTAAATCTGTCGTGGCCTCAAATATCCTCACGTTGGCGTTGTGTGGAAGAGTGGGGTGCCAGGCCAGGTGTGACTCGTCATGCGACTGTGGCTCAGAATTACATGGTGTTGTCCTCGATCTTTCCCTTCGGGTTTGATCCCGGACCGTCGCCAATACCCCGTTGTGTTGCTCCAGTGCGACGTTAGTTGAAATACCTACCTACTGTAACGGCGGCTAGGGAAACTGACAATCTTGCCGGCGATCAAGTGCCGAAAGGAAAGACCACACCGAAACGACCACCACGGCAGCCGGAAGAGATAGGGGGGTCGATAATCTGGCGGCGATCGTGCCGAAAAGAACGACCACCCCGATAGGGGGCTTTTTAACGGAAGTAGCGACTCCAGGGGGCAAAATCGTTGGTGGCTTCGAAACAACAGGCAGGCGCCTTTGTGTCGTTCTCTATGACATTTCGAAACAAAGAGGACGGAGATGAATTACGATGACCATTGCCGACAAGGGTTTATGGTCCCCTTTCAAGTCCGCCGAAGTCTGTCGTAAAAGTCAAGGGGAGAGGCCAACGTGCGAGAACCATTCGAGAAGGTCCGAAGATGGTGAGAATATTCAACAGCCAACCAACACCGACTAAGAGGCCGACCCGAAACGAAAAGGAGGAGTCGAGAAGCACCCGATATATATAGAGTTTTTGAGATATTGAGAGAGGATTGGAGCGAAAGAGAAGAGCAGAGAGAGACCGTTTTGGAGAGAGACGAAATTCGAAAGAGAAGTGAACTCCCGTTCACTGTCGACGAAAGATTGCCATCTTTCGGGAGAGCTCATCCGAGCTGGAAAAGGCCGATTTATCCCGCCCTGGGATTCTATACTCGCCTGAGTATATTATTGAGAAAGGCTCGCTCGTAGCCGTGAAGGAGACTCCTCCGAGAAACCTGTGTCACTACTCGCCCTAGTAGTAGAGACTTGAAGTTCAACAGAACCGACAAGGCTGATTTATCCCGCCCTGGGATTCTATACTCGCCTGAGTATTTTATTGAGAAAGGCTCGCCCGTAGCCGTGAAGGAGAATCCTCCGAGAAATCTGCGCAACTGCTCGTCCTAGTAATGGAGATTGATCTCATCCGATCTGGAAAAGACTGAGATATCCTGCCTAGGGACTCTATACTCATCTGAGTATTTTTATTGAGAAAAGGCTCGCCGAAGCCGTGAATTAGACTCCTCCGAGTAAATTGTGAGAGGCTCGCCAGCAGCCATAAGAAGCGCCTCGATAAAACTTTGAACTTTCCAACGAGCAATCTTTAAATGAACTTTTCATTCATTTTACCGACTAATTGTACCAAAGTGTAAATAAAATCCATTAATCTAGAAACGGATACTTTTGAATGGTAACTAGTCTAAGCTACCCGTGAACCAGGACGTTACACTACCAACCACTCCAAAACCATCCGGCCAAACTATATATCCTGTACTTTTATAATATTTATTTACTACTCTAATTATTAAATGAAGGCAAAAAAATATTTTGTACGAATGAAAAAATAATGTAAGAAACGAAAAATTATTTTATTTTTACAGTCTGATTGTTTGTTAGGTAGAAAGAATATAAAATATAAATGTAATTTAAAATATGAAACCGCTTCCCACAACAATGGAATATTCTGAGAAAATAAAATTCCTGATTCTGGGAAATGAACTTTGATTTTGCATTTAAAATAACTTTCGAAGTTTGGCCCCAAGGGTTTTGTGAAGCCAATTTCAAATTTAAATTTCTCTATTTTAATAAAAGATATTACTATTCAAAAATCTCCTAATGTAGAAAGGAAGAGGGTTGAATAGGAACATAGGAATCCAATCATTCTGTCCTCATTATATTTCATGCACAACTACGAATAAAAATAAGTAAGATTTTGTATGAAATTATTATTTAAATTTTGTTTTTAAATGACATACAAGGCATTTATATGCATACTCTGAACTATTCTATGCAGCATTTGCACACTCCAGACTTTTCTATCTTACTAAACATTTAAATTCCACAAAGATGTAAAATGTTAAATATGACATTTATTTACATTTGTAAAATTGTGTATTTAACAAATGTGCACCTTAATTAGAGTGCGGTAGTTGTTACATGTGTTGAATAGGATATAACAATTTATATATATTAACGAAAGCGGAAGTTAATTAACCAATTCAACCCACGTAACGCCGGGTAATTTTGCTAGTATAAAAATATAAAGGATGTTAGTAAAATATAAATCTAAATATATACACACTGGTTTACATAGTGTAAGAAAAGAATGGAAAAACCGTACATCAAGAAATTTCCCGCGATTTGAATGAAATTTGGTGAGCGTATTGGAACAACACAACAGGCTATTGGCGACAGTCCGGGATCCATCCCCAAGGGAAAGATCCGAGGCTTCCGAGGAAGAAAGCTTTCATTCCTGCAAAATAAATGGTAAATTTTATGGTTAAAAACATTTATGGTTACACACACTAGGGTTTATAAATTGCCACTTTTTAAAATTTACCCTCCAAGTGGTTTCGATGAGATATCTCGTCCATTAAAATCTGACAAATTTGGCTAATAATGTTTGCACGTAATGAGATATCTTGTCATCAAGATATTGATGATTCTTTGATGATGACTAGATCAGGATCTGGTCAGTTTTCTTCTAATGAGGAGATATCTCGTCTATCAGGATCTGGTCAAACTTCTAATGACGAGATACCTCGTCGAGACAACCAGCACGACGGTTAACCCAAATTACCAATATTGCATAGATTACTGACAGAAATTCTCAAAATCCGTTTGATGATCTAGTTCTTTCCTAAGGTAGATTTGTAGATATTTTTTAACTAACCGCACTGGAGCAACACAACAGGCTATTGGCGACGGTCCGGTATCAAGCCCGAAGGGAAACATCCTAGGACAACACCACGTAATTTCGAACCGAGATGAGGTTACATCTGAGCTGCACCCCACTCTCCAAACTTCCACACCAAGCCAGCGTGAGGACATTCGAGGATACGTCAGATTGAAAGTGCAATAACCGCCGTGTACACGACGGTCTTTGGCTATACCGAATTTCGAACATGTAACCCTCTGGTTATGGTTCCGTCGAGATATCTTGTTCAAGATCGGGTCAATTTTGCTAATGACGAGATATCTGGTCGATGCAAAACTGTTCTATTACTGCAAGGGGAATTGAAGATCCGAGTAGGAAGAGGAAATTGCTCCTTGAATAGAACCTGTGACATGCAGGTACATGTTTTTGCATCAGAGGCTGGCTATTTCAGGGTGGTTTTCGACGCTAAGCAAAACCACCAGGAGGGTCAACATATAAACAGCTGGCAAACATTTGCTGTGCAATTTATTTCCTTCAAAAGATTCGTTTGCAATAGGGAAATCTCGAAGGAAAAGATAAGAGAACACCTCGTAATTTTGAGCCACGGTTAGATGACGAGGTCAACACCGGAACTGGCATTCCACTCCCCAAACTTCCACACCTCACCAACGTGAAGATATTTGAGGCCACGACAGATTTAACTTGAACCAGCCCTGTCGCCCTCGACGGTCTTTGGCTGGATCGAGTTTCGAACTCGCAACCCTCAGGTTGCTAATCCGCCACTTTACCAAATGCGCTACCGCGGCCCCTACCACTCTTGGTGTACGATGGCATTTGTAACTACTGCTGCTGTCTAAATTAATGTCTGAAATAATGAAATATAACTGCAAATCGATAATGTAGTTTCGGTTATGGTAATTCTCACCTATCTCCTAAGTTGGTAATTCATATTCGGTAACAATATTTCTCGCCCATCTCCAAAACTGGTGATTCATATTCGGTAACGTTAATTGTCGCCTATCTCCAAAACTGGCAATTCGTTTCAGTTACAATTATTCTCTCCTATCTCTAAAACTGGTGATTTATATTCGGTAGCGGTAATTTTCACTTATCTCTAAAACTGGTAATTCGTTTTCAGTGACGGTTATTCTCTCCTATCTCTAAAACTGGTAATTCGTTTTCAGTGACGGTTAGTCTCCTATCTCTAAAACTGGTAATTCGTTTTCAGTGACGGTTATTCTCTCCTATCTCCAAAATTGGTAATTCGTTTCAGTTACAATTATTCTCTCCTATCTCTAAAACTGGTAATTCATATTCGGTAGCGGTAATTTTCACATATCTCTAAAACTGGTAATTCGTTTTCAGTGACGGTTATTCTCTCCTATCTCTAAAACTGGTAATTCGTTTTCAGTGACGGTTATTCTCCTATATCCAAAACTGGTAATTCGTTTTCAGTGACGATTATTGTCTCCTATCTCTAAAACTGGTAATTCGTTTTCAGTGACGGTTATTGTCTCCTATCTCTAAAACTGGAATCACGAGATTTTCGAGTGTAGTATACTTTTACTCCACAAAACTAAAACCACGCCTATTGGTTGAAAGATTCCCAGGAAAGATTCTATTGGACAAGAAGGTCAAAACTGGTTAGAAGTTATGCAGGGAAGACTGCAGGTTGTAGAATAGATACATGCGTGTGAACCCATCAGGGCGTTAATTACTGTAAAACTTCATTTTAAATTCCTGCAAATCTTTCCAAGATAAGGTTATATTATTCCCGCGTGAGAAATTTTTTTTGAGTGAAGACTAAAGATAAAAGAATTTGGTTTCAGGTAGGGTTCCACTGGAATAAGTTTCCGTGTATATTATAACAGCTTCATTAAACTTCTGTGAAAGAATAGCATAAGACAGATGCTGCAAAAACCAGCTCTTAATTTCTAGAATTTATTTTCAAAGGAAGGCAGGAGGGTCGATTTTGGAATTAGAAAATAAACAAAAGTAATAGAAAGGAAATAAAAAGTTGAACTCGAAAGTTTCCTTCTGATTATCCATTTCCCGTTCTCCGGAATACCTTATCCTCACAAATTGGATATTCTATGTAATCCTCTTTTCCCATTACTTTAATCTTGGAAGAATTTGTCCGGTTCAGAAAGACCGCATCACAAAAGGGGTCAAACAAAAATCATAGCCATTCTTTTAATTTATTATAAGGACAAGTGATAACCCTAAAATTACAAATGTTTGTTTTTATTGAACATTTTATTCTTTCAGAAAACCGATAAAATATTTCTGTTTGAATTTCGCAAATAAATTGGATACATTTCAAAATATGAAATTCTAATGTTACATAATAGGTCTTGAGGCATTTATGATAAAATAGTAGCATTTTTTATAGTTCATTGTAAAATATTTGTTGTAATGCTTTGTCATATAAATGCATATTTCGTCTCGCTCTATAAATTTGACCACATTGTGCCAAATCGGGAAGATGTCTACAAGTTTTATTTCTTTAAATTTCTATGCTTTTAGATTTCATAGGACACGTTTTAAATTAAAGGACGTATTTTCAATTTTGAATATTTTTTTATTGAAAACACATCTTGTACAATTGCAAAACGAGGAGAAATCTTTCGAATTCCAGCTAAGAAATAGATTTCAAATTTTAAGGACGAACATCCAATTATAGAAATATTGAATTGTAAATATATTTTTAGATTGCGAAAATCTTGTACAATTGCAGAACGAGAAATGGTTCGAATCCCAACTTACAAGTTTTGTATTTCGATGACGAACTTTAAATTTTAAATATTTTTTGGATAGAAAAAGTCTATTACAATTGTTAAACGGGGAGAAATGTTTCGAATTTCAGCTAACAAACGCTATTTCCATGACTGCATTTTTAATACTCCAAGTAGTTTCGACGAGATATCTCGTCCATCAATACTTAACCAATTTTGCTAATGACGAGATGTCTCGTCATCAAGATATTGCCGATTTTTTTATGATGAAGAGATCACGATCTGGGCAGTTTTCTTTTAATGATCGTGATAGTGTTTTCTTATAAAGAAGGTATATCTCGTCCAACAAGATCTGGCCAGTTTTGAAAATGACGAGATGCCTTGTCAATACAACAACCAGGAGGGTTCATTCAAGATTTCTTTTCTATAATTTCAATAAAAAACATTACCTAACAAAACTGAATTGCAAAAGTAAGAGCATGTATATATCATGCTTAAAATCTTCCTTTTTTAACGTAATGTACTTAGTTTTATATTAATTTCACCTCTTACACTACTTTTGAATAGTTTTGTCTCAGAGAGCTAATTATTACTTTCCAGGCTTTGTATGCATCCTCGGCCCCGAAGACAACGAAAAATGTTTTTTTTTTGGTCGTAACCATCACCATGTTGGAAGCTCACTGTCTTCTTGTAACGGGTTGAGTTGTCTCCTGTAATGAATCGAAAAAATATTTTTTTCTGTCCGTGACCATCATCATGTTGGAAGCTCAGCTGTCTCCTGTAATGAATCGAGTTGCCTCCTGTAATGAATCGAGTTGCATCTTGTAATAAGAAAAGATGCCTACTGTAACGGGGTGGGGATGCATGACTGCTAATTAAACTTTTAATAAAATTATATAGTTTAATCCTCGGAAGTTAGTTCCACCTTTCAACCTAGTCTTCCCTGCATGACTACTATTAAGATTGGGCCTTCTTGGATAGATAGAATCTTTTCAAAAGATTCTATCTATCCATAAAATCCTTTGGTAAGATTCTATTGCTCATTTTTCCTTTAAATAGAATCTTTTCAAAAGATTCTATTTAAAGGAAAAATGAGCAATAGAATCTTACCAAAGGATTTTATTCTAAGGAAAAGAACAATAAAATATTTCTAAAGAATTCTATTCTAAGAAAATAAGCAATATATAATATTTGCAAAAGATTCTATTCTAAGAGGATCAGGGATTTTTCTACAGAATGGGCCTATAAAATTATTCCAAAGTACTCTATTCTAAGGAAATGACCAATAGAATCTCTCTAAAGTTGAAAGAGTCCATAAATCTTTCGAAAGACATGGTTATTTAGTCGTTAAATGTGTTGTGGGGTAAAAGCAACACTGCACTACTCTCAAATATTGTGACGCTCAAGAGGGTTAAATTGAGTCATGTCCTGTTCTTAAGCATAATAAAATCCGACAAGATTCAACATTATATCTTCCATCATGACTAAAAACAAGGCATGGCTAAATTTAAACGAGATCATTTTATCAAAGAGACTAGCAGATATATATATTTCGATAGGGTTGAATTGGTTGAAAAGTGATCAGAGTAATCACTTTTCTCTTTTAGAAAAAGCAGAAATTATAAAGGTGTACAGTAGGTAGTTGATTAACATCACACTGGTAATTATTGCTATTGCATCCATGGTAATTATTGCTCGTCTGGATGGGTACTATCACCCCTCTTATTTTGTAAAAACAATTTAGACTCACCCTGCATAGTTCATTTCACATACATCGCACTCTTAGTGCAAGACAAAACTAAAAACGGTGATACTAAAGTCACTACTTCAGAAGTCGGTTTTGAGTTTTGAAGTGATTATGAATGCCCCTTAAGTTATTTTCCTGTAAAAATGATGAACTTAGGCTTGCAGTTGAACTATCCGTTTTCCTTTTCAATATTTCTGCACCCCATAGATAAACTGTCGTAAGTCCACTTTTGGCGGTTTGGAGTTAGAGCGCATTTTTTATGTAGAGTTCATCTATCTAGTGGTAAAGTGTGGTAACTGTCGGGGATTTCTATTCTGAATTAGTGATCGATTAGAACGACGTATGTCCATGTTGTTTCATAAGTAAAAAGTTAGTTTTTCGCTTTCCTGAAAAGTAGCCAATTTGGACTTGCGACGCTTTACCTCTGGGGTACAGATTTTTTGACTGGTGAATAGACTTGCACTTGAAGCAGGAAATTCAGAATTTCACCATCATGAGAGGATGACAAATTAACTTGATACAATATTCATGATTGATTTCTTTTGATGAAAAAAATATTTTTTCTTAAAATTTCCATTATCGGAACATGAGACATTAGATCTTGTTTTGTACCTCCTGGTGGTTGCCTGGACGAGGTTTCTCGTCGTTAGCAAAATTGACAAGTTCTTGATGAACGAGATATCTCGTCATTAGAAAGAAACTGCCAAGATCTTGATAGTTAACGTTATTTAAT
The DNA here is from genome assembly GCA_933210815.1 of Meta bourneti. NCBI lineage: Eukaryota > Metazoa > Arthropoda > Arachnida > Araneae > Tetragnathidae > Meta > Meta bourneti. Next base: position 94,623,088 of record OW119934.1, read on the forward strand.
GGTAATTAATTAACGTCGCACTGAAGCAACACAACTGGCTATTGAGGACGGTCCGGGATCAATCCCGAGGGAAAGACCCGAGGACAACACCCCGATTTCAAACCACGGTCAGATGTCGAGGTGAACACCTGAGCTCGCAAGCCACTCTCCAAACTTCCCCGCCACGGCAACGTGAGGACATTTGAGACTACGACAGATTTAAGATGCACCAGCCCCCGTGTATACGGCGGTCTTTGGTTGGGCCTAGTTTCGAACTAGGAACTCTCCGGTAGTTAATCCGTTACTCTTCCAACTGGGCTACCATGTCCCCCTCCGTCATTAGAAGAAAACTGACCAGGTCTTGATCACGTCATCATAAAAAAATTGGCGATATCTTGATGACGAGATGCCTCGTCATTAGCATAATTGGCCAGATATTGATGGACGAGATATCTCGCCTAAACCACTTGGAAGGTTAAAATGAAATGTCTTCAAAACAAACCCCAGAGGTACAAGACAGCCCCGTTACAGGGTAATCGACTTTCAGCTTCTTACATGACCATGGTCACGACCAGAAAAATATATCTTCGGGTCTGAGAATGTAAATCAAGAGAGTTGAGGAATTATTTACAATCAGCTCTAAAACGGCAATATTCAAATGAGAGGGTTATTAATATAATTTATGCAATAAGGTGACGTTAATATAATACCAAATGAATTACGTTGTAATAAAAGGGAAAGATTTTAGACATGACATATATGTGTATCCATTTACACTAAAAGGGAAAAATATATCCTCCTCTATCTAATAACATGTTGAATCTCTTTCTGCTCTAACAACGCAATAAAGATGTTTACTTAGCGTAAACTAGTGATAAAGGTTTCCATGGGTACGAGTGATCCCAAGGATTCCCAGGTAATCCAGGATCCCCAAACCGTTCCGCTACCTCAACCAGACTGAGTTTACTCAACGTGTCAGAGCGAGATCCATTGCTTCAAGTTGTCTATATCACATGCGCGTCCACCTGTCAGCGAAACGGAATTGAAATTGTGTTAAGCCTGTCCTCTATGGTCTAGTTTTGACTTGCGCTACCTGAATTATGATAGTTCAGTGTTCTATAGTCAATGAGATTCAGGATGCAGACGTAGGCTTTGAGTATGATGATTTTGTGAATAAGTCGATTCTTGCGTGCTTGTCAAGATGGACATATCTCCAAGCTGGGTTTTTGGGGATATCGATTGGTGAGACCGGGGTTTAAAGTACCGGATGTATCATAAGTACACTTGATCGACATTTGTTTGATCATACTGTTATCTAGTGTTAAGAGTTAGATTATTTTATACGCAGTATGCATCAAGCGTCAATCCAAAATGACCTTCGAGATATTGCCTTTTTGACTAGCAAAGGCAGACTTCCAGTGCGTCTTTTTCATGATACAATAACTCTCATTGGATCATACTCGATTAACAGTTGAAGTGAGCATCTGCTATCTAGTGTTGTCAAGCATTAGATTCATTTATACGTAGCCAAGTACCAACCGTCTACTCAAAAAGACTGCACTTGGAGATACTGCCTTTTTGACTAGTACCGCATACTTCTAGTGTGCCTTTTGCCATGTGATAGAATGGCTCTCACTGGAGCATACTCGATTAACAGTTTGGTGAAGTGAGCATACAGTTATCTAGTGTTAAGTATTAGATTATTTTATACGTAGCATGTATCAGACGTCAATCGAAAATGTCCTTGGAGATACTGCCCTTTTGACTAGCACTGTAGACATCCAGCGCGTCATTTGCATGTGATACAATGCCTCTCAGTGGAGCAAACTCCATTGACAGTTGGAGTGAGCATACTATTATCCAGTGTTGATAAGCATTAGATTCATTTATACGTAACATGCAACAACCGTCAATTCCAAAAGAATAAACTTGGAGATACTGCCTTTTTGACTATTACAGATGACTTCTAGTCTGCCTTTTGCTTGTGCAACTATGGCTCTCAATAGGGTATATACTCTATCAACAGTTGATTCAGTGATCGTACTATTATTTAGTGTTAAGGAGATTCTATTCCAGCATGTATCAACAGTCCTTGAGATACCGACTTTTTGACTAGCACGGCAGACTTCCAGTGCGTCTTTTGCATGTGATACAGTGGTTCTCACTAGAGCATACTTTATTAACAGTTGGTGGAGTGAGCATACTGTTATCTAGTGTTGTTAAATGTTAGATTAATTTATATACGCAGCATGTAACAACCGTCGATTAAAAAAGAATAGGGTTGGAGATACTGCTTTTTGTCTAGCACGACAAAGTACTCAAGCTATCATTTTAGATGCGATTTATTATAAGATTTGTTGATCCTTTATTTGTTACCGTAATGGATAGTCTTTGCTAGAAAAAAGGCATGACCTTATTTTCCCCATTGGTTGGATATTTTCCTGTTTTTAATTAGTACATGAAGACAAGTGATCGAGTGGAAACTCAAAAGTGTACATTGGCTGTCGGCCCCACTTATACCCTTCAATCCAAATTTTTACCTTTCAATCCAATTGTGATCAAACTCACTCCGTGATTGAATTCCTGTGATTGTTTCCAACGTAAGCAGACATTCTGTTCATACTGCTGCGCTAGCCAGAAGGCAACATATGAATCAGAAATTTCATTGCTTCCGGCTGCCCAAACAAAATTTTTTATTTTATTTATATTTTTCAATCCTGGCATGACCATAATTTCAGTCTCCCCAAATCCTTTCAATAGCCCGTTGTGTTGCTCCTGTGTGACGTTAATGAAAAATACCAAATACCCCAAATCCTTTCATAAACTTTAATAAATCTCATTCCTCGGATATCATTTGCAGACAATTTTTGTAACGATAGTCGTCTAAGGGTCTACTTTTGGTCACAATTATCCTAGGCACATAGAAAGGTTTCTATTACTCATTCAACTTTTATATCTTCTCTACGCGTTTGAAAGTATCCAATGTTTCAACTTTTGACAACGGTACACTCGATCAGCAGTTGGTTGAGTAATCATACTGTTGTCTAGTTTCGTTAACATCAGGTAGGTAGGTATTTTAATTAACGGGCTATTAGTGACTGTCCGGGATCAAGCCCAAAGGGAAAGATCGAGGGCAACACCACGCAATTTTGAACCACGGTCAGATGACGAGGCAACACCTGAGCTGGCATCCCATTCTCCAAACTTCCACACCACGCCAACGTGAGGACATTTGAAGCCATGGCAAATTTAACATGCACCAGCCCCCTATGTACACGACGGTCTTTGGTTGGATTCGAACTCTCGTAACCCCGTTGTTGCTAGTCCGTTACTCTTCCAACCGGGCTACCGCGGCCCCCAACACAGTATAGAAGAAAGAAAAAGCAGAAGGATAGGCGAGGGTAAAATTGAAAGGGAGGAAAGATAACTTGGGTACTTCGGGGTTGTGATACCCGAACACACCTAAAGATGTGCCCCTGTGGGTATTGAGCATTAGATACTAAACACAACAATCTTCACCTAACTTGGAGATTTTGCATTTCTGACTCGCACGAAGTGTAGCCACTATCAGTTTCAGGTAATGGAGATTGGAATATTACAATATGTATGTATAATACATAATTATTTATCTATTCCGTGCAGCTTCCTGTCATATGCAAGCCTATTGAGACTTAAAGTGCTGCGATTCCGGACATTGTAATAAAATATTAAATCACATAAGTACAATATTTGTAATTTTAATTTCCTTATGATGTATTCATGCCTCTCGGATAATTCTTAATGAAACTGCTGCACGATATACTTTACATAAATTAATGTTCAATCCCTGTTTTGGAATTGATTGCGTACATATTCATCAAAGCCTTTTTAAATTCAGAATGCTCAAGCGGTGTTAAGCCTCTAAGATCTCCGGAGAAATACATTCTCTTATCGGCGAAATAGATTGAAACTGGAGAGTTAGGGGAAATATCCTGTAAAGTTCCTTCGTTTTAATTCAGATTGAAACAATTCTGTACGGTCTTATATCCTGATAAAATGGGTAAATTCAATAAGGGGATGAAATTTGATACATACTTAAAACCTCTGACACTTAAAATGAAATTCTGTCATTTAAGTAATCGGTTGTGATATTTTTCTTTGTATCCCATTTTAATCATGTTACAATTTTCTTTTCCAACTTATTTCTCTTTGCATCTCTATGAAATACATAAAATATCCGTGTTATATTCTGAACCTATATAATCTCCAGTTGACAAACCGGTACTTAACCGGTGGTTGACTCGATGAGGTATCTCGTTATTATCAAAACTGACCATATCTTGATGGATGAGATATCTCGTCATTTGAAGAAAACTGACCAGATCTTGATGGATGAGATATCTCGTCATTTGAAGAAAACTGACCATATCTTGATGGATGAGATATCTCGTCATTTGAAGAAAACTGACCAGATCTTGATGGATGAGATATCTCGTCATTTGAAGAAAACTGACCAGATCTTGATGGATGAGATATCTCGTCATTTGAAGAAAACTGACCATATCTTGATGGATGAGATATCTCGTCATTTGAAGAAAACTGACCATATCTTGATGGATGAGATATCTCGTCATTTGAAGAAAACTGACCATATCTTGATGGATGAGATATCTCGTCATTTGAAGAAAACTGACCAGATCTTGATGGATGAGATATTTTGTCATTAGAATAAAACTGACCAGATCTTGAAATCGTCATCTTAAAAAATATCGGCAATATCTTGATGACGAGATGTCTCGACATAAACAAAATTGGGCAGAACTTGATGCAGGAGATACCTCGTCACAACCACTTAGAGGGTTAACGTGGACATACACGCGGAAGTTAGGTAGTTAAATAAACGTCACACTGGGGCAACACGGGCCATTACACAACCAAAGAAAGTTAAAAAAAACCAATTAAGTTTAACACTCCTGTGGTTGTCTCGACGAGGTATCTCGTCATTAGACGAAAACTGACCAGATCTTGATCACGTCACCAAAAAAATATCGACAATATCTTGATGACAAGATATCTCGTCATTAGAACGAAATTAGTCAGATTGGATGGACGAGATATCTCGTTGAATCAATTGGTGGGTTATATACCGGTGTAAACCAGTTTTAGAGTCGTGAGAATTACCGTTAGTGAAACATTGCCTGTTTTCACTTCAAAAACATCAATATATATATTTTTAAATTTAGCTTTATTTGGCTTTGTGATTTCACTTCTGGGATCAATTTATGATACGATGTTTTTGACTAAACGCAGCCAGAAATCTAATCTGAACAGTAATTTTGACCGTGAGGTCTAAGCTAAAATAAACATCAGATCGGTAATGCCATATCCGTCTAAAGCGATTCTCTTATTTTCTAATGTTTTTATGATTTACGTGAAAGATAAAATATAACTATTCCAGCTTCAATACTGAAAGGAAAGATCCGAGGATAACACCTCGTCATTTTGAGCTACGGTTAGATGACGGTCCTCGGATCTCTTTTCGGAATCGATCCCGGACCGTAACCGTGTTATTGTATTACTCCAGTGCGACGTTAATTCAACAACCTCCGCCAATAAAATTTCCAAAGAATATAAGGCAAGGTTAGGTAATTTTAATTAACGTCACACTGGAGCAACACAACGGGCTATTTCCAAAGAATGAGTTCAAATCGATATGTCACATTGGCGTAGTGTGGAAGTTTGGTGTGTCAGCTCTCTTTCTCAGGTGCTGAGCTGGTCACCGGATCATGATTCAAAAATACGAGATGTCCTCGGATCTTTCCCTTCGGGATTGATCCCGGACTGGTGCCAATAACCCGTTGTGTTGCTCCATTGAGACAGAAATTCAACTGCCTTTCACCGAATTGATATCTCGTAAATGATTGGGTTGAAATCAATTAAATTAAACGCCAAACGTTACCAAAATGGCGATTAACTGCACTTTAAGGTAACCCCGATAAGTATCACGCGAGAGCATTTAAACAGCAGAAGTAAAATCTTCGCAGACCGTCTGGTTTGTTTATACTAAAAATCCCTTTCATAGAAATCCTAACTGTAGAACATGCGATAAACGTATCATTTGTTATCTTTATTACTTCATTTAAAAAAAACAGCCCATTAACAAGAAAATTATTTTCCGTTATCTTTCCACAACACGCCTTAAAGCGAAATCTCACTCCCAGTGAGTGGTAATTTTTCACTGTTGGTGAAATAATTGGAGTCTTAAGAATCAGAAAAACAGGGAGATAGTATAATTCATTTACTTAAGTCGCTTATTCGGACATACGTCTTTAGAAAAACTAAATCAGTGTTGCTTTATTGTTTGTTATGAAGGTAAATTTTCCAGAAATGCAGATAGTTACTAAATTGCGCCTTTTTTATGCCGGTGTTTACATCAAGCAACCCATTGTCAGTAAGTTGCATTCTTCGCGACGAAAAAGAATTACTTTGTTATACTAAACTCAGAGGAGCAATTTAGGTAATGCTTGATTACTGAGATTAAAAAGGATTTGGGCATTTCATCCTCTCTTGAAGTAAGTTGGGAACTTCATTTTACTCTCGCATACAATACGCGGGAGAATATACCTCTGCTTTATTTAATTTAATCTCCTTCAACCGGCTCTTTTAAGTTTAAATAGGAAGGATTAGAGGACTCAAACAAAGGAGGAGTCGGAATCAATACGACATAGAGTTGATGTGTCTAGTACTTCTGCAAGGACTTAATAAAATGCAGAGTTCCTTCATTCGTTTGTATTTTTCTTGAGATTTCCTGAAGGGTAATAGCTCCTTTCCTCTTTCTTTCTACTTTAGTTCGTTAACATTACGTTTCATTTTATTTTTTTGGTTAACACCTCACAATTAATTCTTTATGCGATGCAATAAAATAAATATCCATTTCACTATACGTTATCGAATGACAGGGAACACAAAATTACCGAATGTTGCGAACAATATTTCTTTAGAACTATTGTCATGTTATTGATGGGCCGTGGTAGTCCGGTTGGAAGAGTAACGGACAAGCAACTGGAATCCAACCACAGACCGTCGTGTACAAAGGGGGCTGGTGCAAGTTCAATCTGTCGGGGTCTCAAATGTCCTCACGTTGACGTGGTGTGGAAGTTTGGAGAGTGGGGTGCCAGCTCAGGTGTGACCTCGTCATCTGACCGTGGTTCAAAATTATGTGGTGCTGTCTTCGAATCCTTCTCGGGATTGATCCCAGACTGTCGCCAATTGCCAGTTGTGTTGCTCCAGTGCGACGTAAATTAAATACCTACCTACCGACCTGAAGTTTCACTATGTGTAAAAATTGCAGTTATCGAGTAACAGTGAATATAAAATTACCGAATGTTTCGATATTATAATCATTGTCTTGATATATGATTTCAAACCAAACGGTCATTACGTACGTTACTTTGAATCTCACATGACTAAATAGCCGCATATAGTATTGATTAAAGGTAGATAGATATTTTAATTAACGTCGCACTGGGAACACAACGGGCTATTGGCGACGGTCCGGGATCAAACCCGAACGGAAAGATTCGAGGACACCACGTAATTTTGAACCACGGTCAGATGACGAGATCACACCTGAGCTGGCACCCCACTCTCCTAACGTCAACACCATACTAACGGTAGGATGATTGAGGCCAGTTAGGTCGTTTGGTGGCCTCCTAATACACGATAGTCTGGTTGGAGCGAGTTTGGAACTCGCAACCCTCCAGTTGGAAATCCGCAACTCTAACCAACTGGGTTACCGTGGCTCCTCAAAACGTTTATAACTGGTTAGAAGTCATGCAAGAAAAACCTTTCTCTTCTGGTGGTTGTCTCGACGAGGTATCTCGTCATTAGCAAAACTGACCAGATCTTGAGGGACGGGATACCTCTTCATGAGCAAAACTGACCAGATCTTGATGGACGAGATACCTCGTCATTAGAAAAGCACACTGACCATATCCTGAACTCATCATAATAAATCGGCAATATCTTGATGACGAGATATCTCGTCATTAGAAAATTTGGTCAGATCTTGATGGACGAGATATCTCGTCGGAAACGACTTGGAGGTTTATATATAGGGGGAGTATGGTGCTCTCCTTGATGCCATTTGGACGGGAAGGAGATCTTCCCGATAGATGAGTCCAGATTTATGACCGACGGTCAGTGCAAGATCTGCAGGTATTGTTCCCTGAACCCGATCCCTTATACCCTCTGACTGACTTTTAACGAAGTTCCATTAAATTGTTGAAAATGCATTCAATTGTCTGCGTAAATGTAATCAGAGTTCTCATTACTTTATGAACTATCATAAAAAATAATTATAATTATCGCGGAGAAATTCCTTCAAAACGAAGTGAATTGCATCAATATAAATGAATCTCGTTCTCCTAAAAATAAACAACACTATAAAGCTTAATTACATATAAAAGACTTGTTTCAACTAAAATTTTGTTTTCAAGACCGCATCTCAATCTTTGTCAGCATTTCAAGACAAACTCGGAAAAGAAAAGGAATTTGAGGGGAGGTTAAAGAAAAGAAACGCTTTAAACAGTACAAATGTTTTCAATATTTATTCCATCAACAAATCCTAATGAGAAGTGGACGATCCCAGTATGGATTGTAATCAGTTCTCATAAGAATATGAACTATCTTGAAACATAATTATAACTATAACGAAGAAATTCCTTCAAAACAATGAATTGTATCAACAAAGAACTCTCATTCTTCAACAAGTAAACAACCTTATAAGGTGTAGTTACATATAAAAGCCTTTGTTTCAACTGATATATTCCAAGACCCCCTCAATCATTATTAGCACTCGCTTCTTCAAGACAAAACTCGGTAAAGAAAAGGAATTTGAGTGGGGGTTAAAAAAAGGAAACACTTTAAACAGGAAAAGTTTTCAATATATATTCCATCGACAAATCCTAATAGGAAGCGGAAGATCTACTATTAAATAAAATCAGTTCCCATTAGGTTATGAAATATTATGAAAAATAATTATAACAGAGATTCCTTCAAAACGAAGTAATTGTATCAATAAATAAATCTTATTCTATAAATAAACAGCCTTATAAGGCTTAATTACATATAAAAGCCTTTTGTTTCAACTGATATTTGCTTTCAAGACCGCCCTAAAAAACTCGGAAAAGAAAAGGAATTTGAGGTTAAAAAACACTTTAAACAGGAAAAACAGTTTTTCAATATTTATTCCATCGGCAAATTTAATGGGAAGCGGACAATCCAGTATTGAATGAAATCAGTTCTCATTAGTTTATGAACTATTATGAAAATAATTATAACAGCGAAGAAATTCCTTCAAACGGAAATAAATTGTATCAATGAATAAATCTTATTCTACAAATAAACAGCCTTATAAGGCTTAATTACATATAAAAGCCTTTTGTTTCAACTGAATTTCCTTTCAAAGACCTCCCCTCAATCATTGTTAGCACTCGCTTCTTCAAGACAAACTCGGTAAAGAAAAGGAATTTGAGGTTAAAAAAACACTTTAAACAAGAAAAAAAGTTTTTCAATATTTATTCCATCGACAAATCCTAATGGGAAGCGGACGATCCAGTTAAGCTTGATTTTTCCGGAGATACGAAAAAGACCGAAGAGAAAGGAAAAAATGAAATTACCATCCTCAAGCAACAGCCCGCATCCCAGGAAAATCTCCTCTAAGTGGAGAAAAAATAGCTATTAAATAGTTTCGAACGGATTTTCCGTTGTCGTTTCGTTTCTTTTTTTCGGGAAACACAAAAGAACCCACACTCAGTGCGAGAAAGGCGAAAATTCAACAATAATGGCCTTCTCTCTAGGCGGCATAACCGTTGGAAACAACTCTAAATTTGCTAAATTTACTTTTATGCACTAACACAGAGAGCTCCTTTCTTAGTGGGGCGTTTGGTTTTGTTGGTTATCGCCGACATTGTATTGGTTTTAAAGCTGAGTCATTCGGAAGGCAATTAGAAGTAGAAAGTCTTATCACTTGCTTGTAGGACCCAAATTGCCGCGTTGTAGGTAGTTTGAAATGCTTTTGAGAATTGCTAGACGCCGTGCGTAATTTATTTTTAAACTCCTTCCTCTTCGAAGTGGTATTTGGGAAAGGATGGGAATAGCCGAGATGGACAATTATTTTCCGGAAGCTTTGGAAGAAAGGAGGTATTAAACTAATCTCTAGGTTTGACCGGAAGATAGTTTGAAACTGGAATTATGTGCTGTTTTCAGCAAATATACTATCCATCACACAATTGATTTCTTTTCTACTGCTTATTTAACCCTCTGAGCGTCGGTAGTTCTCCGAGAATGTACTGTTCCTTCTATCTCATCATGTTTAAAGACTAAATTACTAGATCTAATTGGTTGAAAGAATCAATGTATTTTTTCAACCGCTAGAAAGATTCTATTGTTCCTTTCCTTAGAATATAATTCCTTGGAAAGATTTGATACTCCTTGGTAACTCCTTGGAAAGATTCTATAATTCATTTCCTTAGAATATAATTCCTTGGAAATATTCTATTGTTTCTTTCCTTGGAAGTGAACTCTTTGGAAAGATTCTATTAGTCCTTTCCTTTTCTACTGCTTATTTAACCCTCCGAGCGTCGCGAGATTTCTAAGTATTGGAGTGCTCCTTTTATATATATATCACATTTTATTTAATTACTAAATAACTACATCTAATTGGTTGAAAGAATTCATGGAGTTTTTCAACCTTTAGAAAGATTCTATTGTTTCCTTCCTTAGAAATGAATCCTTTAGAAAGATTCTGTTGGTCACTTCCTTATATTAGAGTCCTCTGGAAATATTATATTGTTCCTTTCCTTAGAATCGGCAGAACTGATCAGATCTTGAACTAGATATCTCGTCAATTAGAAAACTGACCCGATCTAGATCTAAAAAAATCGGCAATATCTTGATAATGATGTACCTCGTCATTTGAAAAATTGGTAAGATCGTGATGGCCGAGATATCTCGCCATTAGAAAAACTGACCAGATCTTGTTATCATCTCCATAAAAAATCGGCAGCATCTTGATGATCAGGTATCTCGTCATTAGTAAAATTGGTCAGATCTTGATGGACGAGATATTTCGTCGAAACCACTTTGAGGGTCAAAGAAGGGGGCAAGTAAAGGTTGGGAATGGCCGAGAAAGACAATTATTTTCCGTGAGCATGGAAAAAAGTGGGTACTAAACTAATCTCCAAGTTTGATCGGAAGGTAGTTTGAAACTATAATTGGTGTGCTGTTTTCAACGAATATATTATCCATCAGATAACTGATTTCTTTTCTACTATTTAACACTCTGAGCGTCAGGAGTTTTCCGAGTATGTAGTGTTCCTTTTATCTCTCTCTCTCTCACTGCACACTTAATGACTAAATAACTACATCTAATTGATTGAAAGAATCCATGGATTTTTCAACCTTTAGAAAGATTCTATTGTTCCTTTCCTTAGAATAGAATTCCTTGGAAAGATTTTATTGTTCCTTTCCTTGGAAATGAATGCCTTAGAAAGATTCTGTTGATCATTTCCTTATAGTAGTCATTTGGAAATACTTATCATTCCTTTCCTTAGAATAGAATCCTTTGGAATTATTCAACTGCTCATTTCCTTGGAAGTGAATCAATCCTTCGGAAAGCTTCTATTGCTCATTTCCTTAGAAAAGAACCCTTTAGAAAGAAATCTGTTTGAAAAAACTGAAATGAATTAAAAAGTCATCTTAAGTTAGAAAGAATAGGAATTATTACAAAAATGCAACTCAGAGCGAAGTACTTATTTGATTATCAAGTGAGTTATGTCTATTAATGACTTCGAACTTTGAATATTCTTTCATCTGCATAGTTCCATAACGTTTTCACTCTTACGCAATCTGTTGAAAAGAACTGAAACGCAACTCACAACAAAGCACTTATTATATTAATAAGTGAGTTAAGTCTCAAATGAAACCAAAACACCAATCACAGTTTTTTATTAAAGCACCCATTATAACGTGTGCTCTGCGATTAGGCACACGGCAAAGATTTTAATACATTTAAATTGCACTGGTGTGTACTACAAAGAATATAAAAATACCAAAGGATCTCCTTTACAGTCTCTCTAGAGCTCTTTGTCACTGGACCTGACTTGAAATAATAGCCTTTTGATGCAAAACGAAATTTTGGTTTGCAAATAGAGGAAATGATATTGTTCACGAACTCCAGGTAAAAGCCTCATCTCGATGCCTATAATGTGTGTTTGCGTGTCCAGTGACATGAGTCTGACTGTAGTGCCACAAGGAGTGTGTCCGTTTCTGGAGCGGTCACGTAACTGCTATTTCCATTAATTTTATTCAATGAACACCGTCTTGCTTTGTTTTCTTTCCCTTGGCCGGAATTGATGGATATGAGACCTGCTTTCCCCTTTCTCATCCTGATTCTAAGCATTACTTGGCACGGTTCGCTGGCGCATTTGAAGGAAGGACGCATCAAAGCTTTATCCTTACGAGAGGTACACTTCTGTTACAATCCAAGATGCTATACTGTCGGGCTTGTCAATGGTCTAATTTTCTATCGTGTAGCAAAACAATGAACAGAGAGCGACATATCAAACAGTCAATCTCCACGATGCTATCGTACCATGCAAGTCGGTGAACTAATTAGCTCACTTGTAGCAAAAAATGACTAGTGACACACCAAACAGTCAAATTTCAAGATTATATCTTACCATTATAGTCAGCGGTCTAATTAGCTCTCGCGTAGCAAAAGATGACCACAGACAAAAGAAACAAAACTGTCAAAATCTAAGATGATATACTGCTTGCTAGTCAATGGTGTATATTTTCTTGGGTAGGAAAAATGACCATAGAGCAATAAAACAGTCAAATTTCAAGATTCTATCTTACCAGGCTAGTTGGTATAATTACCTCTCTTGTACCAAAAATAACAGGAGTGACAAACGAAACCAAACTGTCGAAATACATGATGTACTGCGTGCTAGTTAATGGTCTAATTAGCTCTCGTGTAGCAAAAAAATTAGCAAAGAGCGATATACTTAACAGTCACGTTTCAAGATGCTATATTTCCAAGCTAGTCAGTGGTCTAATTAGTTATAGTGTAGAAAAAATTACCAGAGAGAGAGAGAGATAGAAACCAACTGCAGACAAGCGAAGCCAAGCTGTCAAAATCTAAGTTGATTTAACTGTGTGCCAGTCAATGGTGTAAGTTTCTCTCAAGTCAAAAAATGATCAGAAAGCAACACATCAAATAATCAAATATCATGATATTATCTTACCACTCCAGTCAGTGGTCTAATTAGCTCTCGTGTACCAAAAAGTGAGTGTCAAACAAAACCAAACTCAAAATCCAAGATGATTTACTGACTTGATTGTCAATCTGAATCAGTCTTTTTGTAGCAAAAAAATGAAAGCAAAGAGTGACCAGAGTGCGACAAACCAAACCAAGTCGTGCAAGTCATGACGGTAGAACCTCAAAATCTGGTCATTATAGATTGAAAGATTTTACATTCAGCATGCACTTACAAGACACTTACAACAGGGACGTTCCTCACGATTGTCCATCTGCAAAACTCGACAATCCACCTTCCTAAAAGCGCTTGGTGTTCCAAATTAATCGCCCCTGTTAAATAGTTTTTGATAATCGAAATGAAATTTTATATGAAAAGGCCCATGGATACATCGATATTATTCATCGCAGCACAAAAATCTTAAATATATTGACTTTTATAAACTAAATTCTAAAACTGTCATCAAGTTAAGTCATAGAAAAGACATGTAGAGATATAAAAATAAGAAACAAACACATTAGGGGCCCCTGGCTGCACCACTGAGATTATGCTTCATATTAACACAAGTGATCTTATAAAACAGTCATCTAATTAAGTCATAGAAGATACATGTATAAATAAATATAAAAATAAGAAACACACATTCGGGCCTGTGGCTATACCACTGAGAATATGCTTCATAATAAAATAGGTGTTCTTTTTAAACTGTCAATTTTCGACCTTACGCCATAAAACCCAAATGAACCAATCAACCAATTTTTCAAACTGTCTTCTAATTAAGTCACAAAACACAAAAATAATTTATCTGATCACTAATGCTTTTTAATCCACCCTAAAAAATCCGTTAGCATAGATTTGCATACAATAAAATCTAGTCTTAAACTCAATCATCACCATCTGTTAACAGAAATTCGACCCTCATAAAAGATCCCTTAAAATCGTTACATAGTTGCAGTTTTTATTAAAGAACGTAAGATCTTCCTGCATCAATATTCCTGCCTTTAATCTCTGGCCTTATATCGCATAGGAAGAAAACTAGTCGTAAAACATATTACTTTTTTATGTCGCTTACCAGCCATAAAAACTATGAATGACGAAAGTATTCCTTTATGCCATACGCACATGAATTGCAATCAATAAAAATTTAGCACGTTTTTCAGGTTTACGTATGATTCAACTAAAACCTGAATTTTTATTGGATGTATTGACAATGAAAATCTACTTATATCTATAAATTTTGCTCGTCCAATCTGTGTTAGGTTCAGTATATTGAATAGTAGCTTCAAAGCTGTCGTGTTTTGAACGAGTTCTACTTACATGACGGATTAATTTCTTAGTGGGGCGAAATCACGAATACGTCCGGGTCAACAACTGTAGTTTGATTGTTTCGAGCTTCTATATATAGACTCATATTAATCGGAATTAAAACAAAACGTACGTGTTTGAGAGCCCATTTTATAAAAAACAATTAGGTTTAACACTCTCCTGGTGCTTGTCTTGACGAGGTATCTTGTTATTATCAAAGCTATTAGCAGATCTTGGTGGACGAGATATCTCGTCATCAGAAAACTGACCAGATCTTGATCTCATCATCAAAAATCGGCAAAATCGTGGCGACGAGATATCTCGTCATTGGCAAAATCTTGTCAATACCACTTGGAGGGTTAACTTTCCTAGTAGTTGTCTTGACAAGGTATCTCGTCATTAGCAAAACCATTAGCAGATTTTGATGGACGACAAAGCTCGTAATTAGAAGAAAACTGACCACGTCTCAATCTCGCAACCACATAAAAAATCGGCAATATCTTGATGACGATATATCTCATCATTAGCAAAATTAGTCAGATATTGACGGACAAGATATCTCGTCGAAACCCCTTGGAAGGTTTAGACGCAAAAAAAAGGATTTATTGAGATACACTTTAACGACAGCATGGACTTCACTTACGAATACCGGACACAAGGGGAAGCCGTGTCCAAACATCATGGGAGTCAGCGAAAGAAGGGAGAGAGTGTCTGAAACGACAAGCAGGGCTTGGAAAATTTGCACAATCAGCAAATTTAGGGATTGAGCCAGTGGCGTCTGAAGTAGGGTATTGAATTAATGAGTCGGCGTCTGGGAAGTCGATCGAGAAATGAATAGCGCATATGTTTAGAATATATAACAGGAAGGAGTTTCGGGATTCCACTAGAAATATATGAAACGAATATATTCTAGACAATTTCGAGAATGCGGTATAAGTCAAAATCAAGTTTGTTTACTAGGGTAACAAATTTTGATACCTGGAAATATCTGAAACAATGGTAGCCTATACTTTCTGATGAATGAAGCATACATTTGACACACAGATGTCTGATCTCATCCTGGAATAAATTAAAGCATTGCAATGTTTTAACCCTCCTGGTGGTTGTCTTGACGAGGTATTTCGTCATTACCAATACCATTAGCAGATATTGATGTACGAAATATTTCGTCATTAGAAGAAAATTAACCAGATCTTGATCTCGTCATCATCAAAAATTCGACATCTCGATGAAGATATATCTCGTCATTAACGAAATTGGTCAGATCTTGATAGATGAAATATCTCGTCAAAACCACTTGGAGGGCTAATTGAAGCATTTCAATGGGGTAGTTCTAGTTTGCAATTCTTTGAATTGTAAGTTTTATTTTTTGGTTTTTACTAATAAACATTTTTGTCATAGTAAATGAGTATTGGCATAAAAAAAATTCTCAATAAAATGTTTGACTTCCATGAGGATTGCAAAGCGATTGATTATTTTATCATTTCCCACCTCTATTGAGGGTTCTGAATGAGCGATTGAAAACTAGAAATAGGCTAGTGGAATGTTGAAGATTGGCCACTTGTATTGCGTTATCATTTCCCACCTCTACTGAAAATCCAGCATCGAAGTCAGGTTCCCCACACATTCCATATTACTATATATTAGCCAAACTGACATTCAGAATGTTTAAATTCTTTAAGCATCACTCTAAAGCTATGTAGGGTTAAAAGCCCTTAATATTCACCCTCCAAGTGGTTTCGACGAGATAATCTCGTCAAGATAATGTCGATTTTTTTATGATGACGAGATCAAAATTTGGTCAGTTTTCTTCAAATGACGAGATATCTCGACCATCAAAACCTGGTCAGTTTTGCTTATGGCGAGATATATCGTCGATACAACCACCAGGAGGGTTAAGGTTTGCGCTGGTTAGAAAGATTGTATAACTCATTGAAGTATTTATATTATTAAAATATATAAATAAGTATTTCGGGTAAATATCACTGCAAAACTTAATGTATGATAATCTAAATCGTGAAAGGCGTTATATTATCTATATATTTCATAATTATATAGAAATGTTTCATCTTTCACCAAAACTTTAGCACCCTCGTTTATTTTTTGAATAACACGTTTCCATTTATGAATTAAAATTATGCGTGCAATTTATTTTTGAAGAGATTTGTACACACTCGAAGGCGAAATGAATGTGGGAAGTGACCTAGCGTTTGGTCGTGTCAGCTCAATCTTTCCTACTTACCTATTCGACAATTTTCGATAGCGCATTGCATTTGTACCTTCTATTTAAGCTGCAATCCCCAACTTCTTTCAAATCACACCGAAATCAGAAAGGATTTTTAGCGTCTCATGTCCTACTCCTCTTTTTATGCTTTCATATTTTGTTTCCTTCCTCTCTACGCTCGTATTCTGCAACAAATACAAGGACGTCGGAACACGATTTCCGAAATCGAAAAGAGGACCGAGGAGATATTCCAGCATGATAAGACCGAAAAGATTCGCATTTCGAAGCACATGCAAAACTTTGTTAGGTAACGGCGAACATGTTACTTAAGTGTTTCGGTCCTACCTCACGATACCCGATAAAAATTTGTGAAACATCATTAAAGTCGAACGCACTTGTATACTCATACTGATACTGACGATAGACGAATCGCGGGAAGAGAATGAGTTTTTCAGAAGGGCCAAAGATTTGCTCCAGAAACTAAAGATTGATTTTCCGTCCAAGCAACCAAGTTCTGCTTCCTTATTAGTGAGGCCCTATATTTCCGAAGACGTCATGAAGAGCGGAAGCCTGTTATGTGGTGTGGCGAATAAAAGGTTTTACCTGGGAATATCTTGTTCCCAAAAAACCTGTAATGATCTCCCTGTCTTTTCGGGATGTTTATGTAGTACCGAACTGAGGGAAGGAAAAGTGAGTTAGTGTCATTTTTTTCCTAAAATAATTCCATCCGTAACGGAATGTAATGAGATAATCAAATCATTAACCCACCTAGTTGTTTCAATGAGATATCTCGTCCAATCAGTGTCTGGTCAGTTGTCGTCTATTGAAGAGATATCTCGTCCTTCAAGAACTGACCAATTTCGATAATGACGAGATATCTCGTCATCAAGATATTGTCGATTTTTTAATGATTTTTCGAGATCAAGATCTGGTCAGTTTTCTTCAATAATGACGCGATACTTCTAACGAAGTATCGCGTCCATCACGATTCGACCAATTTGGCTAATGTTGAGATATCTTGTCATCAAGATGTTGCCGATTTTTTTATGGTTTGTTGAGATCCAGATCTGGTCAGTTTTCTTGTATTGACGAGATATCTCCTCCATCAAGATCTGACTTATTTCTCCAATGACGTGATATCGTGTCACCAAGATATTACCGATTTTTAAAATTTTTTTTTAGACCAAGATTTTATCATATTTGTTATATTGACGAGATATCTCGTCCATTAAGATCTGGCAAGTTTTGTATTAACGAGATACCTCGTCGAGACAACCACCCGGAGGGTTAAATTGCTACGACGAGGTGTTTCGTCATTAGCAAAACTGAACAGACGTTGATGGACGAAATCCCATACGCAATGATTAAGATGGTTCAGTACAATGTAAGATTTCCTTAAAATAGAATCCTTTGGAAATAATTTTTTGTCCTTTCCTTAAAATAGAATCCTTTGGAAAGACTACTATAAAGGAATGCCAATTTTATTTCTATCAGGGTCCGTCTTCGTATTAAATTTTGTATCAACTCAATCTAAGGGTAACCGCTTTTTTATTGCAGATTCTGATTTTCTGGATCCAACTAGCCAGAGTTCAAGTAAAATACATTCATTTTAATCAAATATATAAGTTATGAGTCGTTGAAATTCAGAGCTTCTAATGTGAAATGATTCAGTCTTTTTCATATACCTTCCAAAATAATCAGTAAATTAAAGTGGTTATTATGTTTTATTAAACTGTTGAATATAACCCCAACAAAACGCATCCCTTATTTTAGTTTCAAAACAATATTTTAAAGTAATGATTAATTATTTAATTAATGTTTATAAAAATAATTAATTGAAAGGTGTGTGAAAATTTTGAGTGCAATCGACTCAAGTGTCTCAATCCTAGGTGTGCAAAATTTTAGCTCATTCCTGTCGATAGTTTTTCAGATACAGTTCTTTATTCAAAACTGTGTTCTTTTGACTTTGGGTACAGTCCTAAAATGGAATTTTGAGCTTATTTGGGGAAAATATTTGTATTGTAATTTGAAGGGGTTATGGTATGTGGGGGTATATTTTTTAAATGTATTAATTAGTAACTCTCATATGTAAGTGTTGCTCTATTTGTCCTTTCCTTAGAATATCCTTTGCATACATTCTATTGGTACTTTCCTTGGAATAGAATCTTAGAATTATTCTATTGACACTTTCCTTCAAATAGAATGCTTTGGATTGTATGCTTAGGTTTTATGGTGCAAGGTCCAATAGAATGCTTTGGAAGGTTTTGTTTGTCCTTTCCTTAAAATAGAATCCTTTGGAAATATTTTTTGTCCTTTCCTTAAAATAGAATTTTTGGAAATATTTTTGTTTGTCCTTTCCTTAAAATAGAATCCTTTGGAAATATTTTTTTGTCCTTTCCTTAAAACAGAATCTTTTGGAAAGATTTTGCTTGTCCTTTCCTTAAAATAGAATCCTTTGGAAATATTTTTTTGTCCTTTCCTTAAAACAGAATCTTTTGGAAAGATTTTGTTTGTCCTTTCCTTAAAATAGAATCCTTTGGAAATAATTTTTTGTCCTTTCCTTAAAATAGAATCCTTTGGAAATAATTTTTTGTCCTTTCCTTAAAATAGAATCCTTTGGAAATAATTTTTTGTCCTTTCCTTAAAATAGAATCCTTTGGAAAGATTCTATTGGTCCCTTTCTTAGAATATAATTCCTTGGAAAGATTATATTGGTCAAAATTGGTTTGAAGTCATGCAGGGAAGAATGCAGGTTGCGAGGTGGAAGTATGCGTGTGAACCCCTTTCAGGATTAAAGAGACTAGACGCCAGACATCCAACCGCCCATGAGAGAGTTAATTCAGTCGGATCTAATCTGGACTCAAAACTTTTACCTCACCAGCGTGCTAATGCGTTATTAGTTAAATGTACACCTGACACATGAATGAATTGGCACCTTCGAGAGTTAATTAACCCACCCAGATACCAATCCTGCTCCACCAGAAAACCCCGATGGAACCAACCATCTCATTTTTTTTAGCTCGAAGGGTGTAAGATTGAGGGCGGCAGCCAGTAATAATGGCCAAATGAATCAAATCGTCCGCGGTGTCAGTAACCACGTACACGATAGCTTCATCAGATCGCTTCCACCGACAAAGGGAAAACTACGTGTTTCCAGGATGGGACTTCATAAAAGGGATAAATCTCTTTTACTATGTCTCGGCGGAATCGAGTCAAAATTTATGCTCGTTCGTAAATTAAAGCTATCATTCATGGAGCCTTTTGGCTGCTCGTTCATGGTCCGTTGCTTCAATATTGCCAATAGAGCTATTAGGACTCCCTTGTAAGTAGAGTTTGGGGATCCCGCGATTTTCGAGAACCATGGGTTTGCGGATCTCATTTTTCAGACTCCTTTTTTTGGATGTTTTATTATCATTTTAACTTCGTTTTTAAGTATATCCTAAAGAATCTAAAAATAAGAAAGTATAGCATTAAAAAACCGGTACCGTTTCGGTAATTAATTCACTCCGATCTCTATATACGGGAATTCAGTATCGGTTTTCAGCCCTCCAAGAAGTTTCGACGAGATATATCATCCAAGATCTGGTCAGTTTTGCTAGTGACGAGATATTTCGTTCAAGATCTGGTCAATTTTGATAATGTGAGATATCTAGACCATTAAAATCTGGTCAATTTTGCTTTCCCACAACCCAGATAGATTAACTAAATAATCCATCTATTGGTTAAAAGAATCGTAGGAAATATTCTGTTGGTCAAGAATGTCAAAACTGGTTAGAAGACATGCACAGTAGGTAAATAATTGAATTTACTTAGCCGTCGCACTGGAGTAAAACAACGAACTCAGCGGACTCGAGTAAAAGTTCGTGCTATTTCTTGAATTAAAGCTATTGACCAGATCTTGGACGAGACGAGATATTTCGTCCAAGATATGGTCAATTTTGCTAATGATAAGATATCTCGTTCATTAAAATCTGGTCAGTTTTCTTTTCCCACAACCCAGATAGATTGACTAAATAACACATCTATTGGAGGGAATAATCCAAGGAAGGGTTCTATTGGTCAAGAAGGTCAAAACTGGTTAGAACTGCAAGGAAGGTGAGTAGTTGAATTTACGTCGCCGTCACACTGGAGCAACACAACGAACTCGGTGGACTCGAATCAAAATTTATGCTCGTTCATAAATTAAGACTATGGTTCATGGAGTCTTGGATGCTCGTTCATGGTCCGCGGCTTCATTATAGCCAATAGAACTATTAGGGCTCCCTTGTAAGTAGAGTTTTGGGATCCTGCGTTTTCGTGAAACACGGGTTAACGAATCTATTTTTCACTCCTTTTTCGGATGTTTTATTAGCAATTTAGCTTCATTTTTAAGTATTTCTTAAAAATAATAAAACATACTAATAAAAAGGTAATATTTCGGCATAGGTAATTCTCGACGATCTCTAAATACGTGAATTCAGTATCGGTTTTAAACTCCCAAATAGTTTCAAAAAGATATCTCGCCCAAGATCTGATCAGTTTTGATGATATATATCTCGTCCATTAACCCTCCAAATGGTTTCGACGAGAATCTAGTCATCAAGACGTTACCGATTTTTTTCTGATGACGAGATCAAGATCTGGTCAGTTTCTTTCCAATGACGAGATATCTCGTCCATCAAAATCAGGATCTCATTTTTCAAACTCCTTTTTGGGATGTTTTATTATCACTTTAGCTTTGGTTTTAAGTATAGCTTAAAAATAAAGAAGAAATATAATAAAACATAACTAAGAAACCGGTAATGTTTCGGTATCGGTAATTATCGACGATCTCCGAATACGGGAATCCAGTATCGGTTTTAACCCTCCAAGTGGTTTCTACGAGATATCTCGTCCACCAATTTTACTAATGACGAGGTATCTCGTCATCAAGATATTTCCGATCTTGGAATGATGAGATCAAGATCTACCCAGTGTTTTTCTAATGACGATATATCTCGCCCATCCAAACCTGGTCAATTTTGTTTATGACGAGATACCTCTTAGAGACAACCATCAAGAGGGTTAATCTTTACTGAATAGCTTTATGATCTACAAGCCTTTAACGTTCTTTTGAACTTACATAATCTGGAATTAGAAAAATATTTATTTCTACCAATAAAATCAATTAACACTCTGAGCGTCCGAGATTAACACAGATTGACTAAATAGCCTAAGGTTCTATTGGTTAAGAAGGTCAAAAATGGTTAGAAGACACGTACAGGGTAGGTAAATAGTTGAATTTACGTCACACTGAAGCAAGACAACGGACTATTAGAGTACAACTTTTCCGTACCTCCATCAGATGTGCTTGGATGAGCACGCCGTGGCGATTTTGTAGTTTTTTGAAACATTCATTGATTAAGAGATCAATTAAACAGAAACTGTTTAATGAATTATAAATTAAGGTTTATTTACAGGTTGGAATACAGAATAGTTTTAAAATTACTGGGTAATTTAACCTTAAGAATCAATTAATACATAAACTGTCCAAGCACATTGTCCTTACAAGATCTTCCCTCTGGTCACACTCCTAATAAAAAACCCCTTTAGTTCTTCGGTCCTCCTTCGAGGGGTCGCTCACAAATTGCCAGCAGTCAATGTTTTAAAGTTCCCTTGGGATGGACTTTACAATTGGTAACGATCCGGGATCAGTCCTGAAGGGATAGATCCCGGATCGATATTTTTTAAATATATAACTAATTGATATTTTTTAAATATATATACTTGATATTTTTCAAAAATATAACTAATTTTTAAAAAATATCAAGATCCTATTATTTTTAAGGGAGCACGGTAGTCCAGTTTGGAAGAGTAACGGACTTGCAAATGAAGGGTTGTGAGTTCGAAACTAGGTCCAACCAAAGATTCGTGTACAGTGGGGCTGGTGCACGTTAAATCTGTCGTGGCCTCAAATGTCCTCACGTTGGCGTGGTGTAGAAGTTTGGAGAGTGTGGTGCGAGCTCAGATGTTGACCTCGTCATCTGACCGTGGTTCAATATTACGAGGTGTTTTCCTCGGATCTATCCCTTCAGAATTGATTCCGGACCGTCTCCAATAGTACGTTGCGTTGCTCCAGTGCGACATGAATACAACTACCTACCCTTACCTAATATTTTTAATTAGTCGTTTTATTTTATTCATATATACCTATTGTTCATTTCTGAATACTATATTAAAAATAACCAGTTAACGATTAGGATATAACTGCACTATTTTTCAATTACCAAAACAATGTAATAAAACTATTAATTCCTGTCTTTCAAACCAATTTTTAAAAGAGTACTTAAATAATATGAATTAAAACTTTCATTAATTAAAACATACTTCAAAAGTACTATTCATAAATTGATTAGGGAATTTTCATTTTCTTGCATAGTGAAATATTTAAAAGGAACAAATGGAGTTATTAAAATTGACATATTTGTTAACAACACTGCATTTAAAAAATAATCAAAAATTGACATTACTTAAAACAAAATTCCTTTTTCAATATTGTTTTTATTTACTTTTTTGTGCAATGCTCCTCCCTTCAATATTTTCAATCCTGTTTCTAATTATGTACTTACTTATTTTCCATATAAATTAAGTTGTTATATTTTATTTCTTGATAACGAATGAATTTAATACTTACTATCTAGTTTCTATCAACATTTTTGTCCTTTCCAAGGTACTAGTTAGCTTCAATTATAAGAAATGAGTGTCTCAGATCCCTTATTTTTTAGTTTTTGCAGTTTTACCTTTATGTTTCATTTCCTCTGAGTAGCATTTAATGCTCACAAGATTAGAAAGAGCTTGTTTTAGGAAGTTATTAAGTAATATTTTTTTTATTTCTATACTTTACTCTCACTTTATACCTTTTCTTCCAGAGCATATTTCTAATTAGGATAGGGAAAAAACCGGTTTTATGTTTTCATTTATATATGTGTGTTTAAAAAATAGATTTTCGCAACGATTCTAAGCTTTCTAAGCTCATCATCTTCAGTTCTTTAAAAGTTGTTTTAAGTGAAATCCTGGTAAAAAAATGTAATTTCTAATAAGAAACTTTTTTTAATTATGGAAGCCGGTGGATAACTGTTTCTAAGTATGATCCCGGTCTCAGTATGGATGTTCGTAATAGTAAATTTATGACGGGTGTACTGTACTGTGGCTATTGTAGATTCCCTTGGTAAAGTCCATGGCAAGAAAGGTACTTTCTGTCTTCCACTAGAACTGCTCCCGTTACAAATTCTGCGCTTGTTGGTTTAAATAGTAGCAGAACTTAGCCCATTTTCCATAGGGGATAATTGAAGAAATTTATTAACCTTATGAGGGGTTCATACGCATAATTCCACCTCACGACCTGCAGTCTTCCCTGCATGACTTGTAATCAATTTTGATCTTGATTTCCAAAGGATATTTCCAAATATTTCCAAGGGATTCTATTCTGAAGAAATGAGCAACGTAATCCTTCTAAAGGATTCTAATGTAAAGAAAGAACCAATGGAATCTTTCCAAAGGATTGCATTCTACAGAATGAGCCAATAAAATAATTTTAAATATTTCTATTCTGAGGAAGGGACCAATAGAATCGTTCCAAATGGTTATATTCCACAGAATGAGTCGATTGAATCGTTCTAAAGGATTCTATTCTAAGGCGAGGACTAATATAATGGTTTCAAAGAAAGATTCTATTATGTGGAAAAGACAAATATAGAATCTCTTACTACTCTAACATACAGCGTCCAATAAAAAGAGAAACTGATTCTAAAGCGTATTCAGTTATTAATATTCGTATTCTCACACACAATGCATCCTTACAAAAGTTAACGATAATGATTATTCACGCAGACAGACATGGGTTCGGTCTAAAACAATTGAATGAACGTTTCTCGAAATCGTTCAGTGATTTTCCAAAACTAAACCTTAAGAAATTGCTTTAGACAAACACGGACAATTCAAAAACTTGAAGGCTTTATGCTCCATTGCAAAGCTTCCAGCAAACAAATAAAACAACTTAAAAATAGAGAAGATGAGGGAAAGGGATTGATTTTGCGCAAACCTGAGAATTAAAGAACTCGGTTTACACTCGAAACTAATTTTTATCTTTAATCTCATTAGACCACAAACATTTGAAGATAATTAACTGCCACCACAATATACAGACAATACTTTAGTTGACTATAGAACAAGAGTTTTAAATGGAGAATGCAGGTAGTAAAAATGCTAATGAATTAAAACTCAATAGATGTTTTTTCTGAATCTGCACTCCGCTTGATTTGTACAACTCAATGGTCGAGCTTTTGGTTCTTTATATGGGCAGCACTAATGAAATGGTGGTTTGAGATAGACAAAAGATGATGGCCTCAAATTCGATTCTAAATTTTTAATTCTTGCTCGTGAATGCCCCCGATAAAATTATGCGAAATTTAAAGAACGTATTGTGTATTTGAAAACGAATTTAGTACTTTTCTGTACCTGTTTTTTTTCAGATAATTTCACAACTCAGACCATAGACGTGAAATGTAAGTAGAATTTTCATTGCTTTTGAGAGGAGCTTCAAAAAGTGTGACCAACATGCCAACTAGTAGTCACGTGACTGCTCTGAAAAATTTACTTGGCCGATTTGACTTTTCATCCCCTCGTATGGTGATACAACATCTTATGACAGGATAGATGTGTGAATGCGCATTCTAGAGTGACGACAAAATTGGCGAAATCGTCAAATTCTACTACTATGACGCTCTGACCAATCATAAGATGAATCAATGGATTGGCGTCGTCTCCCGTCCCGTGGAAAAATCAGATAATGAACGTTTGGATTCACCCAGCAGGCAAAAGTAGTCTTAAGAGTTACGTTACTACTAGTTTTGGTCACACAAAAAAGTTACCATTCTCACTCTACATTTATATTTCCTCTATGACTCGGGCATTATTTTAGAGTTATACGTATGGGTTACCAATAGGGTGACTTTAATAAAGCGTTTGAAAAGTTTATAAATACAATAGAAGAAATAACATGAAAGATTTCAATTTTAAGTATGTTTATGCCGTTTTGACTTGTCAAGTTGTTAGTAGTTCTGGCACTCGAGACGGTAGGTAGATATTTAATTAACGTCGCACTGAAGCAACGCGATGGGCTATTGGCGAAGGTCAGCGATCAATCCCGAAATGAAAGATACGAGGACAACACCTTGTAATTTTGGAACCACTATCAGATGACGAGTTCAACACCTGAGCTGGCACCCCACTCTCCAAACTTCCGTACCAAGCTAACATGAGAACAGTTGAGGACGCGTCAGATTTAATGTGCACCAGCTCCCATGTACAAGACGGTCTGTGGTTAGACCGAGTTTTCGAACTCGCAACCCTGTCCCGTAGTGGCCAGCCTTTGGTGCGAAAATCTGATCTAAGCTGTCACCAGTTCTGGGCAAGACACAATTTGTTCTTCTTACTTAGATCTAATTCCCCTTGTAGTAAAAGTGTAGTTTTACCTCTACGAAATATCTCGTCTTTAGCAAAATTGACTAGATCTTGGAGGAGATATCACGTCGAAACATTTGGAGGGTCAAAAGAGGTTAAATAAGGTGTTGAGAATTTCCATCGGTAGGAGAATGTCGGTAATATACAAATTCAATCGATAAAATTCTGATTACCTAGACCGCCAAATTGGTTTCCCGATATTTGTAGACTCCAAACTCGTCTGGACTCGGGGTATATGATATGCTGAAACTTGTGTTATACTTTATCGTACTCTGAAATACTACTTATCAAATACTTTATCATACTCTTACTTAA
Organism: Meta bourneti; assembly: GCA_933210815.1. Taxonomy (NCBI): domain Eukaryota; kingdom Metazoa; phylum Arthropoda; class Arachnida; order Araneae; family Tetragnathidae; genus Meta; species Meta bourneti. The sequence goes on from OW119934.1 coordinate 94,649,692, forward strand.
CAAATAATTGTCCCCTATACCGCTATTCCAACCTAACTCATGATCCAAACTAATACCGAAACTCAATTTTATTTCTATTATTGGACCTAAAGATGCGAGCTTCGTACACTAGTGTCCTTCTCCAGGATTGGCACTCCTAAATTTGCGCGGGCCGTCGTGGCTCAGTGGGTATGCCCACTGCGCTAGCAACCTTCGAGTTGTAGGCGGCGCAGGTTCGATTCCTGCCAGGTGCATTCCTCCCTGGGTGTATTTCTGTCTTCTGTGTAAGTAAAGTTTTCACTGTGTGTGTGTCAGTTACTTGATATTGTATGTCTTGTGTCAATTACTTGATATTGTATGTCTTGTGTCAATTACTTGATATTGTATGTCTTGTGTCAATTACTTGATATTGTATTGTGTCTGGCGCAACGTGGCCAAATATGGCCCCAAACCAACCAACCTAAATGTGTGCACGTGCTCTGAAACTTAACAAATAACTGTCCTCTTATCATTATCCCAACTTAACTCACTTTCCACACTATTCCCGAAACTCGTTTTTATGTCATTCACTGAACCTAGAAATGCGTGCTTCAGATGCTAGTGTCCTGCTCCAGAATTTAAAGTGCTAAATGTTTGCACATACTCTATAACTTACCAAATAACTGTCCTCTATCATTATCCAAACTTAACTCACGTTCCACATCAATCCCTAAACTCCTTTTTATTTTCATTCATTGGAGCAAAAGATGCGTACTTCATGCACTAGTGTCCTGCTCCAGGATTTAAACTGCTAAATGTTTGCATATACTTTGAAACTTAACAAATAACCTGTCCTCGATTACACTATCCAAACTTAATTCACGATTCACATCAATCCCGAAACTCATTTTAATTTCCTTTCATTGAACCGAAAAATGCAAGCTTCATACACTGTGTCCTGATCCAGGATTTAAGCTGCCAAATGTTTGCACACACTCTGAAACTTAGGAAATAACTTAACCTAAAGAAGCGAAATTCGTACACTAGTGTGCCAGGCTTCGTACACTGCTCCAAGATTTTAACTACTAAAGGTTATCACATAATTTGAAACTTACCAAATAACTTAACCTGAAGATGCGAGCTTCGTACACTAGTGTCTTGTCCCAGTATTTAAACTTCTAAGTGCTTGCACATACTCTGAAACTTACCAAATAACTTTCCTCGATATCCCTATCCCAACTTAACTCACGCGAGACATTAATCCCGAAATTCGTTTTTATTTTCATTGGGGACTTAGAGGCTAGACTTCTGACTGGAAAAATAATCGCAACACTAAATTATTTAACTATCAAAACTGGATAAGGACACTCTTTGAAAGCAATACATTGTAACGAAACAATAAAAATCACCATTGATTTCATGTCCATGTTATTTTCACTAATTTGCTTACGCGTAATCTCAGTAAGCAGGACGAATTGCTCCAAGTCGCGATGAATTGAAAAGTTAGATATAATAATCCAATCAATTGGAAAACGCCTTCAAAAATATCGACGTATCAATTCCGTTGCAGGCCCACTTATTAATTAATTGCTACTCTTTTGTAAGCCGATCACACCCAGAGGACATGATGAGATTAATGCCAATTCTTTTATGCCAATGTCATAGAACTTAGTTTAGTGGTGATTAATCACTTTGAAGTGAATGCGCATCAAGGCTCGAGGTTTCCTCGACTCTAACGGATTTGGGAAAAGGAATATTGTTTATGAGGATTTTGTTTGAGAGCTGCCGTGAATTATGAAACTTTCCTTTATATCCGCTGGTTGTAAATGGGATGAAATCTCAAAGACTGCTGATAAGTTTGTTCCAATGTATGTTTCGTTTTGAAGGAATTGTAAAAAGAAATATGGGAACCTGTATTCTAAATTTATCTTTAGGTTTTCCTTTTAGATGCTTTCTGTATTTTCTGTGGGTGATATTCTCTTTAACTTTAGAGAACAAGGTTGGAGTACAAAAGATTGATGAAACCCTTTCGTACCATAAATCAATTATTGGTTGACGTGAACACAATTCTTTACTTATTGCGGATTATTTATTAGTTTCAATAGTATTTACAATAGTTTCGGTGAATTACTTCCTAAACTGTATCTATTTCTACCGATACAACATATTTTTATAAATTTACTTTGATATTGAAAAACTCTAAGAATCTAAATCTTTTGAATGATCCCTTATATATATTTTCTACTGTCCCTATATTTCTTCAGAAAGATTGGTTGTCCTTTAGGTTTTCTTGGGCAATATAATTTTTTCGATGGATTCTATTCGAGAAAACCAATATAATCTTTCCAAAGAATTGTATTCTCAGGAAAGGGCCAATAGAATCATTCCAATAATTTTATTCTAAGGAAAAGTTCAATAGAATTTTTCCAAAGAATTATATTCTAATGAGAGGAGTGATAGAATATTTCTAAAGGATTTTATTTTAAGGTAGGTAGGTATTTTAATTGACGTCGCACTGGAGCCACACAACGCGCCATTGGCGACGGTCCGGGATCAAGCCCGAAGGGAAAGATCGAGGACACCTCGTAATTTTGAATCACGTTCAGATTACGAGGTCACACCTGTGCTGGCACCCCACTCTCCAAACTTCTACACCATGCCAACATGAGGACATTTGAGGTCACGACACATTTAACGTGCACCAGTCCCCTTTGTACACGACGGTATTTGGTTGGATTCGAACTCACAACCCTCCGGTTGCTAATCCGTTACTCTTCCAACCGGGCTACCGTGGCCCTTTATTTAAAGGTAAGAGAAATAGAATAATTCCAAAGAATTTATTCTAATGTGATGAGCAATCCAAGATAGCGATTCTCTCCTTTTGAAAACATATTTAGAATTGAAATCATTCCTAGTATTAATTCATTTTTAGTATGAATTTGATTGGTATCGATACCAGTTACTTTCGTTTCCTGTATGTTAGTAAAAATAAGTAAACAATTCGATTTACAGTGAGCTAAATCAATCAACTCGATTTCTAGCTTTACTTCAGTCGCTGATAAGTTACAGCGAAAACCAACACTCAAAGGGTTAAAAAATCCTTCCCTACCCAACTACTTAGAAAACTAATACATCCTTTTGAAGCTCGAAAGCTACTCAATTAAAAACAAAAATATAAAATTTGTTTTTTGATGATTCTAGTCTCCGAGTTACCTCAACTTGTCAGAGTTAAGGCCTATCAATAACTTGTTATTCACATAACGATAATTTGTCAAACTCCAGCGATTCATGAGTCCTCTATAAATTTTTATATTTATTTTATTACTAAAAATAAAAACCAGAACACATTACTCTAAATAATTCATCATCCACAAAGTGTCAATTCAATTCGCACTTTAATCAATTCATCATTCTGTTTACGGGGTTCTCTGACTGAACCTTTTCCCGATTATTTTCAAAACATTATTCTGCTGTCGAAAAACTCCTTTTCCTGACTCTACGAACATGGAGTTAGTGATTCTTTTCTTGAAAACATAGTATTGAAAGCAATAGATAACAATTATTTCGTTTCCTTTATTTTAGTAAAAATAAGTAATCAATTAGATTTACAGTGAGCTTAATCATAAAATTCTACTTCTAGCTTTACTTGAGTCGCTGCTAAGTAACAGCGAAAACCAGCGCCTCAAAGGGTTTAAAAATACTTTCCCTACAGGTACTTAGAAGATAGTATAATACATCATTTTAAAGTTCGAAAACTACTTTACTAAAAGCAAAAATTACCAAAATTGATTTTTTGAGTATTCTAGTCTCCGAGTTACCTCAAATTGTCAGAGTTAAGGCCTATCAATAGCTTGTTATTCAAATAACTGATTTGTCAATCTCAAGCGAATGCATGCTAAAGACCTGTCTATAAATTTATATGCGTCTTTTATTACATAATAGAAGCATAGTATTCAAAATAATTCATCATTCATGAAGCGTCAATTCAATTCGCATTTTAATCAATTTATCATTCTGTATACGGGGTGTTCTGAACCCTTTCCCGATTATTTTCCAAACCTGATTATCTTCAGTCGGAAAACTCGATCTCGTGACTCTACGAACATGAATTTAGCGATTCTCTCTTCTTGAAAACATAGAATTGAAAGTAATCGATACCAGTTACTTTCGTTTCCTGTATTTTAGTAAAAATAAGTAATCAATTACATATACAGTGAGCTAAATCCTTCAACTCTACTTCTAGCGTTATTTGAGTCGCTGCTATCTGAGTTACAGTGAAAACCAGCGCTCAAAGGGCTAAAATGTATTTTCCTTCAGCTACCCTTAGAAGAGTATATAATACATCATTTTAAAGCTCGAAAACTACTTCATTAAAATCAAAAAAGTGCCAAAATTTATTTTGTTGAGTATTCTAGTCTCCAAGGTATCTCAACTCGTCAGACTTAAGGTCTATCAATAACCCGTTATTCGCATCACAATAATTTGTCAATTTCAAGAGATGAATGTTTGAGCGCTGTCCATAAATTGTTAAGGTTCTTTTATTACTAGCAATAAATACCAGAGCGCAGTACTCAAAATACTTCATCATTCATGAAGTGTCAGTTCAATTCGCACTTTAATCAATTTATCATTCGGTATACGGGGTTTTCTGAACCTCTTCCCGATTATTTTTCAAACACGATTCTCTTCAGTTGGAAAACTCGTTCTCTCGACTACGAACATAGAGTTAGCTATTCTCTCTTCTTGAAAACATAGTTAGTATTGAAGGTAATCGATACCAGTTACTTTCGTTTCCTGTATGTTAGTAAAAATAAGTAATCAATTAGATTTACAGTGAGCTAAATCTTTCAGCTCCATTTCTAGCTTTACTACAGCCGCTGCTATCTAAGTTACAGCGAAAACCACTTACATTTTATTTGCAGTTCGATAAGGCGATTCCCCCAGGTAATAATGTAGACAGAAGAATACTTAAACCCCTAAAAGTAGCACTTAGAATCTAGAATCTTCTGTGGATGGCCTTTTTTCATGTAATCAAACTGATCTCACAGCGATCTTTTCTTTAAAACGAGGACTATAATCCAGTTCTGATTGGAGTAACATTCACATTTCAGCATTACTGGTTTATCTTTGCGATTCGAGATCACCCAAACAGGCAATTTACTATCTAAACTTAAAGACAAGTATAAATGCAGTCAATAATCAGACTAAGTGGTATATTTGTAGGAAGTTTTAAGATGAATACCAAATGTCGTGTCTCTTTCGTTGGTAATTTATTTTTCAAATATTTTATCAAGCCGATTGATAAATCTCCATCATGAAGAGATGAGAAAGGTATAAGAAAACTCGAAATTATATTCAGTAATATGCATGGTTATAAACCATATAAATTACTTTGCATATTGAAACGGGATTTCCTACCCAAACAATCAATTTACTATCTAAACTTAAAGATGCACGTTAAATCTGTCGTGGCCTCAAATGTCCTCACGTTGGCGTGGTGTGGAAGTTTGGAGAGTGGGGTGCCAGCTCAGGTGTTGCCTCGTCATCTGACCGTGGTTCAAAATTACGTGGTGTTGTCCTCGGATCTTTCCCTTTGGGATTGATCCCGGACCGTCACCAATAGCCCATTGTGTTGCTCCAGTGTGACGTTAATTGAAAATACCCAAAATACCCTAAACTTAAAGAAAAGTATAAATGCAGTCAATAGTCAGACTGAGTGGTACATTTATAAGAAGTTTTAAGCTGAATACCAAATGAGATGTCTCTTTCGTTGGTGATTTATTTTTCAAATATTTTACTAATCAGATTGGTAAATCTCCGCTATGAAGAGATAGGAGAAGGTATAAAACTCGAAATTATATTCAGTACTACGCACGGTTTTCGAAAACCATATAAATTACTTTGCATATTAAAACGGGATTTCATAAATGATATAATTTATTTAAGTGTATTTTAGTATATTACATACGATATATATGCTAATTTTTATATTCATTCGAAAAGATATGTATTGAATCAACATATATCAAGCACATTTTAATGTAATCTATTAAAATGTTGCTACAAATTAATCCTCTAAGGGGTTCAAACGTATAATTCCACTTTGCAATCTGCAGTCTGCCCCTAGACGACTTCTAACCAATTTTGACCTGCTTGACGAATAGAATCTTTCAAAGGATTCTATTATAAAGGAAGGACCGATGGAATATTTCCAATGGATTCTATTATAAAGGAAGGACCGATGGAATCTTTCCAAAGGATTTTATTCTAAGCAAATGAGAAGCATAATCTTTCCAAAGCATTCTATTCAACGGAAATAAGCAATAAAATCTTTCCAACAGATTGTATAGTACAATACATAAAATGGGTCAATAGAATAGTTGTAACCTATTCTATTCTAAGGAAAGGACTAATAGAATTATTCCAATGAAGGTTTCTTTTCTAAGGAAAGGACCAATATAATATTTCTAAAAGTTTATAAAGAATCCAGTGATGCTCTAGAAAGATGCATTTATTTAGTAATCGACCTTCTAATGAAATAGTCGAAGCGATTGCTCGTAGCTTTCTGTTATTTCTTCCAGTCGTTTGGTTTGAAGATCTGTCGCGTGGTTGTGGGGAAAAAGCATGGATCCTAAATTATTGATTGAAGTGATTATGTACTGTGATCAAAAGCCCTAGTCAGCGATTCGAAAGCCAATCGGTTAAGTCGATTCGTAAGCCCACGTGACTTACTCTTCAGAGATCTTACGACAGCGACTTCGCCCACGTGCTCCGTCTATTTCATTGGAAGGTCGATGTATTTTGTCAGTAGTGTGTTGTCGGGTGAAAGCAACACTACACTACTCGGAAATCTTGCGACGATTACATGGTTAATATAGAAGAGATAAAAAAAACAACTGAACCTTATAATTAGTTCCGTTATACATACAATATATGTGCTAATTTTTTATATTTATTCGAAACAATGTGTATTGAGAAAGTAAACATCTATCAAATGCATTTTAATAGTCTACAATACCGTGTCGCTGTGAGAAGAATATAGATGGCAAATACCGTGTTTTGTACGTATTCTACAAGTGACGACAGTTGGCCTGGTTTTCGGATGTGATTTCAGCGCTTTGCGTATAAAAATTCCAAAGACTAAATTCATAACGCATATGTGATAGTTGATTGGTCAACATCAGTTAGATTAAACGCCAAATCGGGGATAAACAATATTTTAAGGTAACCCCAGTATATATCATGCCAGAGCATTCGGGCAGCAGAAGCAAAATCATCGCAGACCGTCTGGTTTGTTTGTTAACACTTAAAACCCCTCATAGATTAATAGAAGATACACAGAATTAAATCATCCTTATAATCAGATTTATTTTATAAAACACATATTTTAGATCAATATTTTCCTATGTATATTTAATTTTTATATATATGTACATAGAGAGAGACGTTCACATAGTTCCACATAAATGTAGATATTTCCTATGCTGAGTAAAATATCTAATAAATTTATGTAATACGTAACGGATATTTATCTAATCCGAAATGTTCCCCTCTAATACTTGAAATCTCGTTTTAGTTGAAAATAATCCCGCATAGTTGTAATTTTTTATAAAAAAGGACGGATTGTCTCAAATAGGGCAATATTGAAAACTGCTAAATCTTTAGCATCCAATAGAAAAGGTTTCAATTATCTCGGAAACCATATGTTCTTTCAAGTGAATCAGTATATCCCTTCTATAAACTGACAATTTTGCAGGATATATCTCATAAACTTGATTTCTTTTTATCGCTAGGAAATATTCAGACACGAGTACCTTTTTAATACTTAAATAGTTCCCAGCTTAAATTAAGCTTTAGGTAAGTAGTTAACTAACGTCGCACTGGAGCAACACAACACAAAGATCGAAGACAACGCCTCCTTGTTTTGAACCACGGTCGGATGAAGAGTACTGGCACCCCGATCTCCAAACTTCCACAGCACGCAATGAGAACATTTGAGGCCACGACAGATTTAACATGCAGCACCAGTCCCCGCGTGCACGACGGTGTTCGGATGAACCGAGTTTCGAATTTAAAACCCTGCGGTTGCTGATCCTTTGCTCATTCAACTGAGCTACCCCGGCCCAAATTTAGTTTTAGTGAAACTCCCGAAACAATTCTTTTTCTGCATGCAACAATTTGATAGTTTACACTAAAGTGCCAGAAAAATTGGTAGACAAGTTTAATACTTGGTAGGCCTTCCATGAGAGCGCAGATATGCCTAAATACGACGGGGCATGGAATCCATAAGCTTGAGGAAGCATTATGTAAGTGTTTCTCTAACCATAATTTGGCGTGTCTAGACTTGTATTGTCCTGTTGAAAAAGGTCAAACCCCTCAGAATGAACAGGGCAGGAACGAGTAACTTGTCAGAACGGATGCTCACATATCGTTCACGTGTCAAAGACGTTTGTAGACGTACCAGGGATCTCATTGAACGCCAGTAAATAAGCACCATACCATTACAAAGCCTCCACCAGCCTGTAGAATGCCCTGTTGACATGCGGGATCCATGAGATTTTCTCCACAAACGGATAATTCCATCTGCCCGAAACTGTTAAAAAGTTGACTCGTCATACCAGGCTACTGGTTTCCTGTCACCAAGTGTCCATTGACGATGTTCCCGAGCCCAGACGAGATGCACAGCTGTGTGTCGAGTTTTCATCAAGGGTATTCGTGTTGGGAGTCTTCTAAAGTCCATATCTCTGAGAGAACGGTGCACGGTCCTCATGTTGATGTTTTTCGAGGGCCCAGTATTAAATTCCAATGTTACTTGAGGTAGTGTTGCACGTCTATCGCGTGAAACTATTCTTGCCAGCCGAAGCTGGTAGTGTTCATTCAGTCTTAAGGCCATACTGCTGTCATAGGTTACAGGTTTTATCAGGATTCTTGTAGCCATGGTACACCCTTGAAATGGTAGTACGTGGAAATCCAAACTTCTCTACCTTCTATATGCTATAACACACCTCACAAGCTCCAACTATTAAACCATATTGAAAATCGCTTCAATCTGGATAACTTGTCAACTTGTCACAACGGGCTATTTGGCATGCAAGAAAGTATTAGTTTTGATACAAATTTACAAATATAAAACCTTTCTTCATTCTAATAACAAAGTAACCGCAAATAAATAACGTTTGGAAGTCATAAACTGAAACGTAGAAAGTTATTTTTACTCTTTTCACTTCACTGGTGTGTACGTAAAATTCAATTTACATACCTAGAGTCAATTTTTATGCGACTTATTTACTGGAAAAATATATTTTATTTTCTGAAAATCTCACCCAGATGTATTGAGTAAGAAAATCATTTCCATAGATATATATTTCTCTTTGTGTATGGAAGATTAAGCACAAGAAATGTAAGGTAAGAGTTTCGATTGGTTTTCGTTTATTTTTATTTTATGTGAAGTATTCGGTCGATTTCATTTGTAATGTAACTGAAATCTCTTCCCCAGGTAAAGAAACGTCTAGAAAATTAGTTACAAATCGGATGGTATAGGGTTTTTAGTAGACAATGTAACGCGGTGAGCTCCTTCCTTAGAATAGAATCCTTTGAACAGATTCCATTGATACTTTCCATAGAATAAAACCCTTTGGAAAGATTCTATTGATACTTTCCATAGAATAAACCCCTTTGGAAAGATTCTATTGCTCCTTTCATTAGAATAGAATCCTTTGGAAATATTCCATTGTGCAACAAGGCCAATACTGGTTAAAATTCATGAAGGAAAGATTGCAGATTGTACAACGGATTTATGTGCGTGAAACTACTCAGAGGGTTAAAACTTGTTCTCTTGGGGTCTCTTGTTTATCTTGGCACTAACAGATGTTTTGTTCTATTGGAATCATCGGTATAGACCAGTTTTATTACCTTGTTTTGGTCTTTCTGTTTTTATTGGTAATTTTTGGAAGCGCTTAGACGATTGACATATTTCTAGAGCTATTACAAATTTTACCAAAGCGCACTTTAAGTTATTAAATCTTTCTACTCGGAAATTTAAAGTTATTAAATTGTTCTACAAATAGAAATCAAATTTATTAAATCTTTCTACAAATGTTAGTAAATCGTTGAATAAAAGATTTAATGATATTAAATCTTTCTGCAAAAGATTTTAGTTATTAAATCTCTACAAAATATTTAAAATTTATTATTAATTTTTCTTCAAATGGTTTCAAAGTTGTTAAATCTTTCTATAAAATATTTTAAAGTTATTAAATCTTTCTACAAAGGATTTTAAAGTTATTAAATCGTTATATAAAAGATATCAAATGTTAAACCTTTCTACAGAAGATTATAAAATGATTTAAATGTTTCTATAAAAGATTTTAAAGTTATTAAATCTGTCAACAAAATATTTTAAAGATGTTAATTTTTCTATAAAAGATTTTTAAGTTATAAATTACTTTTTCAAATGTTTTAATACTATCAAGTCTTTCTTCGAAAGTTTTTAAAGTTATTAAATCTTTCTACAAAGGATTTTAAAGTTATTAAATCGTTCTTTTAAAGATTTAATGTTATTAAATATTTCTACAGAATATTTTTAAGTTAATAAATCGATCTATAGAATATTTTTTAAAGATAAAATAAATATTTCTACAAAGGATTTTAAAGTGATTAAATCTTTCTGTAAAATGTTTTAAAGTTATTAAATATTTCTATAAAAAATTTGAATGTAATTAAATGTTTCTTCAAATGGTTTTAAAGTTATTAAATCTTTCTTCAAAAGATTTTAAAATAATTTAACATTTCTTCCAAAAACTATAAGTTCTTCAATTTTCCACAAAAATTCTCAGAACCTCTCAAAATATTTTAAATCCCATGACCCCAGCATTACACTCTCTTAGATGTTTCAGTTTTTCCCAAATTGATTTCTTCAGCATCGGAGAGAGAAACACTCCCAAACAACAAAACACGTGAAATTCCCTACGAATCACAGCCCGAAGACAAACGGCCCACCTCGTAACATTAGTAGTCTCGCATCCCATCTGCGTCCTACAACAAAAATGCAACAAAAGGATACCAACAAAAACCCGAGCGCCATTTCAAATTCAACATCATTAACTCATGAAACCCTTCGAAACTATATTGAATCCACGGAATCAGGAATGTTAATCGATTCTCACCGAAAAATAAAAATAAAGCAAAAAGAGGAAAATCATTTTCTTTTCTCATTTCTTTATTTCGTAAAGGATTTCCAGCTTAGTACGTTTTTGTCAATTTGTTACGTTGAGTGATCATTTCTACTCGGATAATCTGAATCTCATTTCTCGAGCCTTGATTTATAGATCACTATATCGCATTTCATGCAGCTTCTCTGAATCGTGACTCGCTGTGCGAAGGGATTCCGCTATTATTTATTTTCATTTTCAAAAGGGAGGGAACAATTCAAAAAGGAAGTTTCAAATTTTTGTTGTGTCGCATCCCACGTTTCATTGAATTAGGCCATTGCCGGAAGGTTTAAGCTCTTCCTTTTCATATGTGGAATCCTTTTCATTCAAATGGGAGTACTACGGTGTCTATAAGAATCATATGACTGAGGAATCTGCTTCTCTTTTTACGGTATAAACGAACTTTAATCTAAGATGACGTTTCTTGTTTTAACAGAAATAGAATGAATTTGGCCATTTCGAAAGATTTAGCCTCTTCCATTTCATACGTGCATGTCTAGATGGGAAACTACATTGGTTATAAAGAAACTATAGCAAGAGGAATCTGCTTCACCTTTTAGTAAACGTGCACTACAATGTTAAATGGCATATCTACTTCTATAACAAATGGGATGAATTAGGCCATTTCGGAAGCTTTAACCTCTAGCATTTAATGCGTGCATGATGAGATGAGTGCATTGGTTATAAAGAAACTATGGCAAGAGGAATCCGTTTCACTTTTTAGTAAAAGTGCACTACAATGTTAAATGGCATTTCTACTTCTATAACAAATGGGATGAATTAGACCATTTCGGAAGTTTTAGCCTCTTCCATTTCACACGTGTATGTTGAGATGAGAAAATACTACATTGGCTATAAAGAAACTATGGCAAGAGGAATCCGCTTCACTTTTTAGTAAAAGTGCACTACAATGTTAAATGGCATTTCTACTTCTATAAGAAATGGGATGAATTAGACCATTTCGGAAGTTTTAGCCTCTTCCATTTCACACATGAATGTTGAGATGGGAGACAACAGTGCTTATGAAGAAGATATGGCAAGGAGAATATGTTGAACGATTTAGTAAAATCGAACTACAATGTTAGATGGCATTTCTAGTTCTGATAAAAAAGTAGGAGGAATTAGGTCGTTTCGAATACTTTAACCTCCTGAATTTGATACGTGCATGTTGAGATGAGAGACTACAGTGGTAATGAAGAAAATATGGCAAGAGGAATCTGCCTAACTCTTAGAAAAAGTGAACTTTAACCCTCCTGATGGTTGTCTCGACAAGGTATCTCGTCATTAGCAAAACTGACCAGATCTTGATCTTGTCATTCTCAATATCGTGAAGACGAGATACCTCGTCATTAAAAAAATTGTTCAGATCTTGATGGATGAGATATCTCGTCGAAACCACTTATAGGGTTAGCCTAAAATAGCATTTGTAGTTCTATAAGAAATAGGATGAACTAGGCAATTTCGTAAGTTTTAAACTCTTCCATTTCATACGTGCATGTCTAGAAGTGAGACTACAGTGGTTATAAAGGAAATATGGCAAGAGGAATCTGCCTCATCTGTTTAGTATAAAGCGAATTTCAGTCTAAGATGGCATTTCCAGTTCTAACAAAAATAGGACGAATTAGGCCATTGCCGGAAGCTTTAATGTCTTCCAATTCATACGTGTATATATAAACTAGACTGCTATGCTCGTTGAAAAGAAAATATAACAAGGGGCATCTGCTTCATCCTTTAGTATAAGTGAACTACAATCTAAGATGGTATTCCCATGTCTAACAGGAGGATGTATTTAATCATTAGAATAAGTTAGGCATTGCGAAAAGTTTAACCTTTTCCATTTCACCATATATGCTGGGGAATAGAGTACAGAGGTTATAAAGAAAACATAGCAAAGGGATCAACTATTTAGAATTAACGAACTACATTGTAAAATGGAATTTCCAGTTCTGATAGAAATATAATGCATTTAAGCAATTTCAGAAGATTTAAAATTTTCCATTTTATACTTACGCGTAGAGATGCGAGTGCTATAGTGGTTAAAAGAGAATGTAATGGGGAAAACTGTTTCACCCTTTTAGTATAATTGATCTAAGGTGAAATTCTCTCATTTCTAGCAAATAGGACAAATTTGAACATTACTGGAGGCTTTGAGTTTTTCTATTTTATACTTGCATATTAAGTCGGGCCTGCAATGTTCATTATAAAGAAAATGTAACAAGTGGGAAATCTGCTTCATCCTTTAGTATAAGCGAACTACAATCTGTGATGAAATTCCTATTTCAGACAAAAATAAGACGTATTTAACCATTAGAATGCGTTATGCTATTGCCGAAAGCTTGTACCTCTTCTATTGTATACATGCATATAGATATGGGTTGTTTGGGGGTTTCATGGCGCAAGGGCCATACTTTTCCAAGCAGCGCCAAACACAAAAGCGAGGGAGGAAAACAAAGCTAAAACCAGAAGAGTAGACGAGGGTTAAATCGAAGGGAGGACTGATCACTCGGGTACCTCGGCGTTATGTAGAGATGTAAAACTTGCTTTTTTATAAAAATGCATTAAGGCGAGATCTGCTTCGTACTTTTAGTAAAAGCTAACTACAATCTAGAATGGAATTCTCATTTTCAATAGACATCACCCCAACTTTTGAAATTTGTAGGTGGATCACGAATAAGTTCCAATATCGATTCCCAACAACCTAAGAGGGGATTCTCGTTTCTAACGAAAACAGCATGAAATTACCCAGCGCGATCCGCATTTCATGTTTCGCTCTCACTCTATCTGCTATTTACTGTCCTGGCTGTCGTCTCAATGAGGCATCTCGTAATTAGCAAAACTGACCAGATATTAACAGACGAGATATCTCGTCCCTAGAAAAACTGACCTGATCTTGATAGACGAAATATGTCGTCTCTAGAAAGAACTGACCTGATCTCGTCATCATCTGTTATTTACTCTCCTGGCGGTCGTCTCGATGAGGTATCTTTAGTTAGTAAAAGTGACCAGATCTTGATAGACGAGATATCTCGCCCCTTGAAAAACTGATCTGATCTCGTCATCATCTGCCATTTACTTTCCTGGTGGTCGTCTCGATGAGATATCTCGTAGTTAGCGAAAGCGACCAGATCTTGATAGACGAGATATCTCGTCCCTTGAAAAAACTGATCTGATCTTGATCTCGTCATCATCTGCCATTTACTCTCCTGACGGTCTTCTCGATGAGATATCTCTTAGTTAGCAAAACTGAGCAGATCTTGATAGACGAGATATCTCGTCCTTAGAAAAAACTGTCCTGATCTTGATCTCGTTATCATGAAAAACGGCAATATCTTCATTCGGAATTGAATCGGCATTCATGATGACGTGTTATCTCATCATTAGCAAAATTGGTATGTTGACAGACGAGATATCTCGTCGAAACCACCTGAAGGGTTAAACAAAAGCACACCTCTCCCAGTAATCAAAACATAAACATCAAAAGTATGACTTTCGATATTACTGCTTCGGATGTGAATTAAAAGGAACAAAAGGAAACTCTTGGATTCGCCTTCAAACAGGAAGAAACGTGCCATTATGAGTAATTGGATTGTAGTAGGATTCTGAAGTTATTTAGATAGATAGCGTGCCTTACGACTGAAGATAAATAGCTCAAACTTCTTATTTTGCGAACTGAGTGGGATTAAAACTCTTCCTTTAAGATTTGTTCGTTGGTAATAATTTATGATGCTTTTGCACACGCCCTCCTCTGAGGCTAGGGATTGGTACCATGGTACCGATACACGAGGCTAGCCTCAGGAAATGTGAGAATTTTTTATACTGTTATGTTAGTCTGTTTTCTTAGTTCAAAAGTCAAATCTCTCGCGTGTTTATGATAATAAAGATGTACGGTTGTGAAAGGTTGATTGGGTTAGCACAAGGGCCATATTTAGTTAAACTGCGCTAAGCAGAAGACAGACAACATCAAGTAATGGACATACGCACATGACAAGATTTTACTGACACAGAAGAGCAATTTTGGAAACGTAAAGAAAACATTTAACATTTATACGAGTTATTACTACGTTGAGTACACTGAAAGTATATTTTTAATTCATGAAAGGACCATCATCTGATGTGGTACTAAGTCCTGAAGCGCAGATGTGAGCCACAGCAACACATTTTTCCAGGTTGGGCTAACCCAATTATACCCCTAATTTGTATTGCAATATGCTGTTAACCATCTGAACGTCATGATATATCCAAGTAGTGTAGCATTGTGTTTAGCCAACAACACAATTTATGACTAAATAGCTACGACTATTGGTTGAAAGAATCGATGGATTCTTTCAAATTTTGGAAATGTTATTGGTCCTTTTTTAGAATAGTATCCTTTGGAAATTCTGTTGGTCAATTCCTTAGAATAGAATCCTTTGGGATATATTCTATTGTTTCTTTAATTAGAAAAGAATCCTTTGGAAACAAACATTTTGTCCCTTTAGAATAGAATCCTTTTGGAAGGATTACCAACAGAATCCTTTGGAAGGATTCTGTTGGTCATTTCCTAAGAATAGGATCATTTCGATAAATTATAATGATCCTTTAATTAGAAAAGAATCATTTGAAAGGTACAAGTGGTTCTTTCCATAGAATAGAATCATTTGGACAAATTCTAATGATTCTTTAATTAGAACAGAATCCCTTGGAAATATATTAATGGTCCTTTCATTAGAATAGAATTCATTAGAAAGAATTTGTTGGTCATTTACTTAGAATTGAATACTTTGTAAATTCTGTTGTCCAATTCCTTAGAACCAGTATACTTTGGGAATAATATATTGTTCTTTTAATTAGAATAGAGTCCTTTGGAAATGTTTTTGGTTCCTTTCCTTAGAATAAAATCGTATGGAAAGATTTTATTGGTCCTTTAATTAGGAAAGAATAATTTGGAAGGATACTTTTGGTCCTTTCCTCCTTAGAATAGAATCCTTTAGAAAGTTTTTATTGCTTCCTTTAGAATATAATCCTTTGGAATGATTCTGCAGGTACTTTCCTTAGAAAACAAATCCTTTCGAAATATTCTATTTGTCAAGAAAACTTTTGAGAAGTATTGGAAAGACTGCAGGTTGTTAAGCAGAATTTTGAGTGTGAACCCCTCAGAGGATTAAAACAGGTCCAGCTCTGAATGTATTCCCCAGTGACTGCAAGAGTTCATCTACGTTTTTAGAAAAATTGTGTTAGCCCACTGTTTCTTAAGGTCTTCAATTGAGGGATGAAGTAAGATATTTCGCACTTAAACAGATAGCAAAATTGTTGGTCATTAAGAGATCATTTTAGGTAGCTGATGGACATTAAATTCCAAACGTTGGGCAATAAAAATGAAATAAACAATGCTAGTTCCAGAAAACAAAAAATGGTTTGATAATGTAATATTCGATGTTATAGCTGCTGTCTTCAATAAATCATACTGTAATACAAACAAGTCTATTCGAGTATGCTGCTGAAGGTCTTACTCTGAATGTACTCCCCGGTGACTTCAACAGTTCATTATTTCCATTTTAACCCTCCTGGTGGTTGTGTCGACGAGGTATCTCGTCATTAAAAAATTGACCAGGTCATGTTGGACGAGATATCTCGTCACTGGAAGAAAATGCGATCACGATCATTAGAGGAAAACTAACCATATCTTGATATCATTAACAAAAATCGACAGTATCTTGATGACGCGATACCTCGTCATTAGCAAAATTTGTCAGGTCCTGATGGACGAGATATCTCGTCAAAACCACTTGGAGAGTTAAATAAAATGTTTGACAGAAACGTCTTCAATTGAGGAATGAAGAATTCTTTTTCTCATTCAGTCAGATGAGAAAATTTTTGGTTATTAAGAAAGTGAGCAATTTTAGGCAGTTGATGGACATTAAATGCCAAAACATGGTCCTGTTGTATAATAAAAATCAAATAAATAACACTAGTACCAGGAAACAAAAAATGGTTTGATGATGTTAGATGTTGTATTCAATAAATCACGCT
This sequence comes from Meta bourneti, assembly GCA_933210815.1. NCBI lineage: Eukaryota > Metazoa > Arthropoda > Arachnida > Araneae > Tetragnathidae > Meta > Meta bourneti. Next base: position 94,666,869 of record OW119934.1, read on the forward strand.
GTAAACATAAGCCTATTGGAATATGCCGCTATAGGTCTACTCCTGAAAGTATTCCGCGGTGAATGCAACAGCTTATTTTCTTCACTTTTACAAAAAGTGGGCTAGTCCACTATTTCCGAAAAGTCTTCAATCAAGGGATGTAGCATATGTGATGGCAGAATTTTGGTTACTAACCCCCAAGTGTTTCGACGAGATATCTCGTTCCAGATCTGGTCAATTTTGCTAAGGATTAGGTAATTCGAAGAGACAAAACTGCTCTGTTACTCCAGGGGAATGAATTTCCAAGTAGGAAAAACAAATTGTCCCTTGCCCAGAATTGGTGACAATTTGGAACAGGTTTTTGCACCAGAGGCTAGCCACAACAGGGCAGTTTTCGAATCGAAGATAAACCGCGAGGAGGGTTATGGGATCTTTTAGGTCGCTAACAGACAATAATTTTCATAACTTGAGAGACTGTTGTGTCAAACACAAATATTGTTTTTGATGATGTCAGATATGTATATTACTTCAAAAAATCAGACTGTAATGCAAATATAATCAATTAGAATATGTTGCCGACTGGAATATCTTCGTTGACTGCAACAGATCATTTTTTCCTTTTTTACAAAATGTAGATTAACCCACTATTGCCGAAAGGTTTTCAATTAGGGATGTAGCATAACTTTCTCATTCAAACAGATGGCAGTAGGTAGGTAGATAGTTGAATCTATATCGCACTGCGAGCAAAGCAACGGGCTATTGGCGATGGTCTGGGATTTATTCTGAGAGGAAAGATCCGAGGACAACATCCCGTAATTTTGAACCACTGACACAGATGGCAGGATTCGGTTGTTTAGTGTGTATGTATACACTAGAAATCACGAAAATAGACCAAAATATTTATACTTTTCTTTTGCTTCAAAATATTTTTCCCGACTCCTTAGCTTTTAAACGATACCAAGATCTTGCAAATATTCAAAATAGTTTTCTCGTTACAAAGATTTTTCGTTAGGTATTGTCACCGTGTACAAACATGTTTCCAAAACTTGAAACTCATTTTCTAAAGAACTGTGTTTTTACAATAGGATGCTTCGTTCAAACAGTGATAACTCAACAATGAATTTATCTATCATTATCTTTGTATCATTACAATCTATGTAATACAGTGGATGTTTTGACTCTCAGTCAGAGTTATTAGTTTAATGAATTTTTAGTTGATTTTTAAATGTTAAAATTCCTGAAGAAATCTTGATTTTTTAGACTTCTTTGGTGAAAAAAATTGTAAACAAATAAACCTATTCTCTAGCAATTTGATTGAGAATCAAAACATCATGAATATTAGGAAAAATTGCCAACAGGAATTGTCTTTCTGAACAAATTAGAATTTGAGATATCACTGTTCAAAAACATGCTAATTAGCTAATTATTAGATAATTAATGATTAGCTTAATCTGTTTTTTCGCACTGAAATGATATTAAGCAGAAACCAGTGACCTATTGTAAAAAACTGGATTTTTAAAGTCAGAATAAAAATCTCGTGTACACGTACACCTTAAGTATTATTTTAGGTAGCTGAGAGACATTAAGGACATGATTAACATTAGACTTAAAGGACTATTAAGTTATAAAATAAAATAAATACAACTAGTCTAAGAAAACAAAATAGTTGATGTTAGATTTGTTTCATTCCCAATACTGCTGCAATCAATCAACAATATACAGGGTGAGTCTAAACTAATAATACAAACTTCAGGGGGTGATAGAACACAACGAAACAAACACTTTTTACCATAGAATGTATGGTCGCTAGAGGGCGCTTTCCATTTCCGCAGAAACACACGATCCGACGCAAGTTGGAAAGAAGAGGCAGGAAATATGGAAACAACGCTTTCATGTCAAATAAACATCAATAACTGCTTGCCAAAACGAAATAATACAATTAAATTTGCATAAATTAAAGATAAGTACAAGGAACAACGGGTAAGAAAGAAATGACATGTACAAAACATGAAAAACATTTCACATGGAAATGAAACGACATGTATAAACATCAGTCGGTAAGTACAACTCAAATGCACAGTAAGGATTCCCGTGTGATCTGGAAAATACCAGGCATTTCGCGGACTTCTGCCGCAGCTACTGAAAACCTGGCAACAAGATCTTCATGAACCTCAATGGGGGTCTCATACATGTCAGCGTGGTAACTTCCCCTTTCCGAGAGTTGTCGGTGCAAACGCGCAAAAATCTCGTGTTGCGGAATGCACCTGTTAGGAAAGCGATCTCGGTAAAGGCGTTGTGCATGCCTGCCATTACCTTCGGCCAGACCGTAAACAAAATGCATGTCTGCTTTCACCGCATTTGAATATTCAGCCATTTGCAGTCGGACTGACGTTGAAGTGTTGATATATTTATGGAGCACATGGCCCCGCAGGGGCCTAAATCTCCGATGTTGAACATAGAGCTTGACTTATTGGAATTTGCCTTGTTGAGTTAAGTATTGAAATTAAAAGCTAGATAATAATAAACAAGAATCCGGTAAAATTTAGGAGTTAGGAAGAATAAGGATCAATTTTAATTAAATAAGTCAGTGATCTCAGCTGCCCAGTGTGAGGGTGCGCCTAGGTCTGGATTTATTTTGAGGAAGGGTTGGGTCGTAGATTTCTATTTCCTGCACCGCTGCATTGTGACTATTATTAATTTGGAGGAGGAATTTGCGAGAGATTTTATAGATAAATTTTCTTATGGTTGGGACGACTGACGTTGGGTGCGAAAACCTCCGCTTTTATACAAGCGTTTGACTGCGCTCTCTAGCGGCCAACCGCTGCACTTGCGACCATACATTCTATGGGGAAAAGTGTTTGCTTCTTTGTATTCTATCACCCCCTGAAGTTTGTATTATTAATTTAGACTCACCCTGTATAAATGTATTTTATATTCATTTTCTATTAGCCTCTTTTATTTTAAACTGTTTCCTTCTCAAATTTCTTCCTTGTTCTCTTTGTTTTATGTTGGCAAAGCACTTCAGTATTAGGTTTATTTTAATACTTAGTCTGACAAAATATTGATAAAGAAATAAAACGATTGTATTGATTGCTGAGATTGAAATGGAGATAGAAATCCTGTAGTCGCTTCTTAAGTTATACTTGTCTGAATATATTTGTTTATCAATGATCTCGCAGGCAAACAAATAGCCATGAAATCGCTTAGTTGAACATCGATGATTGTGGAATCTCACTCAAAAAGCAACGACGCAACACTGAAAAACCCAGCACCATTTTGCAAAATCTTTCCTCGGAATATTCAATCAAAACACATTACCCAATCAGAAAAGGTAAAGGCGGTCGTAAATGAGTATAAAATATTTGTAAAATGATCATTAGAAATGAAATAAAGGTACGTAAACAAAAAACGAGAAAAGCTATTGATTAAAGATTTAGAACATATTAGGTCGTTAAAAAACCGTCATGTTGCAAGAAGGCAGCTGGCGATGGAACATTCTTTGCGTTATTTACGAGGCTTTGGGTACATCAGGTAAATATTTGTTTTTTACCTGGGCCGGTTTTCCATTTTTTGCTTATCTTAAAACCGCCGAGTTCGAATGAACTATTAAACTCCGTAATTAGCATAACGGTTAAGCGAATTACATTCTTCGAAACTAAATGAATGCTACCTTCTAATGAGTATTAAATTGATTTTTCTCTTTTGCTTCTGTTGATCGAAAACTTAATATCATTGATTTGAAGTCTTAATGAAAATACCGATTTCATATTGAGAAACATTTTTTTACTTTCATAGAATTAACAAAAGCTATATCTTAACTTCTAAATAACCTTTTAATAACAAATTTGTATTTAACCCTCTTGGTGGTTGTCTTGACGAGATATCTCGTCGCTAGCAAAACTGATCAGATCTTGATGGACTATAGGTCTCATCATTGGAAGAAAACGTACCAGATCTTGGTCTTATAATCATAAAAAACCGTCAATAAAAGTTTTGAAGACGAGATATCTCGTCATTGGCGAAATATCTATAGTCAGAAATCACTTGGAGGGTTAAATTAAGCTGAGATGACCAAAACAACATTCTTATTTGGGGTAAATTAGAAAATATTGCTACTCGTAGGAAAGTAGAAAAATATCTTTCATAAAAATAATTTGAAGAGTGAGGTGCCAGCTCAGGTGTTTGCCTAGTTATCTGACCGTGGTTCGAAATTACGTGGTGTTTTCCTCGGACTTTCCCTTGGGAATTGATCCCGTACCGTCGCCAATAGCCCGTAGTATTTCTCCAGTAAGACGTTAATTGATTACTACTACCATTACCATAAAAGTAAATGAATAAAAAATTACTGCTTTGTATTCAACTCAAATTCTTGAAAATTAAATCTTTGAGCTTTACAAAATTTCCGAGTATTGTCCCCACAATACACTTTATGACTAAATAACCACATACAGGATCAAACATTCTATGGATACTTTCAACCTTTAGACTCTGGGTCCTTTTCTTTGACTGGAACTCCTTGGAGATAGTCTATTTTTCCTTTCCTTAGAATAGAATCCCTTGGTAAGAGTATATATTGATAATTTCCTTAGAAGTGCATTCTTTGGAAAGATTCTATTATTCATTTCTTAGAATGTAATCATTCAGAAAGATTCTATTGCAAAGGTCAAAACTGGTTAGATGTCATGCTCGTTAGGGGTTTAGGGTCTAAGGGATCTTTTCGAAATTTCATTTTCCCTTTCAAGAACACCACGCTAAAAAAGGTTTTTAAACTTTATAGATTAACACCAATCACCATATATGAAAGAAGGTCACGCATAACAGAAATTTAGTTTTTGTAAGCCAACCAATGGTCTTTCGAAAGGATTCACTTCCAAGGAAAGCAGAGCCAAGGTAGCCCAGTTGGATGGGCAACGGATTAGCAACCGGAGAGTTGCGAGTTCAAAACTCGGTCCAGCCAAAGACCATGTACGCTGGGGCTGGTGCACGTTAAATCTGTCGTGGCCTCAAATGTCCTCACTTTGGTGTGGTGTGGAAGTTTGGAGAGAGGGATGCGAGCTCAGGTGTTGTTCTCGTTATCTGACCGTGGTTAAAAATTACGAGGCGTTGTCCTTGGATCTTTCACATCGTGATTGATCCCGGACCGTCACCAATAGTGCAACAACCCACAATAGTTGTGCTGTTCCAGAGCGACGTTAATTAACTACCTATCTACCATCGAAAGAAAGCAATAGAATAATTCCAAATGATTCTATTCTAAGGAAAGAACCAGTAGAATCTTTCTAAAGGTTGAAACAATGCATGGATTCTTTCAACCTAAAGATGTGGTTAATTTGTCATTAGTATGTTTTGAGGTAAAAGCCATACTACACTACTTGGACATCTCGCTCATAGGGTTAATGTGCCTTGAATGTTTAACCCTTTGGATATAGGGACCGGCAGAACCGGCCGAAAGTTTCGTGTCCCCTCGTTACGAAAGGGGCTCGGATTCTTTCAGACCTCAAAATCCTGAAGAATTGCCGAAGCTCATTACTATTTCCATCCCCTCTTTTCTGTGCTACAAAGAGACCAGTGCGTGAATACCCTTATCTCCCCGTTGACAAAGATATCAGGGTTATCGACGGGGATCCTCGCAAATTGTTTATCCTCGAGCATCTATTCTATGAGAGGTTGAGTAAATGAAAAGAGATACACTTAAAGAGTCACCGCCGCCCTTTCAGTTTACCCGGGAAGAATCTGTTTCTTCTAGGCATACCCACGACCCAACAATAGAAACCGGCACATTAGGTGGTAATGGGAAGACACATATTCCCTCTCCTCCTAGAGAAAAACATTGTAAAGACCGTTTCGGCCGGTTTCAGTTAGTTGCCTGTAAAGCCGTTGGGCCGGCTGCCTTAACCAAAGATGGAAACGATATTTTGCCTCGACGTATGCAGATGGTTAAACAACTAGCTTTAACCTTTCCATGGAGGTTGGACGCCACACATGAAAGGCTCAATCGGTTATTTGCAAATACATGAATGTTTACCATTTCAATTGATCATCGGAATTTTCCCACTTGTTCCTGCGATTAAAATTGTATTGGACTTAAACACTTCCAATGAAGAATTGCCGCTATAGATTTAAATACTCTAGCAAAGTTCCTCTGTCCAATAATTCGACCGTTCGTTAGAAAAGCAATAGTTTCTACTCTGTTTTTAGCACATATTCGCGACTTATATGCTTTTTACATCACTAAATGACAATATTCCGAAGAATATAATTTAGCTAACTCAAGCAATCGATTATGCAAAGATAATCAATAAATCGGCCCCCTTGTGCTTGAGGTATCAGTTCGGCTCTTGTATAATAGTTTTGTTAAAACAACACTTGATCTCAGGTGACTTTTAATTTCGCGTCGTTTGAAAAAAGATCAAGCCAGATCGAAAGGCCCATACTTTAATTTAGATTCATTCAATTGAAATAATCCGTTTCAGAAATCACTCGTGCATTCGATGTTCATTTCCTTCGCAGGAAGGCTTTTAAAATAAATGTTTTTCATAACATCGCGTAGCTGCATTTTAATCGCTGTTAAGTGAATTAATTAAGAGAGAGCGAGGATTGACATTTTATTTGTTATGTTAGGGTAGGGAGCTATTAATACGGCTATATGGGAGTAGATTTGAAAGTTTTCGATACAATATCGCCCCGCATATGGAGTCTATTGCTAAAATGCATTGGGCCAAACTCAAACTATTATTACGACTCAAAACTGGAGTAGCTTTTGAAAGTTTTCAATACAATATCGATTTCGGTATATTGAGTCTATGCTAAAATGCATTGGAATAAACTCAGCCAAACTATTAATACAGCTAAATTGGAGTAGCTTTTGGAAGTTTTCAATACAATATCATCTCGGTATGTAGAATCTATTGCTAAGATGCATTGGAACAAACTCAACCAAACTATTATTATGGCCAATTAGAGTAGCTTTTGAAAGCTTTCGATACAATATCTCCTAAATATATGGAGTCTATTGTTAAAATGCGTTGGACCAAACTATTAAACGGCTAAATTGGAGTAGCTTTTACAAGTTCTCAATACAATATCACCTCGGTATATTGAGTCTGTTGCTAAAATGCATTGGACTAAACTCAACCAAACTATTATTACGGCCAATAGGAGTAGCTTTTGAAAGTTTTCAATACAATATCGCCTGAATATAAGGAGTCTATTTCTAAAATGCATTGGGCCAAATTCAATCAGATTTGACTTAAATACTATTTGGTACTTGGGGTTCCGATTTGTAAAGGGAAGAAAATAGTTTCGCATGTGCTTCCACGAGAAAAAAGAATTGTTATTATAATTAAATATATCGTAGGCTTACAAGTGTAAACGCTAAACATCATTGGACCAAACTCAACTAAAATTGATTTCCGGTGATCTAAAAATTTATTCCGGTGATAAAAAGTAATTGTTATTGTACATTAAAATCAAATATATCTTCGACATACAAGTTAAATACAGTGTCAAAGATTTCAAGATATGAGTTTTTAATTTTTCCACTTCAGAATGTGATAATCTTTAGACTGAAGTCCACTGAACCATTTTTTTCTTAGCATGAAGGTTAGATTTTTCTGGTAGGTAGGTATTTTAATTAGCGTCGCACTGGAGCAACACAATGGGCTATTGGCGACGGTCCGGGATCAAAACCGAAGGGAAAGATCCGAGGACAATACCACGTTATTTCGAACCACGGTCAGATGACAAGGTCTCACCTGAGCTGACGCCCTACTCATCAAACTTCCACATCACGCAAACGTGAGCACATTTGAGGCCACGACAGATTTAACGTGCAGCAGCACCCATGTACACGACGGTCTTTGGTTGGATTCGAACTCGTAACCCTCCTGTTGCCTAATCCGTTACTCTTCCAACAGGGCTACTGCGACCATATTTAGAGATAATTATTATATAGTATATTGCAATTAATTATAGGAAATTTATAGTTATGTCAAACATTACATTTATTATAGAGGTCAAACAACCAAGAGTACAAAGCTGAAATTGGGCTACATTGTCTTAGAAATTCCTCTAAACCGATTTCTATGAAACTGAGAATAATGCAATGTATAATATTCCGAATATTAAATTCATTGATTACATAATATTGCATACTAAAAGTTAACTTTGAAAAGTACCACTACGCAGATTTAGTTTCTTCTCTTTAATATTATAGAACGAGGGTAAGTCAAAAATTATCCGCACTTTCGCTATAACACATCTTTAGGTTTGTCACATTACCTTCTGCGCATGCATGCTTAGAGTTGATACTACTGTGGTCACGTTACCGAAGTCTGACCTGGATAGCGTCATTTTTCTTGCTTCTGCTTCACTGTAAACATGACCGCTCCTCTAGAAGTGTACCGAGGAGGAATAAAGAGCAGTGATCCGATTTCTAGGGTCGGAAGGTGTGCCAGGGGCTGAAATTCATCGGAGCCTTACAACGCAATACGGGGACAGTAGTGCTCTACCACATATAAGTGTGTATGAGTGAATCGAGAAATTTAAGAGGCTCAACAAACATGATGCATGAAGAAGCAGCAGGACTCCCGTCAACCTGCACCACTGACGAGAAAATTCTAAGCTCGAGAAATGGTACTGGTGTAACGTCCCTAACAGCGCAGTATCAGAGGTCAGCACCACTGACTTCCGGCCGAAAATTCCCGAAACATCTGTCGCAGCCGTCCAGATGGTTTTTAGAGGTGCAGGTGATTCAACTGTTTTCCCTGAAAAATCTGGCGACAAAAAGAGAACGATTGGAAAGCTCGAGCTGAGCAGAAGTTTGTTTTTGTGGGTCTCGATTTTGGGGCAAAGCCGTCGAGGAGATCCATGTATGCCTGTTTTGCAGCGCCCATGACCTAGGGATACAAATCCCTATTGTAAAATATTGTACATATCGATATTATAAAATAAAAACGTTAGTTTATTTTGTAATTTGGGCTCTTTCGTTGTGTTGACCACTCGGCCCACTACGTTACACTGGCAAACTGGCATCGACAATGTAGTGTATTCTCTGCAGATTAGACGGACATAGAAGTGGGGGAAGCGATGCATAAATGGTTGAATGACCAACCGAAAACCTTCTTGGAGGGAATAGGGAAGCTTGTGGACCACTGGACCAAGTGCATCGAAAAAGGAAGGAGACTATGTAGAAAAATGACAAACTTGTTCAACCCCTACATTTGTGTAAATAGATTGAAAAAAAAGTGCGGATAATTTTGGACTTTCCCTCGTAGCCTTATAAAATTCAGCGTGATAGGGGCATTATTTCGGAAGATATGATTAAAAGTCTGTGAAGGTAATTTAACATTAAGTGCTCCAAATTGTCCATACATATAATCCAGAAACGGCTGGACCAAATGTGTCCTGAAACTTAATATTACACACAGGTTGAAATTTAATGTAGATTCGAAATTCGGCGTCAAAATTGGGTGTTGCCTTTAAAAATTCTGAAGTTTGTGCTCCCTTTAAGATAAAGACGGCCTATTAAGCAAATTTTAAGCATATAAATTTAGAGAATACGTTATTCCTTATCCAATGGGAATGATTATTGTCATTGCATGAATTCAACATTTCAACATAACATGACATTTCCCTATGCTTGCCAGGCTCCGATCTGGCCATTTGAAAAAGATGATATTCTTTGATGGCCAGAAATCCTTTCCCACCTGTACAAAGTGCAACCTATTACCAGCCTCTCCCTCACATCCTGAATTGCATTGGAGCCATACACGAAGACATTTTAAGGACCCATCTGCCATTGCCCAAAAACTTTTTTCCCCGATTCAATGACTTAGTGTAATTTGTTTTTTACACTCGGTAAGAAAAAAGAAAAGGACATTTCAATGCACAGAGAGAGTAAGGGAAGTTTTCATATCTACAGTTAGAAGGGCAGGTAATTAATTAACGTCGCACTGGAGCAACACAGCGAGCTATTGCCGACGGTCCGAGATCTATCCCGAAGGGAAAGCACCGAGGACAGCACCACGTAATTTTGCACCACGGTCAGATGACGAGGCAACACCTAAGCTGGCACTCCACTCTCCAAACTGCCACACCAAACCAAAGTGATGACATTTGAAGCCACGACGGATTTAACGTGCACCATCCCCCGGTACACGACGGTCTTCGGCTGGACCGAGCTTCGAACTAGCAACCCTCCGGTTGCTAATCCGTTGCTCTTCCACTGATAGTTTACTTTACCTTGTGTTACCTAAAGGGAAACATAAATTTTACCTTGTGTTACCTAAATGGAGACATAAAATTTTAGAATTAGCACATAATGCTATTTTTCTGCATATCATGGATTTAAGCGTACTTTAGAAAGAATAGAACTATCATTTTACTGGCCAGAGATGAAGGCTGAAGTAAAACAATACTGTGAGAACAGATCCGATCAAAGTCTTAAAATTAGGGTAGAAAGACCTAAAAATGTTTGGGAGTTTGTTAATGTTAGTTGTATTGGCTCCTCTCCTTATGCTAGAGAACATAAGTATGTGTTAACTATAAGAGATCAAAATACTGTTTGTTAAAAATCCTTACTTTTTAAAGCCATCTGCGATGCTATGCTATTTTTTCCAAACGTATGGAATTCCTGAAATTATTGCATCTGATCGAGGGAAAAATTTCACAATCGAGTTAAAAATCGAATTAGATGAAATATTAGGTGTCGCTCCATGGTTAAAGTGTATGTACACTAAAAATCAAGAAAATTGACCAAAATATCGATGCTTTTTTTCTATTCATTCAAAATATAAACTCCTTAGCTTTCAAACGATGCCAAGATCTTGTAAATATTGGAAGTTAAGGGGTTTTGTTAGGTACTGTCACCATGTACAAATATGTTTCTAAAGCTTTAAACTCAATTTCTGAAGAACTGCATTTTTGCATATATGTATCATTATAATCTATAATACAGTGGATGTTTTGACCCTCAGTCAAAGTTATTAGTTAAGAAATGAATTTTTAGTTGATTTTTAAATGTTAAATTCCTGAAAAAATTTCAATTGTTAGACTTCCTTGGTGAACAAATTATAAAAAACTGTTCCATCTAGCAACTTGATTGAGGGTCAAAACATGAAGAATAATATTAGGAATAACTTAAAACAGGATTGTCTCTCTGAACAAAGTAGAATTCGTGATATCACTGTTCAAAAACAGACTAATTAGCTAATTATATCTAAATTAGGTAATTAATGTGATTATATATATAGCTTAATCTGAATATTTCACACTGAGCTCCCCTCAGTGTGAAACATTCAGATTAAGATAAGCCAATTGAAGCACAAGCCTATAGTATAAAAATTGCATTTTAAAGTCAAAATTTTAAAAAATCTTCTAGTGCATACGTACGCCTTAAGGTTTCATGTTCAGTAGTCGCGTAGTTTTTAATGAGGATATAGAATGCGGGAATATTCCAGAAACCCCGCGGAAAGTAGAGAAAATCAATTTCGGCGAATCTAGAGAAGTTGCTGAAGGAAACAAATGAGCTTACCAATCATCAGAGATCACAATTAAGTAAAGTTATTTTCCAGTTTTCCGATTTCTTTTCTGGGAAAATGGGTAGAGAGAGGAATAAGGTTAAAATGCATGAGATTAAGATAAAGGAAAGAAACGAGTAAAACTATTCTTAGATGCAAAGTACCTATGCCAATGAGAGCTCGAATGCAAGGTACGTAGGTAGTTAATTAACGTAGCACAGCAGCAACGCAACGGACTATTGGCGACAATCCGGCAGGTAGGTAGTTATTTTAATTAACGTGGAGCAACACAATGGGCTATTGGTGACGGTCCAGGATCATCCATGAAGGAAAAGATCCGAGGACAAGACGTAATTTTCAACCATGGTCAGATGACTAGGTCAACACCTGAGCTGGCACCCCACTCTCCAAACTGCCACACCCCACCAAAGTGAAGACATTTGAAGCCACGACAGATTTAACGTCCACCAGTCCACTCGTACACGACGGTCTTTGGTTGAACTGAATTTAGAACTCGCAACCCTCCTGTTGCTAATCCGTTGCTTTTCCAACCGGGCTATCGCGGCCCTCGTTCAAATACAAAAGCTACTAGATTTGGATTTGAATTAACCGTCAGATTCAGTTACCCCACATGTTGTGTAGATTTTGAGCCATCTGTATAATTTCTGTATTTATTTGAGCCATTTGTATAATTCCTTTAAGTATTTGAGCCATCTGTATAATTTCTCTAAGTATTTATTTGAACCATCTGTATAATTTCAGCAAGTATTTATTTGAGCCATTTGTATAATTTCTTCGCATCAGCACGTAAACGTGTTGATACGGAGCAAAGCTGAATGGTAAATAACAGAACTGGTACTCACTTTCTCATAACCCAGGAATGGGTAAAAGTAGGAATTGTAAAGATGATTCCAAGTTGAGAGAATGGCTAGAATTCACTTTCAGAAACGTTATTGGCATTAAAAATGTATGAGAGAGAATATTTCGAATACGTGAATTAAAAGTTGAGATGACAGATGAGCGATTGTTAACCCTCCTGGGGGTGGTTGTCTCGACGATATATCTCGTCATTGGCAAAACTGACCAGATCTTGATGGAGAAGGTATCTAATCAATAGAAAACTAGATCTTGATCTCGTCATCATAAAAAAATTAGCAATATCTTGATGGTGAGATATCTCGTCATTATCAAAATAGATCAGATCTTGATGGACGAGATATCTAGTAAATAGAAAGCTAGATCTTGGTATCGTCATTATCAAAAAATCGTAAATATCTTGATGGTGAGATATCTCGTCATTAGCCAAATTGATCATATCTTGATGAACGAAATTTTCCGTTGAAAACCACTGGAAGGGTTAAAAAGGCGATCAGTAGGGGTGTTCAAGTGTTAATGCATCTGGTGGTTGTCTCGACGTGGTATCTCGTCACTAGTCAAAACTGACCAGATCACCTTGACGAACGAGATTTCTCATCATTAGAAGAAAACTAACCAGATCTCTCGATCTCGTCATCATCCCAAAACCGGCAATATCTTGTTGACGAGACATCTCGTCATTAGCAAAATTGATCAGATCTTGGTGGACGGGATATCTCGTCGAAACCACTTGGAGAGTTAATCAAGTATTGGATGAGGTAATGATAATGGTAATTAATTAACGACACACTGGAGCAACACAACGGGCTATTGACGACCGCCCGGGATCTATCTCGAAGGTATAGACCCGAGAATTACACCACGTAATTTTGAACCACGGTCAGATGACGAGATAAACGTTTGGATTGGCACCCTATTCTCCAAACTTCCACACAACGCCAACGTGAGGACATTTGAGGCCACGAGAGATTTAATGTGCACCAGCCCCCGTGTACACGACGGTCTTTATTTGGGACGAATTGGATGAGAGGTGGGACAAGATGCGGTAGTATAGCCTGAGCGACTGTAGGAGACGAGTGGAAGCCAATGGTGGCTTGTGACATACCTCGTACAGGCTTTTGACGGGGAAGTGAGAAAAGCACCGGAACAGGTCATCAGTTTAGTGTGATAAACCATGTCGAGCTTCCTTAGGATAGATGGACGGGCAGAGCAGTAGGCTGCACAGCCGCAATCCAATCAATCTGGAGCGAATAAGAGCATGATAAATATTTAACATTGAGGACCGCGCGCGCGCGCGTTCCGTTCCCCAAGATGTATTTAAGAGAACTTTTGAGAGCTTTTCCCCCAAGACTGCCATAAATGCTCGACGTGGGATTGAAAGGTTAGTTTCTTGTCAAAAACAAAGCCTAGAAATCCTACACTTTCCACCACTGCGATCCTGGTATCCACCAGTGCCTTGATGCAGATTCCAACGTCGCCAGAAATGTACTCAGGATGTTTTCTGTGCGGAAAAGCTGAAACTATTTTCGTCACTAGTAAAGGATTGTGCAGTAAAAATATGAAGATTTTAAAAATTACAGAAGCAGGGTAGAGTAATTGATTCAATATGAATTTCCGAAGATTGAGGTTGCCACTTTCTCCACCTCGCCCTATTATTATACATTACGCGATTTACGAATAATGTATTTTCAAATAACCGACTGACTAAATAACCACATTTATTGGTATTTATGATCCATGGATTGTGTCAACATTTAGAAAGATTCTAATGCTCCTTTCCTTAGAATAGAATCCCTTGGAATTATTCTACTGCTCCTTTCCTTTGAAGTGAATCCTTTGGGAAGATAACATTGGACACTTTCTTAGAATCCTTTCGTAAGATTCTGTTGATCATTTCCTTAGAATATTCCCTAGGGATTCTATTCTATTTCGCCTCTTATAAAATAACAATCCTTGGAAGTGAATCCTTTGGAAATATTTCATTGCTCCTTTCCCTTAGAATAGAATCCTTTGGAATTTATCTACTGCTCCATTCCTTCGAAGAAAATCCTTTATAATTTATCTACTACTCCTTTCCTTCGAAGTGAATCCTTTGGAAAGATACCATTGGACATTTCCTTAGAATATAATCCTACGGAAATATTCTTCTCCTCTCCTTAGAATATAATATTTTAGAAAGATTATATTTAACAAAGGTCAAAACTGGTTAAAAGTCATGAAAGGATGACTGTAGGTTCCAAGATGGAATTATACTTTTGAACCCCTCGGAGGCTTAATATGCTTCTCAATAATAAAATCGCACCACATTGCGTCATCATAGATAATAATTATATAGAGCATTACAGAATTCCATATTCCGTCACGCAATCAATTATTCCCTTTCGTCCAGTATGAGATGAGCAGAGCACTTTCCTTAATATTAAAGAGGTATGAATAATAACCAGAGCAAATAAAATATTATGCTTGAAGACGAGGCAGCAAATCATGTGTACGTCATTAAGAACTTTCTATGGAAGCGATAGGATTGGTTGGTTCATTAGCGTAATGATGTGTGTTTAAGAGTGCAATAAAGAGACTCTCTATATGAAGTTAAGGTTCACGCACTTAAGAAAGAAACACATTTATTTACTTAGAATAGGTTGCATTTTAACCCTATGATTCCTAGATTTGCGAGTAGTGTAGTATTGCTTTCGCCCCACAACACATTTAATGGCTAAATAACTACATGTTTTGATTGGGAAATTCCATGGATTCTTTCAACCTCTGATAGATTCTATTGGTCCTATCCTTAAAACAGAATCCTTTGGAAGATTCTATTGGTGTCCATTCCTTAGAATATAATCCTTTGGAGAATTTTTTTATCCCTTTCTTAGAATAGAAATCTTTCGAAATACTCTATTACTTCTTTCCTTGGAATAGAATCCTTTGTTAAGATTCTATTGGTCTATTATGTAGAATAGAATCCGTTGGGAAAATTCTATTGTTTATTTTATCATAATACAATCATTTGGAAATATTCTATTGGGATACTTTCCTTAGAATAGAATCCTTTGAAGAATTCTTTTGGCCCCTTTCTTAGAATATAAATCTTTAGAAAGATTCTATGATTTCTTTCATAGGAATAAAATCCTTTGTTAAGATTATATTGGTTCATTATGTAGAATAGAATACTTTGGTAAGATTCTACTGGTCAAGAGGTCAAATTGGTTTAGAAGGTATGCAAGAAACGGAAGAATTCCATGCAAGTTGGAAGGTTGACTTATTCGTATGAACCTGTCAGAGGGTTAAGGACAAGGATGAATTATTTAATATAATAAAAGTTTTAACCAGTTGTCTGTCAGTATAGAAATTCAGATATGTATTATAATATTTATCTATTATGTTAAATCGGAAAAAGTGTTTTTCTAAACACCTTTTTAAAGTCCAACCGCTGAACATTCTGTTTTCTCTTAACATTTGTGAGTGTATTTGAGAATATATAGCATCACGGATGCAATACCGCCATAACTTGAAAAATGAACTTCGAGTCTGTGCAACTGCCTTTTACTGGAATCTAGTTGCGGCAGTTTTACAGCATGCTGAAGCATGTGTTTAGTCTTTCGATACGTAAAACTAGAAATTCATTTTTATAGTTATGACCCTTTTGCAGAAGGGTTTGATATTTTAAAAATTTGCCAAATGGTGCCAATTGAATGGAAGAGTATGATCTCATGGAAAGAATATTTTTATTCAAAACGATATTTTTATAAAACGACGTTATTATTTACTAGCGATACATTTAGTTAAACAAATACGTTCTTATCCAGTTATTGATGTAATATGAATTATCAACATTGAGTAAGTTAACCCTCCCGGTGGTTGTCTCGACGAGGTATCTCGTCATTAGCAAAACTGACTAGATCCTTATGAACAAGATATC
Source organism: Meta bourneti (assembly GCA_933210815.1). NCBI lineage: Eukaryota > Metazoa > Arthropoda > Arachnida > Araneae > Tetragnathidae > Meta > Meta bourneti. The sequence goes on from OW119934.1 coordinate 94,683,162, forward strand.
TCCATTAGAAGAAAACTGATAAAATTTTGATGGACGATGTATCTCTTCATTAGTAAAACTGGCCAGATCTTGAAGGACGAGATATCTCATCATCAGAAGAAAACTGACCAAATCTTGATGGACGAGATATCGCGTCAATAGCAAAACTGACCATATCTTAATGGAAGAGATATCTCGTCATTAGAAATCTGAATAGATCTTGATCTCGTCATCATAAAAAAATCGGCAATATTTTGATGACGTGGTAACTTGTCATTAGCAAAAATGGTCTGATCTTGATGGACGAGATATCTCGTCGAAACCACTTGGAGGGTTAATCAAATATGTTATGTCAACTTTCCTGGTGATGGACTTGACGAGGTATCTCGTCATTAGCAAAAATAACCTGATCGTGATGAACGAGATATCTCGTCATTAGAAGAAAACTAGCCAGACCTTGATCTCCTCATCAGCAAAATTGGTCAGATCTTGATGGACAAGATATCTCAAAGAAACCACTTGAGGGTTAATTGCTGAATTTTAAGATTGCCATTTGAAATAAATAATAATGCTAATTGAAAGAAAAGATTGTGGTAATATGAATATTTTACCAAGACATATTATTTTAATTTCGAAAAAATCTGGGACTAGAACAATGTTTTATGATGTTATCAAAGAAGATTTTAAATGTTAAGGTATCCGACTACCTTTAAAACGCGATTTTCGGCGGAAATTGCGATTTTCCAAATTTGATATAATATGAAAGCCCGATTTCTTATCTTTCCAAATCTGTTTAAATTTTGTTCCTACCATGCATAGAACGTAAGATACAGGTCTTTTAATACTACATAGTCGACACTTTTTAAAACCGGAAGTGCCTTTCTGCAAACAGGAAGTGAACGTAAAAGTTTGTTTACATTCTTATTTTAACAAATTAAAGCGTTAAAATTTGCTCTGAAGTGTGGATTTTTTTTTATTAATTAAAAAAAATTAATTAAAAAACTACTTTTTACACAAAAATACATCTGGCAATCATGTTTAACTTCACAATCTGGCATCAAACTTGAGTTTCAGTTTGTACACAATTTGAACTCGTGATTTTCGATCGTGCGTTCAAAAAGTTCTACAACTTGATAATTCTTCTTGCATAAAGTGATTTTTCTTTACAAAATGGGAAAGAGTATTGCCAGGAAGAAGAAACACCACTTCAAAGGTAATCAACACTCTAAAACACTGAAGACTAACAGTCTTGAAGATCCAGTGTGCACAGCCAGTGCTTCAAAACTGCAAGCATCTAGCTCTTCCAAATTCGAAGTTTTGAATGAGGAACTGTGTGGTAATCGGATTTTCGACCTGGAAACTTTAATAAATATATTTTTGGTGCTTCCATGTCCCAAATGCTTTGCTTCTGGTTTGCATTTAGTTGAAGACTCCAGGTATGGATTGTGCTCACACTTCTCTTTGAAATGTCACAATTGTGATTTTGTAAAAGGCTTTGCCTCCTCCAAAAAGAACAAAAATGTACCTGAAGTGAACTCTAGAATAGTTTATGGGATGAGGCAGATTGGAAAGGGATTTTCTTCAGCGTATAAACTGTGCACCACGCTGAATTTGCCACCAATTTCTAAAGCTGCGTATAACATCCATGAAGAGAAACTCTTGAAAGTTGTGTCCGAGGTTGCTGAATCTTCAATGTTAAAAGCAGCTGATGAAGTTGGTTCAAAGGGAGAAGACAGTGAATGCGGCGTGTCTGTAGATGGAACGTGGCAGCGTAGAGGGTACACTTCTTTGAATGGTTGTGTTGCTGCCATTTCAATTGACACGGGAAAGGTTCTCGATTTAGAAGTCATGTCCTCATACTGCAGAATTTGCAAAAGATTACAGAAACTGAAGAGAAACCCGTCATTTGAATCACAGGAAGCTGACCATATATGCCAGTGCAATTTTAAAGGGTCATCAGCAAAGATGGAAACTGTTGGTGTCGACAGAATTTTCAAGAGGTCAGTGAGCACTCGGAAGCTGAAGTACACGAAATACTACGGTGATGGGGATTCTAAAGGCTATTTGTGCGTCCAAAACACATATGGCGAAAAAAGTGTTTCAAAACTGGAATGCATTGGGCACATTCAAAAACGGGTGGGTACACGTCTGCGAAAATTGAAAAGCAAAACCAAAGGTCTGTCTGGTAAAGGCAAGTTATCAGATGTCTTTATCGACAGACTACAAAATTATTATGGCATTGCGATTCGCTCTAACGTGGGCAACTTACAAATGATGCAGCAAAATGTAATTGCAGCTTTGTTTCATTGTGCTTCATCACCAAAGAAACCGATGCATGGCCAGTGCCCTATTGGTGTAGACAGTTGGTGCTATTACCAGCGAGCTGTAAGCGAAGGGAAAGAACCAGAAAAGCTCAAGCATTCTGGTTTGCCCAACAATATTTTAAATGTAGTCAAACCAGTGTATTTAGAGCTTTGCACCAGAGAACTTTTGAATAAGTGTCTGCATGGCAAAACTCAAAATGCCAATGAAAGTTTCAATGGTGTTATTTGGCAGAGAGTTCCGAAGGAGGTTTTCGTCAGCCTAAAAACTGTAAAATTAGGGGCTTATGATGCAGTAATACAATATAATGATGGATTTGAGGGTTGCACCAGTGTTTTAAGCAAGATGAACATTGAAAATCTTGGTTACTTCACATTAAAAGGTTACCAAAGTTTGGATCGCATTAGAATCAGTGATTCCAAGCGCCATACAACACCCGTTTCAAAGAAGCGCAGGAAGGTTTTGAGGGCAATTAGGAAAAAAAAAGTAGTTGATTTAACTTCTATAGAAGGTGATCTTTATAAATCAGGATCATTTTAGAGCTACATTTTCCATTTAAAGGTAAGATTCATTATTGAATTTTGTTTTTAGCTTTTTCTTGAAATTGACATTTTAGAATTTTGCTTTTACGCAAAACATGAAAACTCAAAAAGTTATGCTTCAAATGTTATGAAATTTGGTAGGAATACTTTCAAAGAGTTTATAAAGGGAATGTACCACTTCTGTAATTGTGCATTAATTAGTTTTTTTATTTTTAATTATAAAAGTTATGCGTTGCTATAATTTATGGAAGATTTTCTTCTTGGTTGTACTTGAACCTCTCCAGTTTTTAAAAGAACTGGTTTACAATGATGTGAGAGGTACATTCCCTAAAGGAGGTTTCAATCTTCAAAATAAAATTTACAAAATAAGAATATCTTAATTTAAATTTAAGTTATCATGTTTTGCGGTGGTGCTAGTTTTTGTCTATTTTTCACCCCTTTTTGGGGTTTAAATTTTAAAAAAATTATTAATTATTTTTTTTATATGTTATTCTCTAAGTTTTTAACCATATTCTATAATATAATGCACAAAAAAAGTCAAATTTCAAATTATTTCAAAAAATCCTTTCCGAAGGTAGTCGGACACCTTAAAGGAAAAATAAAAAGCAATGAATCTGCTTTATTTACAAAATGTTTCTCTGCCTACCTAAAAATACTTCTCTGTTTAATAGATATTTTTATGTATTCTATAAATAAAATTTTAAATATTTGTACACCTTATATACACATTTTATGACGTGTTTATATAATATATAATTTGTTGGATGTTATAAACATGTCATACAAGATGAAGTTATGAGATGTTTACATCAACCAAATCCAAGCGAATTGTATCGTATAAAATAAGTTGTCTTAACCCTTGATAGTTAATTTAAAACATTTGTGCACACCTTATATAAACATTTTATGACCTGCTTATATTACACATAAACCAAATCCAGTGAATTACATCATAGAAAATAATTTTTCTTATCCCTTGATAGTATATTATATCTCGTAGCAGTTATAAGTTAAATTTATTCGTCTTGAAAAATTTTATTCCTCATACTCGACTTTTCCCTCGATTAGAAAACGAAAAAGGAGCCATCGTAAATTGAAAATTCCTTCATTACACCTGCCTCATTCCGGTAACACATATATTGAATCGTAAATCGAATATTTGGTGCGCGTGTGTGTGATTTGAAGCATTTTCAATAACTCTTCCACTACGACGCTTCAATATCAACCGTCTTAAGTGATTTAAATTTCCATAAATCTCATACAATTTCCTCCAACGCATAAAGTGCAATTTATGTTTGAAATAACAAAAATACACCAGTAACTTAATAAGAACGCGCGTGCAGAAAGAATTGCTTTATTAAAGCAATAACCTTCACTTTCCTTGAAAATAAAAAATTCATTCGTCCTCTCAGATTGCTTGTAGCATTAACCCGGCTAAACCGGGAGAGCATCCTACGAAATAGCGTAACAAAATTTTTACTTTAAAACTTTATTCATTTCATTTGAATATGAAGATAGGGGTTCGTTTTCCTGCATTGTTCAGGGCGACGTTCCTTGTCAAACAATGCCAACTCTTAAGGGATTCTTTTTACACTGAAACTAATTCGAGTTCTCTTATAGGAATTTTTAACATTTTCGAAAGAATTCGCTCTATTGTCATTCAAATGTGAATTTGTGAAGCTTCAGATTTCTCTCAACGAATAACGTTAACCGGGTAAAATTTTTTTATATCTCTAAGCTTTGAAAGGATGCAACGACAAAAGATATTAGAATAATAAAAACACAGCATAGCTTGTAGCGTGACTATCGATTGGCTATGCATGACATCCGTAGACAAAGATTTATACAGGTGAATACTTCGACGATAAAAGTATTTGAAAAAAATCTGTTCATGATACGTATTTAGTTTTATAATAAAACCGTAATTGCAAACTAATAGTATACACAATCCACATTTTTTGCTTATAACTTTCTTCTGACATTAGATTACGTCTCCTTCAATACTGGGTGTTGATCTCGTCATTTGACCGTGGTTCAAAATTACGAGGCGTTGTCCTCGGATTGATCCCTCCCTTTAGGGATTGATCCCGGACCGTCACCAATAGTACGTTGTGTTGCTCTAGTGCGACGTTAATTCACTACCTACCTTAAATAGTGTTGTAGGTAGTGAATTAACGTCACACTGGAGCAACACGAGAGGCACTGGCGGCCGTCCGGGATCAATCCCTAAATGAAAAGATCCGAGGACAACACCACGTAATTTTGAACCACGGTCAGATGACAAGGTCAACACCTGAGCTGGCATCCCACTCTCCAAATGAAACACCACGCCAACCTGAGGACATTTGATGTCACGACCGATTTAACGTGCAACAGCCCCTTTTGTACACGACGGTCTTTCGGTTGGATTCGATCTCGCAACCCTCCGGTTGCTAGTCCGTTACTCTTCCAACCGGGCCACCGCGGCCCCTTGCGTATTGAGACGGGATTGCTATGGTGGTTATAAAGAAAATATAGTAAGGAAGAATCTGCTACATTGTTTAGTATAGGCCAACTACAATTTAAGACGTAACTCCCAATTCTAACAGAATGAAATGTACACTGCTGGCCACCGTAAATGCAACACCCTGAAGGAAGCATGCAAATAATATGAAATTTACAACATGCATTAGCGGAGGGGGGGAGTATTTCAATTAACGTCACACTGGAGCAACACAACGGGCTATTGGTGACGGTACGGGATCAATCCCAAAGGGAAAGATCCGAGGACAACACCACGTAATTTTGAACCACGGTCAGATGACGAGGCAACACCAGAGCTGGCACCCCACTCTCCAAACTTCCACACCACGCCAACGTGAGGACATTTGAGGCCACGACAGATTTAACGTGCACCAGCCCCCTTTGTACACGACGGTGTTTGGCTGGATTCGAACTCGCAACCCTTCGGTTGCTAGTCCGTTATTCTTCCAACTGGGCCACCGCGGCCCTGCATTAGCGGAGGTGAGATATGCAAATGATTAGAATTTCAGCGCAGACGCACATCACGCGCGCCTGTGGCGCCACTTCAAAGCGCTATTTAAGGCTTGGAGATTTCGACGATTTCAAGTACGGCAATTGTGTTTTTCTTGTGGTTTTTTCAAAAAAAACCGATCAATTATGCCTCGTAGAAAACAGCGATCATCTTTTGATCAAGTATCCGAGTTCGACAGAGGAAGGATAGTGGCCTACCAAGATTGTGGATTATCTTTCAGGGAAATCGGTAGTCGTGTTGGACGAAACCAAACAACTGTAATGCGGATATGTGATCGTTGGATGCAGGAGGGTACGACGGACCGACGTGTTCGATCGCATCCACCTCAGTGCACCACTTCACGTGATGACAGGCATATTGTGCGTATGGCAGTGACGGATCGCTCAGCCACATCACGAACCATAGCACAGCACATTCAGTCTGTACCGCATCATCCAGTGTCTGCGCGTACCATTCGACGCCGTTTACAGCAGAGTGGTCTGTCCGCAAGACGTCCATTGCTTCGTCTACCCTTGACACAGAACCACAGACGTTTCCGCCGCCAATGGTGCGATGAAAGAAGGATGTGGACGGCAGAATGGAATGAAATTGTCTTTACTGAAGAGTCACGCTTCTGTCTGCAACACCACGATGGTCGGATTCGAGTCTGGAGACACCGTGGAGAGAGGATGCTGAACAGCTGCGTTATGCACCGCCACACTGGTCCTGCACCGGGTATTATGGTATGGGGCGGTATTGGATATCACTCTCGCACTCCTCTAGTACGCATTGCCGGTACTTTAAACAGCCAGCGCTACATCTCCGAGGTGTTGGAGCCAGTTGTCCTTCCTTACCTTCAGGGCTTGCCCACAGCCATATTTCAACAGGATAATGCGCGACCACACGTGGCACGCATTGTCCAAGGGTTCTTCGTCAATCGCCAGATTGAATTGCTTCCCTGGCCAGCTCGCTCTCCGGATCTTTCGCCGATAGAAAACATGTGGTCCATGGTTGCTCAACGATTGACCCAGAATACATCCCCAGCTGCCACACCAGATCAACTTTGGCAACGTGTGGAAGCTGCTTGGTCTGCTGTACCCCAAGAACATATCCAAAGTCTCTTTGAATCAATGCCGAGGCGTGTGGCAGCGGTGATCTCCAACAATGGCGGCTACTCTGGCTACTGATTTTGGCAGGAACCACACTTCACAGAAGTCTATAAATTTAATCATTTGATACTTGGTCAACATGTTATCTACAAAATAAATTTTGTTGTGATATCTCTTGTCTTTCTTGGTGTTGCAATTTGGGTGGCCAGCAGTGTATTCATCCCTCCTGATGGTTTACTTTCGTGTCGAAAGCTGCTTTGTAGTGACCAGTCTCTGGTGCAAAAACTTGTTCCAAACTGTCACCAGTTCTGGGCAAGCGGCAATTTGTTTTTCCTACTTGGATCTTTTACCCCTTGTAATAATAGAGTAGTTTTGTCTTGACGAGATATCTCGTCCTTAGCAAAATTGACCAGATCTTGGAGGAGATATGTCGTCGAAACACTTGGAGGGTTAGCTATTAGAATGGAGTAGGCCATTGCGAAAGCTTTGATCTCTTTCATTTCACTTGTGCATGTTGAAAAGAGTTAACAGCGATTATAGAGAAAATATGGCAAGAGGTAATCTGCTTCAAACTTTTAGTATATGAAACATCCAGTTCTGGCAGAAATAGGATGAATTTGACCATTAGGATGAATTGTTTAAAAGAAATAGGTTCTGTTAGCTATATTAAGATATTTTGTTAATCTTATAGAAATTTTATCCAGATTTCATAATCAAGACATTCTTGTAAAAGAGAGAAATGGAGCAGCGTCCTGAGTCCTTACATCCATCCCCCTTTGCCCTCCTCTGTTGGATATCCTGTCTCACATACATGCACTAAAGGGGACATATATCATGATATATGCAGCAACTGCACGATTAATTCATTTCCATCCTCTCACATTTGTAGTCCCCGTTCCCGCAAGATTGGCTACAAATCTTAATGATTCACGACCAGCACTTCCAGAGCTTATGCGTTTAATGCACTTTAAATTAACGGGGATTCAAATAACATCGACCCTTCCGTGCGTTAATTGACTCTCCGACTTCAAAGACGAGTTCTGTGACAGTTGCCTTTTGGTTTTCATTATTTCGTCTTTTGGATAGTCTTACTTTGGACTTCATCGCTTTTGAGTGTTTTTGAAGAAAATCCAATTTATTAAAAGTGCTCACGAAATTGTAGTAATGATTGAAGATTTGTCGTTCGGTGTGTTTCATTATGTATCAGATAGAGAGATGTTGCAGAATGAAAGCAGTTTAAATAACAGTTACTCAAATAAAAGCGTAATTTGTTTAAAAAATGAAATTGTTTTATCGATCTGCATGTGTAACATAATCTCAAGGTACATTTTAGAAGCATATTTTGCTATTAGATAGATTGCTGCATAAAATATTGTTTTCTTGTTAAAATTTCCTAATGAAACGTTCGTGAACATATTTTCTCAGTCCTATGTGGGAAATACGTTTCAAGATCGTAAATAAAGCTATTGCATCTATGATCTCAAAAGTAGGATTCATTTACTCAGTCATGTTTAGATTTCTTAGTCTTTTAGATGTTCTAGATTTATTAGATTTCTTTTAGTCTTAGATTTTAACTCTCGGTGGGGATTGCCTCGACGAGGTATTTCGTCATTAGAATAAAACAAACCAGATCTTAATGCACCAGATATCTCGGCTTTAAAAGAAAAGTGCCCAGATCTTAATGCACCAAGTCGTTCTTTTCTTTAGTAAAACAGGTCAATGCGCAACTCTTCGTTCGATAATTTTATAGTTGTGTTCTTGTTTATGTGTTTGGCCTTGTTTGCCTCTGTATTATTTCCGTTATTTTGCTAATAAATCTCTCTGGGGGGGGGTTGGTTTCCCCTGTCCTCTTTCGTGCACAGTGGGAGTCTATCTCCCTCCTCCCATGAAAAACTCTAAACCTGTCGGTGAGTTGGGAGGAGGAGAGTCTTGAATTTCATTGCTTAACTGAAGTTACAAACGGTAAAAATGTAGAACTTGAAAAAATGGTTAATAAAGATTAAAAAACTGTGAATAATCATCAATGGTTGTTTCGGTGGAGAAAAACGTCCATCACCAGGACAGAAGACTCTTTTGTCCAAACGTCGCCCGAAATGGCGATAAATTACATTTTAACCCTCCTGGTGGTTGTCTCGACAAGTTATATCCTCATTAGCAAAACTGACCAGATCTTGATGGATGAGATATCTCGTTATTAGAAAACTGACCAAACCTTTATTTCATCATCATCGAAAAATTGGCAATATCTTTATGATGAGATATCTCGTCATTAGCAAAATTGTTCGGATTTTGATGAACGAGAAATCTCGTTGAAACCACTTGGAAGGTTAAGGTAGGCCCGATTTATGCGGGAGCATTTGGGTAACAGAAAGCGAAATTCCTGTCTGCCGTCAGGTTTGTTTATACTGAATATCCATGTCATTTTTGTAGTTACTGCTTTCAAAAAGAGATCCATCTTTAAAGTATTACCCTAAAACAAAAAAAATATATATATATAATATATATATATATATATAATATATATATATATATATATAAAGTAATAATAAGTATCATAACTAATAAAGTCGTCTGATATTTCTGTACGGTAATTCTCATCTATTTCTAAAACTAACTTTTAAAGGCATTTCAGTATTCAGTCAGCACTTAAATCACAATTTCAAGTATGATAAAATCGCTAGAACATAGTAAAAAATAGCAGATAATACAAAAAAAAAACAAATTTTCCGAATTTTTGGTTTTAACCCTCCTAGTGGGTTGTCTCGACGAGGTATCTCACAGTTAGCAAAACTGACCAGAACTTGATGGACGAGATTTCTCGCGATTAGAAAAAATGGTCAGATCTTAATGCCTGAGATATCTTGTCGAAACCACTTGGGGGTTAAGCCAGCTAAATTCGCCGTTATTTCCTAGATGCAATAAAATATCAATAATTTTACCCCTAAGTTAACCCTCCTTGTGGTTGTCTCGACGAGATATCTCGTCATTAGAAAAACTGGCCAAATCTTGATATCGTCATCATAAAAAATCGCCAATTTCTTGATAACGAGATATCTCGTCATTATCAAAATTTGTTAGATCTGGATGGACGAGATATCTTGTTAAAACCCGTTGGAGGGTTAAAGAGCTAAAAAAGGGGCAAACAGGTATTTTCTTCTGATTATTGTTCTGTCAAAGCAGTAGAAATTCGAAAGGTGCAGAACTTGTCTTAATCATTTATGTCTTCGAGGTGTGTAATAGATATCCTTGCATTCTTACTAAATGACAGTAATTTTCATTTAACGCTACTGAAATATCAGGGTGGCATTCCTATTTCCTAGCAAATAACAATTTGTCTATTTTTAGAATTTAATTACGTTTTTGTCCATTTCGGTCTCGACTCTCAACAGCGGATGCGGAGAAAGTAGCTCAAACCTTTCGCGAACGAATTTCGTCAGGAATGTCAATAACATCTGTTTTGTGACTGGAATGTTAATAGCTTCAGTTGGCTCTCACGGATGATTTGCGGAACACAGCAAATCTTTGCAGAACTGAAATACTGAGAGTTGGAATAAAGAAGCATTTGATCCTTTTAAAGTATAGAGGACTAATGTATTTGATCTCCCGCTACTTTAATTTATATCATCCAACCGTAGATTTATATAAATCTTATCGATGAAATGTTACAAAGTTACGTACATGCATAATGCAGGTCATAGCGGAAAACGAAATGTAAATTGGTTCTGAAAAGACGTTGCAAGATTCTTTATTTAAATCGACGCTTTTTTTAACGAAACATCGATTTTATGAACGTCCATTATGTCCCGTACAGATCTTGTAGATCTTGTCATTCCATTTCCCGATCAAATAGGCGGAAGGACATTTTTTACGAACCAAACAAGAGGAGAAATCTTTGCAGAACTGAAATACTGAGAGTCAAAATAAGGAATCTTTTCAACCAACTCCTTGTTTACAAATTCGTACGATTTTATGAACGTCCATTAAGTCTCGCCCAGAACTCGTAGAAATAATGTTAATATTCATTCAATTTTCTGAACAAATAGGCAGTAGGCCATTTTACGAACCAAACGAAAGGAGCAATCTTTGCAGAACTGAAATACTGCGTCAGAATAAGGACCTTTTTTACGAAACCCTTGTTTAGAAACATTTACGACTTTATGAATGTCCATTAAATCCTGTACTTGTAATCGTCTCAAACTCGTACGATTTTATGAACGTCCATTAAGTCCTGTACTCTTACTTGTTACAAACACGTACGATTTTATGAACGTCCACCGAGTCCTGTACTCTTACTCGTTACAAACACGTACGGTTTTATAAACGTCCATCAAGTCCTGTGCCCTCATGGGGCACACCTTCTTTAGGTGTGTAGGGGCATCATAATCCCGAGGTACCCGAGTGATCTGTCCTTCCTTCTGTTTTACCCTAGCCTACCCTTCTACTTTTAGCTTTTTTCCTACTTGTTTGTTGCTGTCTTGTGTTTGGCGCAGCTTGACCAAATATGGCCTTTGAGCCATTAAACCCAAAACCAACCAACCATCGAGTCCTGTACTCGTACGATTTCATGAACGTCCATCGAGTCCCACCCAGAAATCGTAGAAGTAATTTTAGTATTTATTCCATTTTCTGCACAAACAGGCGTTAGAACAGTATGTTAAGAACCCACAAAAGGATAAGAAAATTGCCTTCAAAAGTAAGCAATTTGTTTTGGTGTCTAAACCTTTTTCTTTTGCCTTTCAGGTAGCCTCGGTGAAAAAGAGCATAATTGTACAGCTGAAGAATTTGAAGAGTGCCTTGAAGCCCTTAATGCTATAACTCAAACAGAGGATTTAGCCCTTGCAGCCACCAGAGAGGAGCTAAATTTAGTTTGCAGGTAAAAATATGCACAGTACTTGCTGATAATAATATATTCTGAACTAGCAAGAAACAACACGCGCATGCGTAATCTGCTAGTGTATAAAAAGCATACTAAGAACCCCTAAATATGAGCATGTCAACCTGTCGTGTGTCGCTTGTCAAGGCACAGCTTGCTTATAGCGTTCTTGGGATTTGAAACTAATTGTTAAACACTTTCAACTCGCCTTAGAAGGTAAAACTAACCCGCCTTCGCATTGGACGCACGCTACACCCATCGTCATGTTTTATTAGGAGAGAGCGCACCCTTTTGCAACTCATGCTCTACTTTATTTTCCGTTTATCACATTTTAATTGTCTGTCCTGTTTTTAATCATCAACGTATCAAAATTTTTAAACACACAATTTTAAATCTGCGAGATTTGATTGGGGAAAATCCCCCATTTTAACCTTTTCCCGTTTTTACGTTTCAGTTGGCTTCTTAAACCTCATCTAATTTTTTCCCATCTTTTAAATTTCACACTCAAAATTTTATACATGTAAATTAAGTTCTTCAGCTACATTGGTTATGCTTCAGAAGATGATCTTGTTTTATTATCTGACTGAATATTTTTATTCTCATCTATATATTTTACATGTTTTAAATCTGCCTTTTATCTTTATCTAAGACTATTAATTTTTAAATATTTTATACTTTTATTGGGTCATATTTTGTCTTGTGTTTTGCGCCGCTTGTCCGCTTTTAGACCTTGCGCCATAAAACCCAAACATCCAATCCAATCCATCTTACAAGGCAAAGTATTATGCAACATTATATGAAGGATAAAGATAATTTTCAACTTTACATCCAATTTTATTGCTCATCACATCTTGGCTGAATCTGGCCTTAAGAAATAAACCAACGTTTGATTTTAATTTTGAAGAAAGGATTATATTAATATCATTCATTGCCTTCACGGCATGGATTCTTAAAAATTGTTTTAAAAAAATTAATTTCCAGCCAGTTTTTACTTATGTAAATATATTCTCGTCGTCACTTTTTCTTTGCATTTCGTATCGACTTTTTACATATTAAAACCTTAAAATACGAGTAAAATCGAAAGTCCATAACTGTACCGTTCATAATATTTTAATTGATTATTTTATTTTTAACTTCCATTGCAGTAATTTTTGTAATACTTCCATTTTAACGTTGCGGGATTTAATTGGAGAAAAAACCCATTCGAATAATTTTTATTTTTTACGTGCCGTTGACTTTTTAAATTATATTTAATATTTTTACCTTTCATAAATCATAAATTACGTATTATATTATGCATCACTCATGTTTTAAATTACACATCATGCTGCTAAACAGCATGTTTTTAATCCTCGTGGTTCTTTCGACGAGGTATCTCGTCATTAGCAAAACTGACCACACCTGGATGGACGAGATGTTTCGTCATTAGAGATAGCTGACCAGATCTTGATCTCGCCATAATAAAAAAATAGGCAATATCTTAATGACGAGACATCTCGTCACTATCAAAATTGATCAGATTTCGATGGACGAAGTATCTCCTTCAAACCTCTTGGAGGGTTAAATACATTTTCAACACTAATTATTAATTCATTTTTCCATACTGATATCATTTTACTATTTTTAATATTGTTCAATGACATTTTTAAATATAATTTGCTGAATATAATTGCTTCTTTTATATACTTTTAATTAATTTCTAAAATTTTCAATAAGGACCTCAATTAATGTATTGAGTTTACTTTTACTTTCCGCTTGGATGTTTAATTTGAAATTAGTGAAATACACATATATTTTATGATTTTTATTTGGCTTTTGGTTTGGCTCAGTTAATTCTTTTTTGGATTTTGCGACAAAAATTTAAACCAAGAAACTAACCCTAAAGTGTACTGTAATTAACTTTTTTCAAGCACTAGGTACTCCATTTAAAACTATTTGTAAGAGCTAACTTACCAAATTATTATATTTCATTGCTTTAATTATACTGCTCACTAGACGGTGAATATACTCATATCGGATTAGATGTTTTATTTGTCCAAGAGTGCCGAACTGTAAAAGATTAATACCATTTCTTAGCAAGCCTCTTCCGTAATCGAAAATGTCAACGAAAGCTTTTGTTACTTGTAACATTTCTTACGATGCTTTCCTATTTCCCAGTGGAATCGGTCATGATTTTGATGTTTTAGGAAGCTGCAACATGGCGTACGCTGCCTCGAAGACCACAGCTATCGATGTTTCACTGTTGGACAGAGACGAGTTTTCAATTCTGTTGTGTCAGAATCAAGGCATGTTATCAATGATCTCTGTGTTCCTGGAAAACTACAGGAAGGTGAGTGTAAATTTGCATTTAACACTAAATGGAGCTTCTGATGTTGATGCGTTGTAGTTACCAGCTAAAAGCTTTTATTTGGGTATGGATTTGTATACGGTGGGATTCGAATTTCCCTGGGACAATTTTAACCATGAGGGTGTGGCGAGATTTCCTAATGGTGTAGTATTACTTTTACCCCACGACACACTTGATGACTAAATAACTACATTTATTGGTTAAAATGGATTGATTTTTCAACCTTTAGAAATATTATATTGCTTCTTTCTTAAAAAAGAATCATTTGGAAAGATTCTAATGTACATTTCCTTGGAATAGAAATCTTTGGAGTGATTCTATTGTTTCTTTCCTTGAATTAGTGTCCTTTGGAAAAAGATTATATTGGTCCTTTCCTTGAATTGTAAACCTTTGGAAACATTATATTGGTCCTTTACTTGGAATAAAATCGTTTGGAAAGATTCTATTACTCATTTCCTTAGAATTGCCTTTGAAAATTTTTTATTGCTGATTGAATTATAAATACACCCAGGGAATAATCTATCAGGTGCTGCCTACACCTCGCAGGTTGCTAGCGTAGAGGGCATATCCACTGAGCCACGACTAGGGGCTATCAATGGATACGGAAGAGTTACTCAAAGTCTGTACCGTCAACGCTTCCCCCAATTGGCGAGTGCCGAATCGTCAAACAGTTAGAGTTTTGCATCGCCAGCTGTGCAAATCCAGAGGGTGTCATGTCATCAGGCATGATGTGGGTCGGGCGAGAAGTTGGAGCTCGCGTGCTTGTGCCCGGATTTACCCCGCCACAACATCGCGTAAATTGTTATCCATTTCTGGAGTACTCGAACTTTTCAGTCGACTCGCATTGGAGGGTTAAGTGTGTTGTGGAGTAAAAACAATATTTCACTATTCGGAAATCTCCTGACGCTAAGAGGGTAAAACATTTTCAAGAAAACTCATTACTTCCTAATCAGTCCTTTATTCATTACAAATTATAAATAACCAAGTAGTGTTATGTTTCTTTTCTAAAAATTAAAATAAAGAGGAGTTGAAAAAGCCAATACGAACAATGTCAAATGTACATAATGTTTACGTGTATTTCACTGTAATGAAGACAAGGGTTTTAGTTATTTATGAATGTACCTTTACTCTTATACTGAACTGAATATTTATTATTATACTGCAAGCATAAAAAATATTCAGATAAAATAACTAGTATAACTATAATTATATGCATAAGATTAACTAGAGAATCACAAAATTTTTATATTTTCTTAAAATTGCGAGAAATAAAACTACATTCTTAATAAGAGTCACTTCGATATTATCTATGATGCTTGCAGAGCATGTGAAAGTTTTATTTATTAAGTGTAAAATTAGTTTCTTATAATATTGACTTCAGACCAAGAAAATGTTCTTTGGGATAATCACGTTTAAAATTCATAATTTAAGTGCATTATTCAGTTTTTTATTTGTTTTCAAACCTCTATAGGAGTTGAAACAAACGTAAAGTATCATTGGAAACAACTTTAAATAGATTTAAAATCTCTAAAAGTATCAAAATCGATAGTTTTGAAAATTTTGGTTTCCAGGTTAAGCTCTTAAGAGATAATATTACGGATATTTTTTCATAATTTTTTACATTTGTTAGTTTTTCGTTCAGTTTGATAATTCTTTTTGTTAAATTCGTTGATTTTTTTGTTAAATTTGGGAATATTTTGGGTTGCATTTGTTATTTGCTAAATTTGTTAACTGCTTTCTTAATTTTCACTTTTTTGTTAAGTTTTAATTGTTTTGTTTAAATTTGTTAATTGTTTTTGTTAATTTTGCTTTTTTTGTTAAGTTTTAATTATTTTGTTAAATTTGTCAAATTTTTTGTTATAATTGTTATTTTTTGTTACATTTTTTGTAAAATGTGTTAATGTTTTTTAAATTTGTTAATTAGTTCTTTAAATTTGTAATTTTTTGTTAAATTCGTTTTTTCTGTTAAATTTGTTCATTTTTCTGGTAAATTTGTTAATTCTTAGAACTATAGGATGAGGTGGTAGACAAATAATGTAGTCGCGGGGTAAGTGTGTCAAATTAATGTAAAGCATATCCAGCAACCTGTTGGATATGCTTGAACAAGTCCGATAGATTAGAGCGCTTAGAATTTTGGCAGGAAAGTAACGCAGACCAAAGGGCATTAATGAAATGATATGCTCTTGCCACATTCACAATATTAACACATTAAAAACAAGAAAACAATCCCAGGTATGCACTTGCCCCAACATATGGTGCAAGTGTGACCCCATGAAATAGCATTGCAAAGTATTTTTTAATATTATATCAATGGTAAGATCACACGCACAAATAAGAGTGTAAATCTATTAATAAGAGTCTGGGAGTGTGGTATTCGTCATTAGCAAAACTGACCACATCTTGATGCACGGGATATTTCGTCATTAGAAGAAAACTGACCAAATCGTGATCTCATTATCATAAAAAATACCGGCAATATCTTGATGACAAGAAATCTCGTCGAAACCACTTGGAGGATTAAAAAGGAATGCTTCACAAAAATCATATCTCTGTCACAAGTGTTGGCGTGTGATGGTAATTTCTGAAAAAATATCGCAAAATCCCCAAACTCCAAAATGGCGGACATTTTTTTAAAAGACAACGGAAAACCCACGAAGGATTTTGTGAGATATTTCTTTGGGATATAGAGGAAGGTCCCCTGAACATTTTCCCATTTTTCTCGCTTTGCTTTTTTCGTTTGGTATTTATGTTTAATCCTCCATGTGGTTTCGACAAGATATCTCGTCCATCAAAATCTGACCAATTTTGCTAATGACAAAAAATAGCGTCATCGAGATATTGCCGACGAAATCAAGATCTGATCAGTTTTCTAATGATGAGGTTTCTCGTCCATCAAGATCTGATGAGTTATACTACTGACCAGTTACCTCATCGAGACAACCACCAGGAGGGTTACTAAGAACTTTAAAGAATCGGATTGCATATTCACCACCCCAATAAGAAAATATTTATTACTTCCCAGGAAGAAAATTAGCATATTTAATTTCCAACATAAAATACAAGGAATGGCTGTTGTCATGGCAACTTATTAATTACCATATTATCACTTAATCAGGAAATATTGCTGTGTAAGTAAACTCTAGGCAACGACACGCATTTATTATCATTACAGGGAAATTTAATTTTTAAAATCCCATGGGAAACGTTTCCTTAATATAATGGTTTGCTTGGTAATAAAGGTCTTAGCTAAGTAGCATGTTTTTAAGAAATAAAAATAATACTTAATAGTGATTTTTGTGTAAGTGGTGTCTGTTTTGAGTAATTATAGAAACTAACAAAATATTTTCTCGCTGCTTCGACTTTTCTAATAACTAATAGTGGAATAAGATGCTACATATATAACACTAAACATTAAATTCAGGGAGTTATTTACGCTTGTAAGATGTTTATATTCGAGATTTATTTTCAACGAATTATGTTCTGTTTTCTTAATTTTGATGTTAAACTCATGTTTATGCAGTTATTTTTCATCTTTTCTTAACATTCCGCGGGTCCGCAGTGGCTAAGAGGGTTTGCCTACTGCTCTAGCAACCTGCGAACTGTAGGCTTCACAGGTTCAATTCCTCTATCTTACCTGGGGTTTTTTCTCCTTCCTGTATCAGAAAACCTTCCTTGTGTGTATGTTCATTATTTGATGCTGTTTGTAGTGTTTGATGCAGCTCGGCTAAGTATGGCTTTTGTGCCATAAATCGGAAAAATCCTTAAGTCCCCTAACATACCGCTGTTAAAATTTTATATTTTAGTTACTTTACATCAGGAGCGTACAACATACGACCACTGGTCAGATACGGCCCACGAGCTGCTTATTTCCAATGAGCAACTTCTGCTTTTTCTACTGAGCAACAGATTCAAAACAAAGGATTCTTTTCTAAGGAAATGAGGAATAGACTCAAAGCAAAGGATTTTCATCTTAGAAGAGGAGTATTAAAATTTTCCGAAAGATTCTTTACTAATTAAAGGACCAATAGAATCTTTCCAAATGATTCTATTGTGAGGAAATAACCGAGAAAATTTTCCAAAGGATTCTATTCTAATTAAATTACCTATAGAATTTGTCCAAAGAATTCAATTATAAGAAAACGACCAATTTCCATGGTCTCTTTCACCCGATTAGATGTAGTTATTTAGTCACTAAGTTGTGTTGTGAGGTAAAAACAACACGAGTACTTGGAAATTCCGTGACGCTCAGAGGGTTAAATAATTCCCCTAAAAATGAATTATTACTCAAAGTACACTCCTCGAATCAACACCTCAACCCATTCTTCAAACTAATACATGCGGCCCGCTTTTTTCACAATACGACCCACAGATTTCATGAAGTTGTACACCCCCTGCTTTACTTCTATATTTTGGTGTCTATCGTAGTCTTAAAAATTTGCCCAAATAAATTATAAAACCATGTTTTGTTTGCGCCTCGACCAGCTTTTTTCTTAAAATTCGCAATTAAATTCCATTGTTGATTTTAGAAAGATAAACCCTTTGTTGAATAAAATCCTTCGAGATTATGCCGGAAGTAACTTTGCTCCAAGTAAAAGTTTCCGAAGACGAAGTAGGTTTTTGTTGACTTCGCCAAAGGTTTTTATTTAGCTTAAACCTTATTTAAATTCTTTTCACACCGCTCGCTTTACACCAGTGATAAAGTTTGCGACACTGCATTTTGAGTCAAAATTTCAATTCAGAAAAAGTTCTGGTTATCTTGTGTGTGCGCGCTTTATTATTTGAACAAGCATCCCAAATGGGTCGGAATCTTGTGGTATACTTTTGGTCTCACAAAGGAATCAGGTTGACATTCTTTCCCCAATAAAAGGGATAGACAATTCCTTTCTAATATGATTGTGTCTTCCCCATTGTAATTTACTTAACGTTATGCACAATGTCGAAAAAAGTGTCAGGTTAACTTATTGGTAAAGAGGAAACGTAATTACCTGTCACGTCATCTACTAACAGGTTTCAGGAGAGGCGTTGATACTAAATGTAGTAAACTTTTCATGTCAACTGACTTCAGGAGAGGGATTTTCATAGGATACATTGACTAACTTGTGTTAAACTTAGCCATGACTATGGCAATGGTAATTAATTAACATCGCACTGGAGCAACACAACGGGCTATTGGCGACGCTCCTGGATCAATCCCGAAGGGAAAGATCCAAGCACAATATCACGTAATTTTGAACCATGATCAGATGACGAGGTCAACACCTAAGCTAGCCACCACTATAAAAATCAATTTGAAATATAATAGTATATATAGAAGTGTAACTCAACTCCACCATGAAGTACTCTTTGGTTGACAAAGTTGCTCTTTCCTACAAGCGTCCTGCTAAATTGGTGACCGATCGCAGTGATTAGAAAAGCACACATTAACCCTCCAAGTGGTTTCAACGTGATATCACATCCATCAAGGTCTGACCAATCTTGCTAATGACGAAATATATCTCGTCATCAAGATATTGAAAATTTTTTGATGATGACGAGATCAAGATCTGGTCAGTTTTCTTCTAGTGACGAGATATCTCTCTCATCAGGTAGGTAATTGAATTTACCTCGCACTGGGTGTAAAAAAAATGACTATTCACGATGTTCCGGGATTAATCCCGAAGGGAAAGATCCAAGAATAACACTTCGTAATTGTGAACCATGGTAAGGGTAGTTAGGTAGATAAGGTAGTTAGGTAGATAGGCATTAAACTAACGTCTCACTGGAGGAACACAACGGGCTGCTGGCGACAGTCCGATATCAAATCCGAAGGGAAAGGACAACACTACGTAATTTTGAACCACGGTCAGATGACGATTAAGGTAGGTAGGTAGATAATTGAATTTAAGTCGCACCGGGAGCAAAACAACTACCAATTGGCGAGGTCCCGGGATCAAACCCGAAATAAGACTCGAGAACAACACTTCGTAATTTTAAATCAGATCAGGTAAGTAGGTAGGTAGTTGAAGTTACGTCAGACTGGAGCAGCACTCCAACCAATTGGAGACGGTGGTCCAGGATCGATTCCGAAGGGAAAGACCCGAGGACAACACCTCGTAATTTTGAACCTTGATCAGGCAGGTAGGTAATTGAATTTAATTCGCACTTTAGCAACACACCATCCTATTGGTGGCATAGTGTTGAATTCAATAACTCAAATCAAAGGTAAATTTAAGAATATTAATTTAAAAATATTAATAATTTTCAAAAAACTGAAGCGGGTGTTGGTGGATCAGAGCGTCATTAGGGAGGAGCCTGACCCAGACAACAGAAGATGGTGTTTTCTCAGTGTCGGCGGCAGCAGGTTGCCAAATGTAGCCTACACACCCAAACACCATAGTAAACTAGAGTAGAAAGGCAAAACTAGAAAGACAAAATAGGCAAAAAGTAAAATATATATATATATAATTCTTCATTTCAGAAAATCCGCTGAATATGCTAGTGTATTTTTATTAGTGAATTTCACTGAAAGAAAAGAGAGGAATAAATATATTCAAAGCTCTAATTAGTACAATTCTAATTTTAATATTTTAAAACTGCATAATTTTTCCAAATATTCTGGAAAAAACTTGTATGACTTCATATTACCAATATTATTTGCAGATAGTAAAATAGTACTTCAGTAATGAACTAACTCTGTCTGAATAAGTCTACCAGACTACATTATTTCTCTACTTAGACAAATGTAATGATGTGAAGATAAACAGTGAACATAAAATACGGTCGTTCAATTATTTTAAAATCTTACATATGCATTCGTATCAAAAAGTTTATTGAATGTACAACCAGCATAGTATACATTTGTGGAATTAATTTATTCAAAAGTTATTTTTCCAGCTTTGTTTTTCATCCTTGATTTAGAAAGTTTTTATATCCGTCTGCTCAGTTTATTTGATTACTACAATTGTACCTTAATCCTTTATGTGGTTTCGACGAGATATCTCGTCCATCAAGATCTGACCAAATTTGCTAATGACGAGATATCTTGTCATCAAGATACTGAAGATTTTTTAATGACGGGATCAAGAATTGATCAGTTTTTCTTATGACGAGATATCTCGTTAAGATCTGATCAATTTTGCAAATGACGAGATATCACGGCATCAAGATATTGTCGATTTTTTATGACAAGATCAAGGTCTTGTAAGGTTTTTAATGATGAGATATCTCGTCCATCAAGATCTGCCCAAATTTGTTAATGAAGAGATATCTTTTCTTCTAGATACTACCTATTTTTTTATGACGAGATCAAGATCTGGTTGTTTTTCTAATGGGGAGATATCTCGTTCCTCAAGATCTGACCAATTTTACAAATGACGAGGTATTTTGTCATCAAGATACTGCCGACTTTTTTATGATGACGAGATCAAGAACTGGTCAGTTTTCTCCTAATGACGAGAGATCTTGTCCATCAAGATCTGGTCAATTTTGCTAATGACAAGATAACTCGTCATTAGCCAGTAACTCGAGATAACTCGTACAACCACCAGGAGAGCTAATAACCCTCCCATTGACTCACTCACAAATATCCGTTGTTGAACTTGCAGTCTCTCCTGCATTACTTGAAAATAGTTTTGAATCTTCGCCAATAGAATATTTCATAGGATTCTTTTAACCAATATTGTAATTATTTAGTCATGTTTGTTGTAGGAAAAACAATACTACAGGAAATCTCACGACTCTTCGATGGATAATAAACAACATAATCCAAAATAAAAACTCAAATGACTTACATTGGTTTGCTATTGACAGGAAAACAAATAATAAACAGTAAACAAACCACAACACATTTTATTTTAGTGTAATGCATATTTCCGAATTTAATAAGATGTTGAAAATGTTTCCGTCCTTAATAGCACAAATATGGCTCTTTCGCCATAAAACCCCAAAACCAACCAACCAACCTTAATAGCATAAATATTTTCTTAAAAACAATAAACTATTTCAACCTAAATCACCTCTGATTTTAGTAGAAAGTTTATACCCAAGTATCTTAACATTATCACAGTAAACGTTTCTAAAAAGGAACAGAACAACCAGCGCTCCCATCTCTCAAAATACAAAAAGAAATTTTTTGATTAAGCTAAAAGGGATAGACGCAAATAAAATAGGGAGGTGAAGAAAAAGCAAACTTTTTCAACGTATCTGTGTATGCGAAACAGTTAAGTTGGGTAAAACTTAATTACAAAACTCCGCAGAACTTGTTTAAATCTTGCTTTCACAAAGGGGAGGTTTGAAAGTAAACATGCATATTATGTCGGTGAATGGAATAAGGTTTAGGCAATAAAAAGAGCAGCTGTGTATATTTCTGTGTGCTAAATTTAAAAGGAAGATTATTTTCTCTCTTTCTTGGCACTATTTTCTTTCTCTAAAACTGAAAATCAACTTGTGTTTTCATGCAATTCTTTAAGAGTCTAGACAAATTATTAAGGGAGAAGAATTATCCCGCTTTCATTACGTGATTATCACAATAAGTATAAAATGTATAGAATAGTTGGATAAGTTTTCATTCTAATTTTTAACCTTAAAAAGTACCCGTTTTTCCTTCAGGTTGGTTTAAATTGATTCTAAAAAAATGCACTCATGGCAATTCATAACAAACACGAACATATGTTAAGTAAAGAAAAAATAAATTCATTGTGTGACTATCAGAATAAGTATAAAAATGTATAGAATAGTTTGTAAATTTTAAAATTTCATAGATTAGTTTTCATTCTAATTTTTTAACCTTAAAATAACCCTTTTTTCCTTGAACTTGGTTTAAATTTATTTTAGAAAAATGCAATCTTGTCAATTCATAACAAACATGAACATTTATTTGATAAGCGTAACATAAGAAAATAAAGTAGCATGGTAAGTAAAGAAAATTAAATTCAATATGTGATTATCACAATAAGTACAAAAATGTATAGAACTGTTTGATAAGTTTTAGAATTCCATAGATTAGCTTTCATTCTAATATTTCAACCTTAAGAATAAACTGTTTTTCCTACAGCTTAGTTTTGAATTGATTTTAGGAAAATTCAACCATGACAATTCATAACAAACACACACTCATATATTTTACTAAGCGTACATAAGAAAATAAAGTAGCATGGTAAGTAAAGAAAGAAAACGAAGCTTTTACAAGAAGTAAAAATAAAGTTATACATATTGAATTATCATTTACGTTATAAGATGCTTACACATTGCTTCCGAATGAATTTTTTTCAGAATACTTACGTTATGCCCCTTGTTTGAAAAACGTATCTACTGATGTTCGCAAGTGTGCTCTTCAGTACAAGAGACTGGCCAGTAGTTATGGAGACCAAGAAAGTGATGTGAACGACAAATTGAAAGAGCATTGTTGGTTAGTACCATTTCGCATTCTATTTCAAAAGATTACTTTTCTTCTAATGACACTCTCAATCCATGCTCTCTTATAAGGTGACATTGCACTGGCAATCTCATTTCCAGGTATTCTTTACAAAATATATCTATCTATCATATTTAAACATATAAGACAACATACTTTTAAATATATCGCTTTATTGAAAAAAATTGTGTTGCAGTCATATAAGTTAGACATTAGAGTTGAGGTTCAACTCCCCGTTATAGTCTGGCTCCAGGAGACGGCAGTCGATTTAAAGGAATCTATTATAAGGAAATGAGCAATAGAATCTTTCCAAAGGATTCTATTCTAAGGAAAGGAGAGCTACAGAATCTTTACAAATAATTCTATTCTAAGGTAGGTAGGTATTTTAATTAACTTCGCACTGGAGCAACACAACGGGCTTTTGGCGACGGTCCTGGATCAACCCCTGAAAGATCTGAAGACAACGCCACGTAATTTTGAAACACGGTCAGATGAGGAAGTCACACCTGAGCTGGCATCCCACTCTCCAAACTTCCACACCACGCCAATGTCTATTCTAAGGAAAAGAGCAATATAATCTTTCCAAAGTATTCTATTCTAAGGAAATGTAGATAATTCTAAGGAACAACCGAATGCTTCCAAATGATTCTGTTCTAAGAAAATGAGAAATAGAATCGTTCCAACGAATTATATTCTGAGGAAAGAAGCAATTGGATTGTTCCAAAGGATTCTATTCTAAGGAAAGGACCAATACAATCATTACAAGCTTATATTTCTAAAGAAAGAACCAATAGAATCCTTCTAAAGGTTGAAAGCATCATGGATTCCTTAGAAAGATGTGGTTATTTAGTCAATAAATGTGTTGTGGGATATATAAAAGCAGCAATACCTACTCGAAAATCTCGCGACACTCAGAGGGTTAATGAGAATCCTTAAGGTTTAATGTGTATGAATTCACCTCCTTGTTAATCAAAAGTATATTTATTGTTTTTGACACTCTTTAGATTAAAAGTAGTGCATGTTATTTTTTATTCTCAAGGATACGATGCCTGCAAGTTTTCTAAAAAGTAGAAAAGCTCAGAAATACAAGTAATTAAGCACATAAATCAAATGACTGACAAAACCAGTTGCAAAATTCTGTAACAAGATGTTAAAAAGGTCATTAAATTTACCAAAAAAGTGCAAAACGTACACGTGGATGTATGGTTGCTTCATCTGCAGCGTAACCGATTCTAAATTTAAACGACTAATGTTCTTGACGCTTTAAAAACCATAATAAAATCGAACTAATGACTGAGTTTTTAGGCAACAAATAATTACAACTTCCTAGAAACAATACTTTTAGGACATGGTTTCATAAATTTTTACTCCTTCATATATCGAAAGATGAAAAGAATGAAATAGCCCTAATACATCACTGTTACGGTATTCAATATATGAATAAGCAACATGCTCATCTGCAGTGCAAGCAACAGGCTTATATGTAGTGAAACCAACAGGCTTACATATAGTGTAACCAACAGGCTTACATGTAGTGTAACCAACAGGCTTACATGTACTATAACCATCATTAGACTTACATGTATTGTAAAGAGGCTTATATATATATATATAGTTACATATATATATATATAGTTACATATATATATATATATGTAAAGAAGATTACATGTAGTGTAAACAACAGGCTTAGATCTAATGTAACCAAGTCTTATATGTATTGTAAAGAGGATTACATGTACTGTAACCATCAGGCTTACATGTGGTGTAAACAACTCTAAATTTGAAAGCGATCGCTTTTACTTTTAGAATTTGTTTCGGCGAAATTTGTTTTTTCTGGCCCACCCTAATAAAATTCAATTAAACACGTAAAGGGAGACTTTCACGTTCCCCAGTTTGGCTGTTTTTGTAAATTTTACTGTCCACAAAAATTTCTTCAAATGCATTATACACATTGAAAATTAATTACACACACAACTTGTGAATGCTTTTAAAAATTATTTAATTCAACTCTTATTATTCTACACTTCTCCAAGATGATTTAACCCTCTGAGCGTCAAAGGATTTTTGAGTAGTGTGTAATTGTTTTTACCCCACAATCCACTTAATGACTAAATAACCAGACTATTGATTGGAAGAATCCATGGATTCTTTCGACCTTTAGAAAGATTCTATTGGTCATTTCCTTAAAATAGAATCCTTTGTAAGATTCTGTTGGTCCTTTCCTTGGAATAAAATCCCTTGGAATTATTCTATTGCTTCTTTCCTTGCAAGTGTATCCTTTCTAAAGACTGTTGGTTATTTCCTTAAAATAGGATTATTTGGAATTATTTTATTGTTCCATTACTTGGTAGTGAATCCCTTTGAAGGATTCTATTGGTCCTTAAAAAAGAATTCTTTAGTAAAATTCTGTTGGTCATTTTATGAGAATAGAATCATTAGGAAAGATTATTTTGCTCTCCTTTCCTTTTTATAGAATGTTTTAGAAGTATTTTATTGCTCCTTTCCTTACAACAGACTCCTTTGGAAAGATTATATTCCCTTTCCCTACAATACAATCCTTTAGTAAGTTTCTTTGGTCATTTCCTTATAATATAATCCTTTGGAAAAATTATATCGCTCCTTTACTTATGTTTGAATCCTTTGGAAATATTCCATTGCTCTCTTTTCTTTATAATAGAATCCTTTGGAAAGATTCTATTGCTCTTTTCCTAACAATAGAACTTTTTGGAAATATTCAATTATTCAGGAACGTCAAAACTGGTTAGAAGTCATACAGGGAAGGCTGCAGATTGCAAGGTATAATTATGTGTGTTATCCCCACGGAGAGTTAACGGGGTTATTTGCATTTAACCGAATGTAAAAATGATATCGCCGTATTTCCACGACTGAAAAATTGGTATCTGTCCGTATTCAATACAACTAAAGCTTTGTATTGTAACTTTTCCATATTCTAATGTAAATGCTCTCGATTTTCAGATTGAATTCATCGCATCGAAAAATAAACTCGTTGTGAAAAAGTACTGCCTCATTTTGCAAAACACGGGCAAGGCTCTCAGGACGAACGGTTCCTTTGTTTCCGTAAAGTGATAATATATACATTTATGAATTTTTATGAGCATTCTGTACGTTTTTATGAATATTTATGCGAAGTACATATTTTTTACAACCGTTGCGTTGCTAGTCTCCCTTGCAGTAGCCGTAAAGGCATTTATCTACATACTCTGCGTAGGTTCAAAAGAAAAATGGCCTTATTTATCTCCAAAGGGAGAAAAAAAAATCCTTACAATATCCTACTGGCAATAATCGAGCATATTAAACTTATTCAAAGAAAAACAGTGTTCCTTAAACGAGACAAGACTCTGATTCGGATTCTAAATAGCAATACACTTAGATATATAAATAGTAATATATTTAGATATATAAATAGCAATACATTTAGATATATAAATAGCAATACATTTTTCTTAGAATAGAGTACCTTGGAAGCATTCTATTGCTCCTTTCCTTGTAAGAGAATCCTTTGAAAATATTCTATTGCTTATTTTCTTAGAATAGAATAGCTCGGAAAGAGTGTTTGTCAAGGACAAAATTGATCAGCAGTCATGCAAGAAACTTCGGGATGCAAGTGGAATTATGTGTGTGAACCCCTCAGAGGGTTATAGAGGTTACTAGCATTTTTACGGGATGAAAAAATAATATATTCGTATTTCAGCTTCTGAACAATTGGTAGTTGTCTGCAATAGAACTAAAGCTTTGTATTGTTACTTTTCCATAATCTAATATGAATGGTAGCGATTTCAGATAAAATTCATCACTTCCACAATCATGTCACTAAAATTAAACTCGTTACGAAAAAGTATGTCATTTTACAAAATACAGGATGAGTCTCTTAGAACGAACAGTTCCTTTGTTTCCGTAAAGTGATAATATAAACATATATGAATTTTCATGAGCAGTCTGTACATTCTTATGAATATTTATGCGAAGTACATACTTTTTACAACCCGTCACGCTTCCAGTCTCGCTAGCCGTAGCCGTAAAGGCATTTATCTACATACTCTGAGAAGGTTGCGAAGAAAAATGGCCCTACTTCGCTCCAAAGGAGGGAGAAAAAATCCTTAGAATATCCTACTGGCATTAATCGAGCATATTAAACTTATTCAAAGAAAACCAGTGTTCCTTAAACGGGGCTACAAGACTCTGGTTCGGATTCTAAATAGCAATACATTTAGAGAGCTTTTCAACGTGACTGGTTGAGCTTGGTGGAATAAATTTCGTGTCTGAAGGGTAATCAATCATTCCTTCTAAAGAAGCGTCTGCTGTGAGCTTTTTATACGCAGCGGCAAAACGGAATGATCATGTAGCTGGACTTTAAAGTTCAGTGCACATTAAAAATCATAACAGGAGGAAGTGCTTTTTACGTCCGTGTCTCTGGAATAGAAATACTTTCGAGTAAAGTCTGCTGGAATAAATTACCAAATAATGGCGAGCTGCTTTTGTAAGCACGTCGGGAGTTTTAACACTTAGAAATACGTATGTAGGTACTTTTAACTCTCTGAGGGATTCATACGTATAATTCCTGCTTGCAACCGGCAGTCTGTCCTGCTTGACTTCTAACCAGTTTTGGGGCTTGAATCTATGTTGGATAGAATCTTTCCAAAGGATTGTATTTTAAAGAAATAACCAACAGAATCTGAAAGGATTGAATTCTAAGAAAATAAGCAAAAGAATTTTTCCAAAGGATGTTTCTATTCCAGATAGAGAAATAGAGGCTTTTCAAAAAATTCTATTATAAGGAAAGGAGAATATAACTCTTCCAAAGAATTCTATTTTAAGGGAAGGAGAATAGAATCTTTCCAAAGGATTCCATAATAAGGAAATGACTAACAGAATCTTACTAAAAGATTCTATTGTAAGGAAAGGACCAATAGAATTGGTCTAAGAGATTCACTACCAAGGAATTGAATAATAAAATAATTCGAAAAGATTCAATTTTAAGGAAATGTCGAATAGTCTTTCGAAAAGATTCACTTCCAAGGAAAGAAGCAATGGAACAATTCCAAAGGATTCTATTCGAAGGACAAAATCTTTATAGAGGTTGATAGAATCCATGGATTCTTTCAATCAATACTGTGGTTATTTAGTTATTAAGTGTGTAGTGGAGTAAAAGCAATCCTACACTACTCGGAGAAATCTCGTGACGCTCAGATGGTTAAAGCAAGTTGGAGAAGAGTAGAATAATAAAAGTTGAATTAGATAATTTTGAAAACCAGTGTTCCAAAGAAAACCAGTGTTCCTTAAACGGGGCTACAATACCCTGGTTTGGATTCTAAATAGCAATACATTTAGAGAGCTCTTCAAAGTGATTGATTGAGCTTGGTGGAATACGTTTCGTGTCTGAATGGTAATCAATCATTCTTACCAAAGAAGCGTCTGCTGTGTGCTTTTTATACGCAGCGGCAAGACGGAATAATCATGTAGCTGGACTTCAGTGTACATTCAAAATCATAACAAGAGGAAGTGCTTTTTACGTCCTTGCCTCTATAATAGAAATACTTTCTAGGAAAGTGATAGAATTAATTACCAAGTAATGACGAGCTGCTTTTGAAAGCACGTCGGGTGTTTTAACACTTAGAAATATGTACGTAGGTACATTTTATCTACTGAAGGATTTATACGCTTAATTCCTCCATGCAACCGGTAGTCTGCCCTGCTTGACGTCTAACCAGTTTCGGGCTTGACCAATAGAATCTTTCCAAAGGATTGTATTATAAAGAAATAATCAATAGAATATTTCCAAAGGATTCAATCTTAAAAAAATGAGCTACAGAATCTTTCCAATGGATTCAATTGTATGAAAATGAGCAACATAATTTTTCCAAAGTATTATTCAATTCTAAGAAAATAAGCAACAAAATTTTTCAAAGGATTATTCTATTCTAAAGAATAGAGAAATAGAGGCTTTCCAAAGGATTCTTCTAAAAGGAAAAGATAATAGAATCTTTCCAAAGGATTTTATTACAAGCAAAGGAGAATATAATTTTCTGAAGGATTCTATAATAAGGAAATGACCAACAGAATCTTACCAAAGGATTCTATTGTAAGAAAAGGACCAATAGAATCGGTCGAAGATATTCACAATCAAGGAATGGAATAATATATATAATAATTCCAAAGGATTCCATTCTAAGGAAATGTCCAATAGTCTTTCGATTCACTTCCAAGGAAAGAAGCAATAGAACAATTCCAAAGGATTCTAAGGAAAGGATCCACAGAAGCTTTCTAAAGAGTTGAAAGAATCCATGGATTCTTTCAATCAATAATGCGGTTATTTAGTAATTAAGTGTGTTGTGGGGTAAAAGCAATTATGCACTACTCGGAAATGCACTACACATAATTCCTTCTTGAAAATGAGCAACATAATACAACACAATATTTTCAAAGGATTCAATTCCAAGGAAAGGAGCAGTAGAATATTTCCAAAGAGTACTCTAAGGAAAAATGTATTGTTATTTATATATCTAAATGTATTGGTATTTAGAATCAGAACCAGTCTTGTAGCACCGTTTAAGTAACAGTTTTTCTTTGAATAAGTTTAATTTCTCGATTAGTACCATTAAGATATTCTAAGGACTTTTTCCTCCCACTTTGGGAACGAAGTAGGTCCTTTTTCTTTGGAACCTACGTAGAGTATGTAGATAAATGCCTTCACGGCTACGGCTTGGGAGGTCAGCAACGTGACGAGTTGTAAAAAATATGTACTTTGAATAAATATTCATAAAAATGTACAGAATGCTCATAAAAATTAATAATGGTTTACATTATCACTTTACGGTAACAATGGAACGGTTCGTTCTAAGAGCCAAATGAGGTAGTACATTTTCAAAACGAGTTCATTTTTCGATGCTATGAATAGTACTCTTTCATACTGAGTTTATTTTTCGATGCGATGAACAGTGCGTTTTCATAACCAGTTTATTTTTGGAATCGATGGGTAGTACTTTTTCATAACCAGTTTATTTTTGGAAGCAATGAAGAGTACTTTTTCATAACGAATTCATTTTTCAACATGATGCATAGTACTTTTTTATAACGAGTTAATATTTCGATACGATGTATAGTACTTTTTCATAACGAGTTTATTTTTTTATGCGATGAATAGTACTTTTTTCATAACGAGTTTATTTTTCGATGTGATGAATATAGTACCTTTTCATAACGAGTTTATTTTAATATACGATGAATAATACTTTTTCATAACGAATTTATTTTTGGAAGCGATGAATTCACTCTGAAAATCGAGAGCATTCAGATTAGAATATGGAGAAGTAACAATAAAATCTTTACCTGTATTGCATACAAACAAATACCAATTTTTCAGACGAGGACATACGGAGATATCATTTTTCATCGCGTTAAATGCTAGTAACCTCGTTAAACCACTGAGAGGTTCACGCATAAATTCCACCTTGTAACCTGCAGCCGTCCTTGCCTGACCTCTAACCAATTTTGTCCTTGACCAAAATAATTCTTCCAAAGGATTTTTTCAAAGGAAGTGAGCGACAGAAACCTTCCAAAGGATTTTATTCTAAGTAGAGAAACAATAGAATCTTTAAAAAGTATTATATTTTTAAAAAAAGGAGCTATAGAATGTTTACAAGGAATTCTATCCTACAGAATTATAAGGAAAGGTGCAATATAATCTTTACAATGATTTCTATCCTAATGAAGGGAGCATAAATTTTTTCCTAAGGATTCTGTTGCAAATAAAGGAGAAATATAATCCTTCTAAGGAAAAAATTATATTTTAAGAAACAAAAGGAGCAATAGAATCTCTCCAAAGGATTTGATTCTAAAGAAATGACACTCCAATAGAATCTTTCTTATGGATTCTATACCAAGGAAAGGACTAATAGTATTCTAGCTAAAGGATTTTATTCAAAGAAAAGATCAATGGTGCCTTTCCAAATGTGCGTGTGTGACCCTTTCTAATTATATTACCAATGGAATTTGTCCAAAGTATTATATTTTAAGGAAAGGACCTATAGTATTTTTTCAAAGATTGGAGGAATGTATGATTTCTTTGGATCAAGTGTGATTATTTAGTCATTAAGTGTGTTGTTGGTTAAAAACTCGGAAATCTCGTGACGCTCAGAGGGTTAATGATTCAAAGTACAGCTGACTGTCAAGTGCATCGGGGCTTATAAGCGCGTGTTTACTTTAAATGGAGTTGGATGGTTCAATTGCTCAAAAATGAATCAAGCAGGTGTAAATAGAATATCAGGGAGATGAAATTTCAGCAAACAATCTTTCCCATAGCACGCGATATATGAAGTACACTCATGTCCAAAAGTTAAGCATAATTCGTAAAATGCAAAAAAAATGGAGTAAAAATGGATACAATGATTCAAAATCACTTGTGGAGAATCGTGGTACAAAAGTAAAACATTGCGCATATGTAAAACAGTTTAGTCGACGTCGAAATGCGCAAAGCACCGGCGCACATCGGAACGAGTATAAAACGGCCTCGAACGGCATGGCCAGTTTAGACAGAAATTTCTCAATTGTTGTGGTACGGAGCTTTGTTCAATAACAATCAATAAGGACGAAAGATGTCACAAAGATGCCAACTGGACATGTTTGAAAGGATGAATTGTTAAAATGTTGGAATCCGGTCAATCCCAAACCGAAGCTTCTCGAATTCTGAATGTGCCTCAGAGCGTGAACTCCAGACTGTGGCAGAGGTTTCAAACCACTGGAGATGTTACCCGACGACCAGTGCCAAGTCGGCCAAGGGTAACAACCGCTCGGCAAGACCGATATTTGACGATAACTGCGCGACGTTAGAGGAACCGTTCTGCCAGACAACTGGGTTCAGCCCTGACAGCCGCCACAGGAGTCATAGTTTCCAGACAAACTGTTTACAGGAGACTCAGACACGTTGGTCTCTATGCCAGACGACCAGTAGTTTGCATCCCCCTGACGTCTGCACAGAAACCCGCACGTTTACAGTGGAGTTTGGAACATCGGCAGTGGAGTCGACAACAGTGGGGCAATATCATGTTCAGTGACTAGTCCAGATTTAGTCTGCAAACTGATTCTCGTCGTACCACGATCTGGAGAGAACGTGGAACGCGTTTTCACCCGAGAAACACCACGGAAAGACATCGTTTTCCTTTAGGGGAGTCATGGTCAGGGCAAGCATCATGCTGGACGGCCGCACAGACCTCCACATCTTTGACACGGGGTCTATTACCGGTCAAAGATAGAGACGAAGTCCTTGAGCCTCCCGTTCGCCTGTTTCGAGGTACTGTCGGTCCTGGTTTCATATTCACGTATGATAACGCGCATCCTCACTGTTTAGCCTAGTCCACGCCTTCCTTCAAAGTGAAGATATCCACCGCATGCAGTGACCTGCTAACTCTCCTGATCTGAATCCTATAGAGCATGTGTGGGATATGCTCGGGAGACATATTGCAGCCCTACGACACCACTGAGTTTTCAATTCCAGAATTTAGTGTTCCGAAATTGAAAACTGCTCTCCGTGAGACTTGGAACTCTTTGAGCACACAACTCATCCATACCCTCATCGAAAGTATGGAAAATCATTGTGCAGCATGCGCGGCTACCAAAGGTTCCCATATACCGTATTAAACTTCTGCATCACATTGTTTTAATCATTCTGTTTCACTAAAGTTGACACTCGTATTGTGAAACTTTTTCTTTCAACCCTTTTTTGGATAATAAAAGTTATTATTATCCTTTTTTTTGCATTGTTTTCTTCTTCTATAACCCTATTACACCCGCCGACCGCGTACCGCGTTTCCTTCCATTCCGATGTAGGTGTTCTGAAATATTCACATAAACAGCAATTATGCTTAACTTTTGAACATGAGTGTATTTTAAACCGAGATTATAAACAATATGTGTATCAACATTGCACTAAAATAATCGAAAGTATTTTAATTGTATTCGACGAGATATCGTCTAAAATCTAGCCAATTTTGCTAATAAGATACCTCGTCCACCAATGTCTGGTCAGTTTTGCTAATGAGATACCTCTAAGAGACAAAACTGCTCTATTACCCAAGGGAAATGAAGTTCCAAGTAGGAAAAACTTTTCCCTTGCCTATAACTGGTGACAGTTTGTAATAGGTTTTTGCATCATAGGCTGGCCACTGCAGGGCAGTTTTCGATATACCACCAGGAGGGTTAAAGATTATTGGTAAAATTTGTCTACCAGACAAATTTAACCTTCCTGGTGCTTGTCTTGACAAGGTATCTCGTCATTAGCAAAACCATTACCAGATCTTGATGGACGAGATATCTCGTCATTAGAAGAAAACTGACCAGATCTTGATCTCGTCATCATCAAACAATCGGCAATATCTTAATAACGGTATATCTCGTCATTAGCAAAATTGGTCAGATCCTGATGTCTCTTCGAAACCACTTGGAGTTAAAAATGTCACTGAAATAAGAAGTGTGTACGTAAGAAGACGCAGACAAGGCTTTATATTATATATTTATTGTTCTTTCTTTTCTTGAATGTACTGCAAAATGATCTAAATGCTCTTGCTGTTTGAAACATTAATATTTGTGTTTTTAGTGTGTTTACAGATTTCGTTGAATGTCAACATGAGCACCTGCTTCGAGACTGCGGAATCCAGGCTGACCAGTTTTTCCAAAGACACATGGATCGCATGTCCGGATCCCTCATTAACGAACACTGTGCTTTATTCACTCATGGATCCAATGCTTGCATATTTGACCGAAATTCGACAAACAGGATTTCCAAAGAACACTTTTTGTACATAGCCATGTATTTCGTCTTATCTCTGTTGAAATATTTCCTTATAAATCGATGATAATAAAATAAATGCGCACACAACTGTTTGGATGAAATTTCTTGTTTAGAAGAAAGTTGTTCAATTCACCTGGAAGATATTAAAACACCTAAAGGCCTAAGCAAACCAAAGCAAGTAGGGATCACTCATTAACAGTAAATTACTGGTAAAATCTGATATGCAATGCCGAGACAAATGTTTGGATGAAATTTCTTGATCTAGAATAAAGTTATTCAATTCATCTGAAAGATACTAAGCATTTAACACACGTACAAATGTATGAATGAAGTTTGGTTTTAGAAAAAATATTTTTTTAACTGAAAGATACTGAAACACTTAAAGGGCATAAACAAACCAACGCATGTCGGCATCTCTCATTAACCGTAATTGGTGGTTAATAAAAATGAATAGACAAATATTAAAATGAAATTTCTTCTGCTAGAAGAAAGTTATTCAATTCAACTGAAAGATACTAAAACATTTAATGTTCATACAAGTGTTTGAATGAAATTTCTTGTTTTAGAAAAAATATTCATTAATAACTGAAGGATACTGAAACACTTAAAACGCATAAACAAAACAACTCATGCCGGGATCATTCATTAGTCGTAAATCGATGGTAAAAACATAAAATGCACAGACGAATGTTTGAATGAAATTTCTTACTTTAGAAAAAGTTATTAATTAACTGAAAGATTCTGAAACACTTAAACCGAAACAAACCAACGCATGTCGGGATCACTCATTAATAGTAAATTGTTGGTAATAACTAACATACAATTCACAGACGAATGTTTCAATGAAATTTCTTGTTTTAGAAAGCAAAATATTAATTAATAACAAAGATTCTGAAAAACACTTAAATGGCATAAACAAAACAACTCATGACATTATTCGTAAATCGATGGTTATAGCAAAATGCGCAGACAAATGTTTGAATGAAATTTCTTGTTCAAGAAGAAAGATATTCAATTCAACTGGGGGAAAGACACTAAAACACTTAAAGGCCTAAACAAAACGCTTATTCGGATTACATATTCACCGTAACTGGAATAAAAAGGGCACAGACGAATGTTTGAATGAAGTTGCTTGTTCTAGAAGAAAGTTATTCAATTTAACTGAAAGATACTGAAATACTTACTACCCTATAAAAACAACGAACGGCTGGATTATTGACATTAGCCGTAATCGTTGATCATAAAATAAAATGCGCAGATAAATGTTTGACTGAAATACATTGTTTTAGAAGAAAGTTATTCAGTTCATAACTGAAATCCACTCAAGAAACTCACAATACCAAGGAAAATAATGCTACAGATATCAAAACTATTGTCAATTCTGAAAGCCGAAGATCTAAATAAATTTAATACAAAGTATCAAAATTTAGCAAAGATAAAATAGTATAAAACCACTTCAAATCAATTTTTAGGTAAAATTATAAAAACCTGTCTAATATAAATAAAAACAGATTTGGATTAAGCAAAATCACTTAATAAATCATTAATACTAGGGTTAGTAGCATAACAGTGGTTGAGACGAATAGCATT
Source organism: Meta bourneti (assembly GCA_933210815.1). Classification (NCBI taxonomy): domain Eukaryota; kingdom Metazoa; phylum Arthropoda; class Arachnida; order Araneae; family Tetragnathidae; genus Meta; species Meta bourneti. Next base: position 94,719,135 of record OW119934.1, read on the forward strand.
AAAATCAGGACATTCACTTAAAATGTGTCTAACAGATAGGACTTTATTTTTCTTTAGGAAATCTGGTTAAAAGATTATTTAATAGGAAAATACATCTGATAATGATACTCATGATTGGGAAATAGTTATTAATACGTAATCTATAAGAAATCGATTGAAGTCAAGCGAACATAGCACCCTAAAATTCAGTTGTGAAACAGGTGATTTGACAACACAGTTCTAATTATGCGCAAAAAATTATGGAACTTTTCAAATATATTCGTGTATTTTAACACTTAATTTCCATCTTGACATTAAAAATTTAAAACAACTAGATTTTAGTAAATAAAATACATAATTTTATTTTTTTTAAATCTTACACTTTATGAAATAAATACACAAAGAGGATTGCATTCTATTAATGTAATGTATATGTTGAATCGAGTTATATGAATTTATTAACCAATTTTAAGAAATTGTTTTTGCTTATCTATTTGATAATGATTTATTTTAAACACTTTAATGGGCATTGAAAATAAAAAACTTGTTTAATTTAAAAGGACTATCATGTTCTTACAGTCATTCAAAATTTGAAAGTGCTCAAAAACAACTATATTATATTCGTTATCATATACATGACCATAGTTATAAATTACATCTTGATACACGAATCCTGCGTTTTAACGCCTATTTTACGCCTTCTATATGTATACATAAAATGTGAAATTACCATAGTTATTAATTATAATTTATAAAAGGAAATTTCAATACGCTGTGATTAAAAATTTATAAAATAAAGCTTGTTAAATATTAAATACACAATCTCAACGTAAATTAATGAGTTCACCTTATGAAGATAATTATTCGTTGAAGGTTCAATAGCTTGCGCTTATGATGTAAACATTAAAAATAAAATGTTTACGAATATTGCAGATCTTTTTAAAGTCCAATGATTAGTTGATAAGACCTAAATCTTTATTTCTTGAATACCTGATACATTTTCTCAGAGCTTATAAATATTGCGATAATATGCGATGTTAAGTAAAGGACAGAGTTTTCAATTTATAAAAGTTCACTTCCCTCAGAGGTTTCTTTTTATAAGATTATACGAGGGAAAGTCAAAAATTATCCACACTTTATTTTTTCAATCTATTTATACAAATGTAGGGGTTCAACAAGTTCGTCATTTTTCTACATGGTCTCCTTCCTTTTGGATGTACTTGGTTCAGCGGTCCACAAGCTTGCGTATTCCCTCCAATAAGGTTTACGGTGAGTCGCCCAACCATCTATGCACCGCTTCCCCACTTCTTTGTCCATCTAATCTGCAGAGAACACGCTATATTGTCGATGGTAACTCGTCGGTTTGACAGTACCATTTTAAGAGCATGCTGAATCTTCTCGTCAATTGTGGAGGTTGACGAGTGCCTTGCTCCTTCTTCGTGCATCAATCTTCTCCGGCCTCTTTCAAGCTTCTCGATCCACTCATAAACACTTCTACGTAGTAGAGCACTGTCCCAGTATTGTGTTGTATACTTCCGATGAATTTCAGCCCCTGGCATACCTTCCGAACAGAGAAATCGGATCACTGCTCTTTCTTTCTCCTTGGTGCACACTGCTAGCGGAGCGGCCATGTTTTTACTGAAGCAGAAGCAAGAAAAATGACGCTATCGAGGTCAAACTTCGGTAACGTGACCACAGTAGTATCAACTTTAAGCATGCGTGCGCAGAAGGAAGTATGACAAACCTAAAGATGTGTTATAACAAAAGTGAGGATAATTTTTGACGTACTCTCGTAAATACAGTATAACCTCGATAAGTGCTCACTCAAGAAACCAAGAAATTAAACGACTTAAGCGGAAGAATTGCAGAATGTACTGCATTAAATGTAATTATCATGTAAATTTCATATTTATCACGGTATCCATAACAATATTATAAATTGATGGAAGTACAAATTACTGCACATACCACATACCACAATCCACACATACAAATTACTGCTCTCGTATAATTTTGCACTTTTCTTAAAATTGCACTTCCTCTATCCCAAAGTAAACGTCAGATTTAACTTCTGAATTTTGTTCCAAATAGTTGTCACATTTGTATAAAACATAAAAAAGAAAAAGAGTTAATCGTATATTAAAAGTTTTATTTTGCAACATAGTTAACCCTCCTAGTGGTTGTCTCGATAAGGTATCTCGTCATTATCAAGACCATTACCAGATCTTGATGGACGAAATATCTCGTCATTGTAAGAAAACTAACCAGATCTGGATCTTGTCATCATAAAAAAATCGCAATACCTTGATGATGAGATATCAAGTCCTTGGAAAAATAGGTCAGACATTGATGGATGATATATCTCGCCGAAACCACTCGGAGGGTAAAGTATCACATTTTAGGATGTTTGACTTTTAATTACATTTAGTACTACTTGGAATGCGATTCTCATGCCTCAGTTTCTTTCTCAGTGTGTACCAATTTGCTAGACTTTACTTTCACATCAATGCACTTTCGATGTTTGCAATACTAAAAATTTTTTCTAACTTTAAATGTTTCTAAAGGGTGCACTTTCTAAAAAGTTAATTTTTCGACCTTTATCAGCTTTTGTTAACAATTAAAAATCAATCAACTGACATTCCTAGGTTGCCCAAGGGCCACGGTAGCCCGGTTGGAAGAGCAACGGATTAGCAATAGCAAGGTTGCAAGTTCGAAACTCGGTCCAATCAAAGACCGTCGTCTACACGGGGGCGGAGGTGTTGGCATGGTGTGGAAGTTTGGAGAGTGGGTGCTCAGGTGTTGACCTCGTCATCTGACCGTGGTTTAAATTTACGTGGTGTTTTCCTCGAATATTTCCCTTTGGGAATGATCTCTGACCGTCACCAATAGCCAGTGCGACGTTAATTAAATACCTACCTACCTAAATACCTAGGTTGCCCTATACCGTTAAAAATGATGTCTTCATTTGAACAGTTCTCTTAAAAATTGAAGAACTATTAGAATTCGAAGCTAAAATTTGGTAATATGACACTTGAGGAAAAAGGGTATTAACATTATTGCCCTTATTACATTAATTACTGTTGTATTACATTAATTCAATTTAGTGGAGCTTAAGTAAACTCTCGATTTCAGTTCCGAGTTTATACGAAGAGATTTCTGAAAATATAAAAATACGTTTTGCATATGAACATTACATTTAAATACATTTGAAAGGGGTTAATTTTTAAAACATATTAATATTAAAAATATATATCTATGAAAGGAAAATTAATATTTAATTAATTCGTTACTTGACTATAGAGCGAGCGGATACAAATGCTTCACAAAATCATTCCATTTAAATATTAAGCTCTGGAATAAGCTTGCATTTATTTAAAGAACATAAAATAATTTTGATGCAGCTTAAAAATATTCGAATTCACTTCCGAGTCTGCGAAGCAATTTTTGAAAAATTCAAAACCATCGTTATCTTACATATTTATTTTAACCCTCTAAAGCGAATAATTCCTCCTTGCAACCTGCAGTCTTCCCTGCATGACTTTCAACCTGTTTTGACCTTCTTGACTAATAGAATCTATCCGAAGGTTATTATTCTAAGCAAATGAGCTATAGAGTATTTCCAAATGATTCTATTCAAAGGAAATTAGCAATATAACTTTTCCAAACGATTCTATTCTAAGGAAAGGACAGAAAGAATCTTTCCAAACAATTCTACTCTAAGGAAATAAGCAATATAATCTTTCCAAACAATTCTACTCTAAGGAAATAAGCAATATAATCTTTCCAAAGGATTCTCTACCAAAGAAAAGACCGTTAGGATCTTTTCAACGGTTTCTATTCTAAAGAAAGGGCCGTTAGGATCTTTCCAAATGATTCTATTCTAAGCAGATGATCAATAGAATCTTTCCAAAGGATTCTATTATATGGAAAAGAGCAATAGAATCTTTTTAAAGAAATATAATCTAAACAAAGGGCCAATAGAAAAGATTCCATTGTAAGAAATAACCATTAAAATCTTTCTAAAGGGTGAAAGGATCCACGGATTGTTTCAAAAGATGTGGTTATTTAGTCATAAAGTGTGTTGTGGGGTAAAAGCAACACTTCACTACTCAGAAATCTCATGGATTAAAGGTCCGCATCTCTTAATTGATTTAGTATGCTACAACCAAATGAGTCTCGACTCAACTTCATTTTGCGTTTTCGGAAATATTTGTTGAGGCTTTGAAATGAAATGAGCGAACTGCTTAAATAACCGCGATAAATAAGGTTAAAAGAAGAGCGCAACAAATGTACACGAGAGCGCGCTCCAAACAAAAGGGCTTTCAACAATTCCTGTTAAGTAACGAATAAAGCAGATGAAAGCTAAACTTAAAAGACACTTCAAACTCCGTTAGGGGCAACGAATTGAATAGAAGAAAAGCCTTGTATGTATTTCAGAAAGCGAGCCCTTGCCTTATCTGCGATTCTGGCTGCCTCTCCGTTCAATTAAGCTTTCAATTCCCCGAAAAGTAAGTCTTCATTGTGTTGATCAAGCTCCTGCGAGCTTTGTGTTTTGACAAGGATAATGTCGAACGCAACAGAGCGTTGTTTAACTCTTTAAAGCCTGCTTAGTGCTTCACATTAGTCCAGAAGTCATCGATAGCGAAAATCGATTTTCTCAAGGATTTCAAAAGAAGCCCCCGCTCGCGGAGGCGAAACCCGAAGCAAGGAAATTACATTTACTGGAGCTTCAAATGGAGGGAGGCAGATGCATTGTATAGGTTTTTCTCCCAAATCCCACCTGTGCTTAAAAATACTTTTTATCACAGTCAGAAAGACATCAAACGGAAAGAAAGATGCAGTTGTGAGAGTTGTAGAGTAGCGCGTGATTTTTGTTGCAGATTTTATATTTGGAAGCGCGAGAAAACTGATTTGTACATCATAACACAGATTACATCAAAGGGTTATAAAGCCACTGAAGGGTTTACTTTAGAGGGGTGTATCCATTCTGCATCCTTTGCATGATTTCTACACTGCTGGCCACCCAAATTGCAACACCAAGAAAGACAAGAGATATCACAACAAAATTTATTTTGTAGATAACATGTTGACCAAGTATCAAATGATTAAATTTATAGACTTCTGTGAAGTGTGGTTCCTGCCAAAATCAGTAGCCAGAGTAGCCGCCATTGTTGGAGATCACCGCTGCCACACGCCTCGGCATTGATTCAAAGAGACTTTGGATGTGTTCTTGGGGTACAGCAGACCAAGCAGCTTCCACACGTTGCCAAAGTTGATCTGGTGTGGCAGCTGGGGATGTATTCTGGGTCAATCGTTGAGCAACCATGGACCACATGTTTTCTATCGGCGAAAGATCCGGAGAGCGAGCTGGCCAGGGAAGCAATTCAATCTGGCGATTGACGAAGAACCCTTGGACAATGCGTGCCACGTGTGGTCGCGCATTATCCTGTTGAAATATGGCTGTGGGCAAGCCCTGAAGGTAAGGAAGGACAACTGGCTCCAACACCTCGGAGATGTAGCGCTGGCTGTTTAAAGTACCGGCAATGCGTACTAGAGGAGTGCGAGAGTGATATCCAATACCGCCCCATACCATAATACCCGGTGCAGGACCAGTGTGGCGGTGCATAACGCAGCTGTTCAGCATCCTCTCTCCACGGTGTCTCCAGACTCGAATCCGACCATCGTGGTGTTGCAGACAGAAGCGTGACTCGTCAGTAAAGACAATTTCATTCCATTCTGCCGTCCACATCCTTCTTTCATCGCACCATTGGCGGCGGAAACGTCTGTGGTTCTGCGTCAAGGGTAGACGAAGCAATGGACGTCTTGCGGACAGACCACTCTGCTGTAAACGGCGTCGAATGGTACGCGTAGACACTGGATGATGCGGTACAGACTGAATGTGCTGTGCTATGGTTCGTGATGTGGCTGAGCGATCCGTCACTGCCATACGCACAATATGCCTGTCATCACGTGAAGTGGTGCACTGAGGTGGATGCGATCGAACACGTCGGTCCGTCGTACCCTCCTGCATCCAACGATCACATATCCGCATTACAGTTGTTTGGTTTCGTCCAACACGACTACCGATTTCCCTGAAAGATAATCCACAATCTCGGTAGGCCACTATCCTTCCTCTGTCGAACTCGGATACTTGATCAAAAGATGATCGCTGTTTTCTACGAGGCATAATTGATCGTTTTTTTTTTAAAACCACAAGAAAAACACAATTGCCGTACTTGAAATCGTCGAAATCTCCAAGCCTTAAATAGCGCTTTGAAGTGGCGCCACAGGCGCGCGTGATGTGCGTCTGCGCTGAAATTCTAATCATTTGCATATCTCACCTCCGCTAATGCATATTGTAAATTTCATATTATTTGCATGCTTCCTTCAGGGTGTTGCATTTACGGTGGCCAGCAGTGTAACTAGAGTTGTGACCTACTTGAGAAATAGAATCTTTCCATAGGATTCAATTCTAAGGAAATGAGCAATGCAAACTTTCCAAATTATTCTATTTTAAGGGGAAAGGAGCAATAGAATCTTTCCAAGGGATTCTATTCTAAGGAAGGGAGCAATATTATATTTCTAAACCATTCTATTCTAAGATAGGTAGATAGTAGATATTGAATTTACCTCACACTGGAGCAACACAATGGGCTATTTCATATTTAAAGAAAGGAGGATTGGAGTCTTTCCAAAGAATTGGGGGTGTATCTAAGGAAAGGGTCTTTCCGAAGAATTCTATCTTAGGGAGAGGTTCAATAGAATCCTTCCATAAAGCGAAACCCGAAACAAGGACATTACACTTACCGAAGCTGCAAATGGAGGTAGGCAGATGTCATTGTATAGGTTTTTCTCGCAAATCATACCTGTGCTTAAAAATACTTTTTATCACATAGTCAAAAAGACATCAAACGGAAAGAAAATATGCAATTGGGAGAGTTGTGTAATGCGTGATTTTTGTTTCAGTTTTTTAGATTTGGAAGGGTGAGAAAACTGATTTGTACATCCGAACACAGATTACATCAAAGGGTTATAAACCCTCTCTGAGGGGTTTATATAACTTCTCTACATGACTTCTAACAAGTTGTGAGCTACTTGAAAGATTAACATTAAATAGTAACAAATTTAGTGAATAGCTAACAAACGACTCTTTACTGATCACTCACTATTCACCACTAAAAATGTATGAAGACATTCAAAAGTGCTTTTTTCCAAATTACTCCAATCGCAAGTTTACGCTAATTACTTAACTCTTATATAAAAGGGTACTTGTTCCCAATCGTGAAAAGTATACACCTTAAAATATAACAATTGTAGCGAATAGCTAGCAAAAGGTAATTCACTGATTAGTCACACATATATGAAGACATTCAAAAGTCGTCTTTTATTTCAAAAATACTTCAATGGCCTGTTTAAGCTCATTATTTAACTCAAAAAATAGTACTTGTTCCCAATGGTAAAAGATGAAAACCTTAAAGGTTTTAACAAAATTTAGTGAATACCTAACTAAAGATACTTCACTGATCACTCAAATATACAGTGGGTCCCGAAATTGAGTATACACCATGAAGAGATTTCTATAAAACTGGAAACCCTGTAATAACTAATTATTTTAACTAAGCTTTTACAGGAAATTACACATTTGAAAACATATGACACTAAAACCGTTTCCATGTTCGCTATAAAATTCTGTAAGATCAAGTTTACGCATAGCCTGTTTCGTAGAGAAACAGTAAAAATGTAAAATAATGTTTTGTTGCACATATTTTTGCATATAGAACTGCTTCTAAGCCAAGAAACACTAAATTAAGAAGAAGGTGTGTTGTTTTTCAGAATAGTTTTGGCCCATTTCTCTCAGAATTGTTTTTACGATCAGTGGTCTGAAAATCGTGATTTTTAAGCACTTTTTCCAATTAGAATAACACATTTTCAAGCGCATTGTGTTTGTAAGATCATTGTGGAGTGTATGGTTGCTGTTTAACTTTAAGTGTAATCTAGAATTTTGCAAAAATTTGACATTTAAAATCTATCTTTAATAATATTACAGCGAATATGGAATTGTTTTAAGCCTAATATATTTTAAATATAAATATTAAATTAAAATTATCATTTCTTACGGAGTTTAGGGCTTTTAAAGAAATTACTTTAAGATGTATACACAATTTGGAGAGCCACTGAATATCAAGACATTCAAAATTCGTCTTTTATTTGCAAAATATTTCAATTATAAACTTAAGCCTATCATTTGTCTCCTATAGATCGTGAACGATATCCACCTTAAAGTATTAAGTTTAGAAAATAGCTGTCAAAAGATACTTCACGATCACTCTCACATATATGAAGGCATTCAAATGTCGTCTTTGACTTCCAAAATACTGCATTGACAACATTAAGCTTATTATTTGGCTCATAAAAAAGAGCGCTTGTTACCAATCATGAAAACTGTAAACATTAAAAAGTAACAAATTTAGTGAATAGCTGAGAAAAGATACTCACGATCATTCCCACATATATGAAGACATTCAAAAGTCGTCTTTGACTTCCAAAATACTTCTATGACAATAAGCTATTATTCGACTTATAAAAAGGCTCACATCATCACGATATTAGCCTTAAAGCATTAAAATTAGTAGATAGTTGACACAAGATACTTCACGATCACTCCCACATGTATGAAGACATTCAAAAGTCATCTTTGATTTCCAAAATACTTCAATGATAAGTTTAACCCTCCTGGCGGTTGTCTCGTAGAGGTATCGCGTCATTTGGAAAACCATTATCATATCTTGATGGACGAGATACCTCGTCATTAGAAAAACTGAAGATATCTTGATCACATCAACATCAAACAATCAACAATATCTTGATGATGATATACCTTGTCATCAGCAAAATTGCTCAGATGTTGATGGATAAGATATCTCGTCACAAACACTTTGCGGGTTAAGCTTATTATTTGACTTTTATAGAAAATCTACAAATCCTGAATGAATAAATCTTAGAGTATATATATAGTAAGTTTCCTGAACAACTAACAAAAGATACCTTACCGATCACACACACACATACGAGTATAAGACGCATTCAAAATTAATTACATCTTTCAGTAACTCAATCTCAATATATATTCCATCTGCATGCTCATAACAGATTTCTAAGATGCAATGCGCAATACCAGTCAAATCAGGTAAAGTGAAACACACAAAGCGCATTAATGAACACGTGTAGATAAGCCTCGTTGCCCTCACAGTAAATTCATTACATTTAATTAGGTAAATATTTAACAACACTCTACATAATTAAATTAATTATTTCCCGAAGAATTAATTATTTTTCTCATAGATAGGAAGATTTACTAAAGGCTCGTTGTTTACATCTCGATGTTCTTCCACACAAGATTTTTTCCCCAGAATTCAACGAATATAGTTCACGAGAACATTTAATTATTTCTCCGTTCTTCGTGTACGTTTACTTGTATCATTAATCGCCATGTGATCTTTCCTAAAGTACCAATCTTGTGAATATGAATGTTTACTAAGAAGGATCATTTTGTATGGGCTTAGCATCTTATCCTTGAATACAGGGTCGCAAATAGAGGGTAGGGATTACTAATTACTGACATTCTCATTATTGGTAAATTACCGACAGAAATACTAAATACGGGTTGGTTTAGTCTTATGGTGCGAGGGTCCTAATTGGCCAATCCGTACGACTGTACGAAACACAACGTCAAGTAATGAACATACACAAATATAGAAATTTTTACAGACACAAAAGGGAGAAACATACCTAGAGTAAAGATACATGAATCGAACACCTACAACTCGCAGGTTGCTAGACCATTGGGTAAACACATGGATCCATGGTGGCTTCTCTTCATATGCTAGGTAGTTGAATTAACGTCGCACTGTAGCAACACAACGAGCTATTAGCGACGGTCAGGGATCAATCCTGAAGAGAAAGATCCAAGGACGACGCTTCGTAATTTTGAATCACTGTCGGATGAGGGGGTCAGTACCTGAGCTCATAGAGGACATATAGGAAGGAAGTAGAGTGAGCAATGGTGACTTTTTATATCCCGATGATCACGTAACCAAAACTAGGAGTAACGTGATCCTTAGACTGCTCTCGTCTGCTGGGTGAAATACACTGCTGACCACCGTAAATGCAACACCCTGAAGGAAGCATGCAAATAATATGAAATTTACAACATGCATTAGCGGAGGTGAGATATGCAAATGATTAGAATTTCAGCGCAGACGCACATCACGCGCGCCTGTGGCGCCACTTCAAAGCGCTATTTAAGGCTTGGAGATTTCGACGATTTCAAGTACGGCAATTGTGTTTTTCTTGTGGTTTTAAAAAAAAAACGATCAATTATGCCTCGTAGAAAACAGCGATCATCTTTTGATCAAGTATCCGAGTTCGACAGAGGAAAGATAGTGGCCTACCGAGATTGTGGATTATCTTTTAGGGAAATCGGTAGTCGTGTTGGACGAAACCAAACAACTGTAATGCGGATATGTGATCGTTGGATGCAGGAGGGTACGACGGACCGACGTGTTCGATCGCATCCACCTCAGTGCACCACTTCACGTGATGACAGGCATATTGTGCGTATGGCAGTGACGGATCGCTCAGCCACATCACGAACCATAGCACAGCACATTCAGTCTGTACCGCATCATCCAGTGTCTGCGCGTACCATTCGACGCCGTTTACAGCAGAGTGGTCTGTCCGCAAGACGTCCATTGCTTCGTCTACCCTTGACGCAGAATCACAGACGTTTCCGCCGCCAATGGTGCGATGAAAGAAGGATGTGGACGGCAGAATGGAATGAAATTGTCTTTACTGACGAGTCACGCTTCTGTCTGCAACACCACGATGGTCGGATTCGAGTCTGGAGACACCGTGGAGAGAGGATGCTGAACAGCTGCGTTATGCACCGCCACACTGGTCCTGCACCGGGTATTATGGTATGGGGCGGTATTGGATATCACTCTCGCACTCCTCTAGTACGCATTGCCGGTACTTTAAACAGCCAGCGCTACATCTCCGAGGTGTTGGAGCCAGTTGTCCTTCCTTACCTTCAGGGCTTGCCCACAGCCATATTTCAACAGGATAATGCGCGACCACACGTGGCACGCATTGTCCAAGGGTTCTTCGTCAATCGCCAGATTGAATTGCTTCCCTGGCCAGCTCGCTTTCCGGATCTTTCGCCGATAGAAAACATGTGGTCCATGGTTGCTCAACGATTGACCCAGAATACATCCCCAGCTGCCACACCAGATCAACTTTGGCAACGTGTGGAAGCTGCTTGGTCTGCTGTACCCCAAGAACACATCCAAAGTCTCTTTGAATCAATGCCGAGGCGTGTGGCAGCGGTGATCTCCAACAATGGCGGCTACTCTGGCTACTGATTTTGGCAGGAACCACACTTCACAGAAGTCTATAAATTTAATCATTTGATACTTGGTCAACATGTTATCTACAAAATAAATTTTGTTGTGATATCTCTTGTCTTTCTTGGTGTTGCAATTTGGGTGGCCAGCAGTGTATAACATTCATCATCTGATTGGTCCACGGAGTGGGAGAAGACGTTTATCCATTGATTGATAATTTGATTGGTACATTGAATGGTCATCTGATAGCGGAAGACTTTGGCAATTTCACCACTTTTATTGCCATTCTATCGAAATGCGCATGCGCTCATACACCCTGCTATAATATGGTACACCTTAAACGAAGCGATCATATACCAAATCGACCAACCTAGTCCATTTTTGACAGAGCAGTCACGTGACTACTAGTCGACATGTTGGCCACACTTTTTGAAGCTCCTGTCAATAGCAACGTAGTCTACTTATATTTCACGTCCATCGACCCACTCTCCAAACTTCTCCAACCTGAGGACATTTGAAGGCTCGACAGGTTTAACGTGTATTACCCCATGTACACGACGGTTTTAGGTTGCGGTGAGTTTCGAATTTGGTTGCTAAACTGCTACTCCTTCGACCCTCCTCTTTATATGGATAGTTCGGTAGGTAGGTAATTAACGTCGAACTGGAGGAACACAACGGACTATTGGCGACGGTTCGGGATCAATCCTGAAGGGAAAGGTAAAAAGACAACGCCTCGTAATTTTGTACCACAGTCAGATGAAGGGAATAATATTTGAGTTGCCACCCAACTTTTCAAACTTCCACACCACGACAACGTGAGGACATTTGAGGCCACAACAGATTTACTGGACCGAGTTTCGAACTCTCAGCCCTCCATTTGCTAATCCGATGCTCTTCCAACTGGGCTAACGCGGCTTGCCTCTTTATATGGGCTTTACCTATTTTGAATTCTAGTTTTAAAATTCTGCAGAGCTCCTGCTGCTTTTTTGTACTAAATTCCGAGAAATGGACATCGTCCACTTGCATATTTGTTCAGCGATCTCAGGTCGAGACCAGTGCGGCTGATAGTGGGAGTCTAGACGACGGATGGACAGCTAATTTTTTTTATTTTTCTCTCTTGCTTTATCCTTTCTTGTCAATTTTATGTATTATTTTTGCGTGCCTTTGTTACTAACCTTTGTATTGTTTGTTTTCCCTTTCCTGTCTGCCATTGCCATTGGAAATTTTTTGAATTCTATTTTTTTCATTAGCATGCTGGTTTCTTAAGCTGTTTAAAACTGCACAGGTTTGATAATGTCCTTTTAACAACAGTTAAGTTGTCGATGTCGGACAACTCTTATTAACAAAGTGTCACGGTAGCCCGGTTGGAAGAGGATCCGGAGGGTTGTAAGTTCGAATCCAACCAAAGACTGTCGTGCACAAGGGGGGGGGGTGCACGTTCAATCTGTCATGGCCTCAAATGTCCTCACGTTGGCGTGGTGTGGAAGTTTGGAGTTGTGCCAGTTCAGGTGTTGGCTCGTCATCTGACCGTGGTTCAAAATTACATGGTGCTGTCCTCGGGTCTTTCCTTTTGGAATTAATCCCAGACCGTCACCAATAGCCCGTTGAGTTGATCTAGTGGGACATTAATTAAAATATCTACCTACCCGGTTGGTAGATATTTTCCAGTGTGACGTTAAGTAACTACCTACTCACCTTTTTTTCTCACACAATGCTTACTTTAATTTATCAACTTTCCTTGTGGTTGTCTCGAAGAGGTGCCTTGTCATCAGCAAAACTGACCAGATCTTGATGGATGATATATCTCGTCATTAGAACAAAACTGACCGGATCTTGATCTTGTCATCACCGAAGAATTGGCAATACCTTGATGACGAGATATCACGTCATTAACAAAATGAGTTAGATCTTGATGAGCTAGATATCTCGTCGAAACCACGTGGATGGTTGCACAAAACTGTACCATTTGATTATTGACATCATAAGCGTATATTTTAGTACTTTATTGCAATCAACATTTCCCGGATCTTGATGTACGAAATATCTAGTCATTGGAACAAATCTGACCAGATCTTTATCTAGTCATCACCGAAGAATCGGCAATACCTTTGATGACGAGATATCACGTCATTAACAAAATTAGTTAGATATTGATGGGCTAGATATCTCGTCGAAATCACGTGTATGGTTAAACAAAACTGAGCAATTTGATTATTGAAATATTAGCTTATATTTTAGTACTTTATTTCAATCAATATTTCTAGTGTATTTATTTGTTTCGCTTAAGTTATAGACTATGATTTTTGTAATTTTGACTTTAAAAATCACATTTTTTAACAATATTTCATAGGTTTGTGCTTAAACTCATTTCAGTGTGAAAAATTCAGATTAAGTTAATCATTAATTATATAATTTAAATATAATTTGCTAATTAGCGTGATTTTGAATAGTGATATCTCAAATTCTAATCTGTTCAGAGACAATTCCTGTTCGGAATTATTCCTAATATTATTCTTCGTGCTTTAATCTTCCATCCAGTTGCTCGAAAGAATTGTTTTCTTGACAATTTTTTTCACCGAGGAAATCTAAAAAATCAAGATATTTTCAGGAATTTCGAAATTTAAAAATCAACTAAAAGTTCATTTCTTTACTAATAACTCTGAATGAGGGTCAAACTTACATAGATTACAATTATTCAAAAATAATTATGAGAGATCATTTCATTGTTGAATTATCCCTGTATGAACCAAGCATGATATTGCAAAAACAATTTCTCAGAAATTGAGTATAAAGAAATGGAAACACGTTTGTATATGGTAATAGTACCTTACGAAAACCCTTGTAACTACAAAACTTTTTCGAATATTTACAAGATCTTGGTATCGTTTGATAGCTAAGGAGTTGGAAAATATTTTTTGAATTAATACCAAAAGAAATCGATATTTATTCTGGTTGATTTTTGTGATTTCTAGTGTATACACACACCTTAAGAACAATATTTCGCGAATCAAATAACAAGTTTTACCTACCTACACTTTATGCATTGTTAGACGCTTCGTTGATTTATGTTTCATGTGTATGCAGGTTTAGATTCAGAAAGGAACTAATATTATTCATTAAATAACAAAATAGAAATGTCATGTAAGAGTAATACCTTCCATATCACCACACTGTAATTTTAATCCCATACACATCTTTTTAAATTTTTGCAAGATTTATATCCTTCTCCTTTCAAGTTTTTCCACACGAACATTATTTTCTTTATTTGTGTTATGCATGTTATATTTCGTAAAAATAATTTATTTAGTTATTTTCAAGAGCCATCTGGATAAAATACATTTAAATGCTTCTTATTAGTTGGAAAATTTGCATAACAAGTAGGATCTGATCCTGATTAATCATTCCGATTTCCTAGATACTCGCTTACGAAAGCGACCAGATGTTTACCAGGAGTATAAGTTGAGAAGAACATCTCAGAATCTCCATTTTTAACTCTTTTTTTATCGTTTCATGAATCTTTCATTATTTTTAAGTAATGCAAATTACATGTCTGAACGCTGCTATTATTACGCAATCTGTTGTGTTTTTTCACCTGTATTATAAGACTCTAAAAGGATTTTTAAAAGTTCTGGCATGTGCATCTCATGCTTGATAAAACAAATCACTTATCAATCAAGATTCGGGGTTCTCTATCTCCGTTCTCGAGCTCATAGAAGTCCGTTTTCGTGTTAGCTCCAGCCTTAACCCTGCAAGTGGTTTCGACGAGGTATTTGTACCTCAAGATATTGCCTATTTTTTTAAGATGACGAGATCAAGATCTGGTCAGTTTTCTTCTAATTACGAGATAGCTCGTCCGTCAAGATCTGGTCAGTTTTCTTCTAAGATGAGGTACTTTATGACGAGGTATCTCGTTCAAAAAGATCTGGTCAGTTTTTCTAATGACGAGGTACCTTGTCGAGACAGCCACCAGGAGGGTTGTTAACACACAAGATGAAAAGTCTCCAGCATATTGTAGAGGGCGTTGTGTGTGTTAACCTTCAAAATGGTTTCGACAAGATATCTGGTCCATCAAGATCCGACCAATTTTTCTAATGTCGAGATCCGCGTCATCAAGATATTGCCTATTTCTCATGATGACGAGATCAAGATCTGCTCAGCTTTCTTCTACTGACGAGATAGCTCGTCCATCAAAATCTGACCAATTTTTCTAATGTCGAGATACCGCGTCATCAAGATTATTGCCTATTTCTTATGATGACGAAATCAAGATCTGCTCAGATTTCTTCTAATGACGAGATAGCTCGTCCATCAAGATCTGCTCAGCTTTCTTCTAATGATAAGATAGCTCGTTCATCAAGATCTGGTCAGTTTTCTTTTAATGACGAGGTATCTCGTTCATGAAGATCGGGTCAGTTTTGCTAATGACGATATACCTTATCCAGACAGACACCAGGAGAGTTGGTAACACACAAGATAAAAAGTCTCCAACATATTGTAGAGGGCGCTGTGTGAGCACGTGTGTGTTAACCCCTGAAGTAGTTTTGACGAGATATCTTGTCTATCAAAATCTGACCAATTTTCTAATGACGAGATGCTTCTCCAGCCAAGGCAGATATAACCCTTCTGGCTATAACCACCAGAAGGGTTAAATCTTCCGGCGCCTCAAATGTCCTCACGTTGACGTGATGTGGAAGTTCGGAAAGTGGGGTGCCAGCTCAGGTGCTGAAAAAATCAACAGCACAGAATCAGACAGAAAAATCAAAAGAAAACAAAGGTTTACTCATTTTCTAACTCTTTAACCCTCCGAGTGGTTTCGACGAGGGATCTTGACCATCAAAATCTCGCCAACTTCGCTAATGACGAGATATAGCGTCATCAAGATATTGCCTGTTTTTTATGATGACTAGATCGCGATCTGGTCGTTTTTCTTCTAATGACGAGATATCTCGTCCATCGGGGTCTTTCAGTTTTGCTAATAAAGAGATACCTCGTCTAGACAACCACCAGGAGGGTTATCTTCCACAACCTCTCTTATCTCCTTTAATTTCGAGCAGTAATTGTCGGACAACTATTCTCTGGAATATTAAACTAATTTGAGAATTCCCACGTGGCATTGGAATTAAACTTGAGAGAATTCTGAGTTAATTTCCCCCCCCCCTTACGAATCCTTCAGTTCCATTTCAAGCATTATAGAGACACTTATTGTAATCTACATTTTTACTAATCAAGCACAATGGGAAAACAAGTTTACTTGCACTTTTCTTAATTCTTTCTAATTAACTCTCTGAGCGTCACTCGATTTTGAATTAGCGTAGTATTGCTCTTACCTACAACACACATAAAGACTATTTGTTGAAAGATTCCATTGGTCCGGTCCTCAGACTTTAATCCTTTGGAAATATTCTATTGATTCATTCTATTCAGTAGAATCTTTTGAAAAGATTCTGTTGGTCCTTTTCTTAGAATAGAATCCTCTGGAAAGATTATACTGGTGGTGCTTTCCTTTGAATAAATGCGTTGGAAAGATTCTATAGGTTCTTTCCTTGGAATAGAATCACTGGGAAAGATACTATTGCTCCTTTCCTTAGAAGTGAATCTTTAGGAAGTATTATACTGCTTCTTTCCTTAGAATAGAATTCTTCGGAAAAGATAAGGCTAAGGAATATGACTCTGAAATTTTGACTTTATGATCTACAGGTTTTAATTAATTAACTAAACTATTGATTCTTAGACTATTAATACGAAAAGTAGGGTGAAAAAATACGACTGAAGTTGTGACTTAACGGCTTATAGGTTTCAAATTAATTAGTTAAGCTATTAAAGTTTAACTCTCTGATTTTTAGATTATAAATATGAAAGGCAGGATGAAAATTTATGACTGAGGTTTGTACTATAAGGTCTATAGGTTTTAAACTAAGTAGTTAAACTATTAAATTGTTAACTCGCTGATTCTTAGATTATAAATATGAAAGATAATTGTTAAAGAATATGAAGTTTTAACTTTATGATCTACGGGTTTTTAATTAATTATTTAAACTATTAAAAGGTTAACTCACTGATTCTTAGATTATTAATACGAAAAGTAGGGTGAAAAAATACAACCGAAGTTTTGACTTAATGATCTATGGGTTTCAAAAATTAATTAATTAAACTATTAAAAGGCTAACTTCGCTGATTCTTCGATTATCAATATGAAAGATATGAAAAGGAATGACTGAAGTTTTGACTTAATGGACTATAGGTTTTTAATTAATTAAACTATTAAAAGGTTAAACGTTGAATATTAGATTATCAATATAGAAGATATGGCTAAATAATATGATTTAATAGTTTATAGGCTTTAAATTAATTAAAGTGTTAAAAGGTGATTCTTAGATTATTATGAACAATTGGATGAAAGAATACGACTGAGATTTCAAATTAATTTATGAAATTTTGAATAGTTAACCTCTGATTCTTAGATTTTCAATATGAAAAATAGGGTTATGAAAAGTGACTGAAGTTTTAGCTTAATGATCTACAGGTTATAAAATAATTAAAAGGTTAATTCACACTTTTTCTTAGATTATATGTGTAAGCGGTAGGGATTCAAAAACCAATTCTTCGATCTCATTTCGTCTTATTTTTTTGATGACCTAGACCATTTTATGAGAACATGCCTGAAGTTTTGGTTTATGGTCTACAGGCTATAAGATAATTAAAAGGTTAATTCACTTGTACTTAGATTATCAGTGTAAGCTCTAGGGAGTCAAAATGCATTCTTCGGTCTCATTTAATCTCATTTTTTTCGATGACCTACACCATTGTGTACACTCCACATCCTCCTTTATATCCTCGTAACCTGAGCAATACCCGATTCCATTCCTGAAAAATAACTCGACAGAAGCCTTAAATGTAGGTATCTGATATTCAATTTTCCAATACTTCTCGGACGATCAATATCAAGAAAAATAATGTAGTAGGTCTGTATTACGAATCTTAGTCATTATCACCGTACCCTTACGCAAGAAAAGTCAGGGACATCATCTTTCTTATAGAATCAATACGAAAAGTAGATAATTCTTATCTAAAAACCGTTTCTCGTATGTTAAAAGTTATTAGGAAATTTAGGTATTTGTGCGATGCTAAAGACGAGTCGCTTAATCTTTCTTCCGATTAGTTTGTTTTAGAAAAACTCGAGGGAAGATCTATCATGGAAGCATTCGATAATTTTTCACGTAAAATCATCAGCAGATAAAGAGAATGAAAGTATGTTTTTGACGCTTTGGATGTGCATTTTAATATTTCCTCACTATTAACAATGTGATTGCATATTCCGTCGGCTATGAGCAGGAAACTCATTAACTGATAAATTTTTTCGGAGACACTAAATGATGATGAGAAATATACTCACAGTGGCAATTTGTTTTACCCTCCAAGTGATTTCGACGAGATATCTCGTTAATCAAGATAAAACCAATTTTGCTAGTGACGAGGTATCTCTGATGTATTTCAAGATATTGCTGATTTTTTTATGATGCCGAGATCTAGATTTGGTCAGTTCCTCCGAATGACGAGATATCTCGTCTACCAAGATTTGGCCAATTTTGCAAATGAAGAGACATCTCGTCCATCAACATTTGGCCAATTTTGCAAACGGCGTACCATCCTAGTGGTTGTCTCGGCTAGATGCCTCGTCGAAATAATCACTAGGAGGATTAAAAGATATACAACGCTACCAAAATGCTTTAATTGTTTTCTTTTCGACCTAAAATCAATATTTAGTCTTCAAAAGGCTGTACTGTAAAACCTTTCTTATTACTCAATGAGTTTGTGCTCTAAGCCGACTATATACATGTTCTGACAGCTATCTCCCTCCTGGTTGGTGATTTAACACACCTGATGGTAGTCTCGACGAGGTATCTCGTCATTTACATAGCTGACCAGATCTCGATAAACGAGATATCTCGTCATTAGAAGAAAATCGATCAGATATTTGTCTCGTCATCATCGAAAAATCCCCATAATCTGATGACCAGATATCTCGCCATTAGCAAAATTGACCAGATCTCGATAAACGAGATATCTCGTCATTAGAAGAAAATCGATCAGATATTTGTCTCGTCATCATCGAAAAATCCCCATAATCTGATGACCAGATATCTCGCCATTAGCAAAATTGACCAGATCTCGATAAACGAGATATCTCGTCATTAGAAGAAAATCGATCAGATATTTGTCTCGTCATCATCGAAAAATCCCCATAATCTGATGACCAGATATCTCTCCATTAGCAAAATTGACCAGATCTTGACGGACGAGATATTTCGTCCTATACACCTGGAGCGTAAAAAAAGGGTTTTCAACATTTAGAAAGGCTCAGTGTGTTCTTCCTTTTCATTGAATCCTTTGGAAAGATTATATTACTGATTTAATTAGAATAGAGGGCCGCGGTAGCCCGGTTGGACTAACCCTCCGGATCAGCAACCGGAGGGTTGCAAGGTCGAATCCAACCAAAGAACGTCATGTACAAAGGGTCTGGTTCAAATTAAATCTGTCGTGGCCTCAAATGTCCTCACGTTGGGGTGGTGTGAAAGTTTGGAGAGAGGGGTGCCAGATCAGGTGTTCTCGTCATCTGACTGGTTCAAAATTACGAGGCATTTTCCTTTTATCTTTCTCTTCAGGATTGATCCCGGATCGTCGCCAATAGACCGTTGTGTTGCTCCAGAGAAACTTTAATTAAATGCATACCTAATATGGGGAGGCGCTTGGCCATACATGGACTGCACGCTAGAAAACCTAACCAATCAAACTAACGATTCTTCTACTTTATTGATAGGATTTCCCACGTTGTTTTGCTCCTATGTGACGTAAATTCAACCATCTACCTTTTTATCAAGTTTATATTCTGTGCACAAATGGTATATTCTGTGTACAAATTTCTTATAGGAAGTCAGAGACTAACACTAGTCTTTTATCAACATCGTGATTTTAAAAATTTATAATCACGGCGTTTTCTCAACTCAATCTGAAGCCATCGTGGCGCAATGAATTTTCCCACTGTACCAGAAATGAGAGATTTATGCGGCTTGGGTTCGAGTCCTGTCACTTACCCTGGGTGTAGTTCTTTCTTCCGTGTCAGTAAACCTTTCGTCTTGAGTACATGACCTTTACTTGAAGTTATCTGTCTTGTGTTTGGCTCAGCTAGGCCAAATATGCTGTGCCATGAAACCCAGCCACCCATTACTTGACGTTGCCTGTATTGTGTTTATCGCAGCTTGACCAAATATAGTCCTTGTGCCATAAAATCCAACCAAACATTACTTGACGTTGTGAGTCTGGTGTTTGGCGCAGCTTTGCCAAATATTGCCTTGAGCCATAAACCCCAAACAAACATTATTTGAAATTGTATTGTGTTTGGCTCAGTTTGGCCAAATATGGCCCTTGTGCTGTAAAACCCAATCAACTATCACCTGATTTTGTCTTGTGTTTGGCGCATTTTTGCCAAATATGACCCTTGTGCCATAAAACCCAATCAACCACTACTTGACGTTCTTTATCTTGTGTTTCACATATCTTTGCCAAATATGCCCTTGTACCACGAAACCCAAACAAACATTACTTCAAGTTATCTGTCTTGTGTTTGGCTCAGCAGGGCCAAATATGGCCCTTGTGCCATGAAACCCAAATAAAATCATTACTTGACGTTGTCAGTCTGGTAATTCGCGCAGTTTTACCAAATATTGCCCTTGAGCTATAAACCCCAAACACACATTATTTGACGCCGTCTTTTTTTTAGCGCAGCTTGGCCAAGTATGACCCTTCTGCTATAAAACCCAACCTACCATCACCTGATTTTGTTTTGTGTTTGGCGTAGCTTTGTCAAATATATTCCTTGTGCCATGAAACCTAACTAACCATTGGACATTGCACCATAAAACACAACAATCAATCAACCCAACCAACCATTACTTGAAGTTGTCGGTCTTGTGTTCGGAGTAGCTTTGCCAAATATGGCCTTTGCCATAAAACCCAACGAACTAAATTTCTTTTGTTGTGGTATGAAACCAAGCCCACTCATAGAGCGTAACTGGAAAATTAAGTGCTTCACTGTTATGTGCAATGTCGAATTTCCCTATATTACTTTTTCTTCTCCATCTAAGTGAAAGAGGAATCGAAGAGGCTGAATGGTTTCGGAATGTGTCTTATCTCCCTTCCCCTTAAATTCGCTTTTTATACACTTCCTAAACAAACGTTAGAAAAAAGCCATTTAAAAAACACGTAATCTTTAAACGCTATTTCTTAACGGACGAAATGAACCGCTTCCTGTCAGACCATAAAATTTTATGCTGCACCTTCCTTTTTTTAGGATACTTTTGTTAATTGGAAGAGTTTTAGAAAGTTGTGAGCGTATTTCATCCAAATTCGAGGTTTGGAAACGGTTTTATGGTTTCGGTGCTGTTTATTTCCGTTCCTGTGGGAACAGATTGAAGAAATTCAAAAATGTATCAAGCTAATTGCTTGTTTTCGGTGTGTGCTGTAGAAACAAAAGCTTTTCTCTGTTTTTAAATTGCCGTTCGTTTCTATCTGACAAAGAGTTAACCTCTGAACGTCGTGTGAGATTTCTGAGTAGTGTAGTATTGCTTTTACCCTACAACACGCTTAATGGCTAAATAACCACATCTATTATTTGAAAGAATTCATACTCTTTCAACCTTTAGAAAGATTATATTGGTCCTCTCCTTAAATTATAATCCTTCGCGACGATTCTATTGCTCCTTTTCTTAGAATAGATTCCTTTGGAAAAAATTTTTTTGTTGCTCATTTCCTTACAATAGAATCCTTTAGAAAGGTTCTATTGCTCCTTTGCCTAAAATCGAATTCTTTGGAAAGGTTCGATTCGTCAAGGTCAAAATTGGTTAGAAGTCATGCAGGGAAGTCTGCAGGTTGCAAGGTGTAATTATGCAATTGAACCCCTCAGAGGGTTAATTCTTAACTAAAAAAGGTTATTTGAAATCCAATCTATGCTCTTGTATTTGTATATTTTAGGATTCAAATTCCTGTTTTTATGGTTTGCTTAGGTAGGTAGGTTAATTAATCATCTTAAAAGGCTCCTACATACGGGAAGCTACTGGTACCATGTTAAAGGAGTTCTGAACATGTAGGAAGTTTTCGAACTGTAATGTACGGTTTGCGTTCTAAATTTGAAATTTATAAAGAATTTCATTGTTCTTATGATTCGATAACATTCAGCATTGTACCAGGGTCCGTTCTCTCATCGAGTACCAGGAATTTTTATCCAGCCTTGTACTAAGGCTAGTCATCCGACATTGCATCAGAGTCCACCCTCCCTCTAGTACCAGACTCCGTTATCTAACCTAAAATGAGTGTACGGCCTTCAACCAAGTACCAGAACCCGTCATCCAACATTCTACAAGTACCGTACTCCCATCCAGTGCAAGGGTCCGTCCTTCATCCAACTTAGTACTATGGTCCGTCATCCAGAGTAGAACTAGGGTCCGTCATCCAATCTAGTAATAGGATCCGTCATCAAACCTAGTACTATGGCCCGTAGTTCAACCTTAGTATAATGGTCCGTCATCCAACCTAGTACCAGGGTTTGTTATCCAGCCTAGTATCAGCACCCGTCATCCAACCTAGTACCAGGGTTTGTTATTCATCCCAGTATCAGGGTCAGTTATCCAACCTAGTGCCTAGGTTCGTAATACAACCTATTACCAGGCTCTGACATCCAACTTAGAGCCAGGTCCGTCATCCAACCTAGTAATAGGACCCTATTACTAGGTTGGAATTACTAGACAAACTAGACTAGTTGGACCCTATTACTAGACAAACCTTCGTATACTAACACACTATTCTCTTCTTTTAATGCCAGCTTAGGTTCACTAACGAGTAAAATCAGTCATATTCAGATAATTGCACATCCTCAACCTTATCGTTCCCTGACATCCTTCACAATCCGGCTCACATTTCCTCTCCCATATCTCTCTGCAGAACGAAACAAAAACTACCCTGATTATTCCCCCAAAGCGTAAAAAGGATCACCTCAGCGAATATAATTCAAAACGAAATGAACAGCAGAAATAAATGAATGCCGAAGTTACGTTCCTCGGGATCCATCACCCAGCTTAGCACCGTGGTCCGTCATCCAACTTAGTAACCACGTTTCATTATCCAGCCTAGTATCAGGGTCAGTGATCAATCTAGTACCAGGGCCGAATCCAACTGAGTACTAGGGTTTGTCATCCAACCTAGTATCAGTGTCCGTCATCTAGACTAATACCAGGGTCCGTCATCTAGCCTGATATCAGGGTCAACATTTAACCTAGTACCATGGTCCGGGATCTAACCTAGCATCACGTTATCCAGCCTTGTATCAGGGTCAGTCGTCCAACCTATTGCCAAGGCCCGTTATCCAACGTAGGATTGAGATCAGTCATCTAGCCTAGTATCAGGGTCTGATATCCAATGTAGAGCCAGGTCTGTTATCCAACCTATTAGTAGGACACTATTACTAGTTTGGAATTACTAGACAAACTAGACTAGTTGGACCCTATTACTAGACAAACATTCCCATACTAACGCACCATTTTCTCGCTTCTTTTAATACCAACTTAGGTTCACTCAAAAAATAGCAACTAACAAATTTAAAAACTTAGGTTGAGTAGTAAGATCAGAGTCATTCAGATAATATCTCATCCTCAACCATATATTTCCCCGGCATTCTTCACAATCCGACTCACATTTCCTCTCCCTTATCTCTCTCTGCAAAACGAAACAAAAACTATCCCGGTTATTCCCCCAAAGCGTGAAACGGATCACATCAGCGAATATAATTCAAAACGAAATGAACAGTAGAAGCAAATGAACGCCGAAGCTACGCTCCTCGGAAGCGCATAAATCACCACCCTGGCATTTCAATCGAAAGCAATACATTCACAACGGGAAATAATCGACAATTGTCTTTATCAGCACAATTGGAAGATTTATACCTATTACCTTTCATGAAAAGCAAAACAGCAATGTCAAATCCATGCCCGATATATGTGTGTAAAGACATCCTCTCTCAGACGTGATCTGTAAATACAGAATATATCTTTCTCTCCTTAGAAAATCTGAATGATACGTGCTCAGGTGGTTTCAACATTTACCGATAAATCCATCCTTGGGATTGAACGGACTTTTATCGCTCAAGATTTTACGCTGCTGATTCAAGAAAGAATTCCACATTACTGCGTAGGCTGTACTATTAAGATATAAATTGAGTTCAGGATATTCCTGGAGAAATGTTTGTATGAAAAATTTTAGATATACGTTACAGATTCGTGACCTTTTCCCAAGCTGATAGAAGCATTTTTGAAAGGATATGTTGTAATATTTTCTTATAAATAAACAACGCCAGACCTGAGTGGATAGAGTAAGCAGAAAAAAATCCCGTGGATTAGTGGTTTGGTAATCTTTTAAAAGGGGTTAGAATTCTGAATCGAAAATGTGTAACTTCTAGAAACGGGGTAAACATTTAACTGCGGGGGATTCCAGAAGGGTAGACTGGAATGAGACTACCATAATCTCATAATTTAAGATAATTTATTTTAATCTTTTAATGGGGGAATTTCAGATACCAATATTCGAGTAGTTAGGTAGGAATACGTTTCAATTGAGAAATAATAATCGCGAAATGTCATATAAAGGGTGAATTGGATGCAATCATTTACTGTTTAGGAAAGTTTTACTATGATATTCTCATTTATCTGTTGTTTCATTTCAGCATGATTATTTACAGTTAATATTTGTTTTTCATTAATTGTGCTTTGTTTCGTTTTCGGTAAGAGAACATAAAATTGGAAACCTCATGCTTTACTAATAGATTTGTAGATTTAAGGGACATTGAAATAAAAAAAGTAACCAAAGAGGTTAAAAGAGTTAAACAACCTCTGAGGGTTCAAACGCATAATTCCACTTTACAGCCTGCAGTCTTTCCAGAACGACTTTGAAACAATTATGATCGTCTCAGCCATTAGAATTTTACCAAAGGATTCTTTTCTAAGGAAAGCGCCAGCAAAATCGTTCCAAAGGTTTATAATTTAAGGAAAGAAAAATAGAATCTTTCCTAAGGATACTTTTCTAATTAAAGGACCAATATAATCTGTCAAAAGAATTCTCTTCTAAGGAAAGGAGTAATAATCTTAGTTACATCATGTAACTTGCAGAACACATATATGAAATCTTTTATCTGATGATTCACGATTATATTCCTTAGAGCTTCCAACGTACATACATCTTGCAATCTCGCAAGATGTATGTACGTTGGAACGGGAGATAATAAAACGTCCAACGCACATAGTACATCTAACCTTTTATGTGATGATTCACGATTATATTATTTGTACCTTCCAACATAAATGCACCTTGTAAAATCTTAGTTAAAATAAAACTTCCAGTACACATACATCAAAACTTTTGTGGTGATTCACGATTATATTCCTTGGGGATTCCAACGTACATACATCTTGCAATCTCGGTTTTATCATAAAACGTCCCGTACACATACATCAAACCTTTCATCCTGATGATTCACAATTATATTCCTTGAAGCGACCATCATAAACGCACCCTCGTAATCTTAGCGAAATAAAACCTAAACTATGCTAGAATTTTCCATTCAAGTACCACAAGCATTATGTTTAAAAATTCTCCTTTTCGCTCGAGAACACTCTTCAACATCACGGGTTTTCAACTGCCAATCAACGTTTAAAATAAGTTTGTAGGGTAGCTGAAGCAGTTATCCATCTTTTAGATGCTATATCACTTTGCAAAGCTTTTCAACGCTGGCTCTTTTTTTCATTAGAGCCCCCATGCGAAAGGAAAGTTTTTAGCCAGCTTCTTCCCGAGGATCGTAGATTTCCCGCGGCTGCAAGGTACTGAATAATACAGGAGAAGAAAACTTTCACACAACTGCCATACATCATCCTTTCTTTATTTCTACGCTGTCTAACTCTAAAAAACATTAAAAAGAAACGCCAAACTTTCCCCCTTCTACTTTGGAGAAGATTCCTGCAGTCGCGCCTTATCTACAGGAAAAAGGGTAGATTTGTAACTCTTGGACAATCAATGGGATACGAATCTTCTAACATCTCTCGACATTTTTCTTTTCACGAATCCCTTTCTATGATTTACTTATTTAGGAACTTGCAACTTTCATCCAGCGCGACTATTCGACTACGCCAACGGAAGAAATAATTGAATGATTACTTTCCAACTGTTTCCAGTCAAGGGATCAAGTTTAATGTCTTTCAGATAGCCTCCTCTTTCGTTTCATAAGATGTATACGGGGAACACAAGGGAAGCTTTTATAATAATTCTGAAGGCACTGTTATTTGAAATTGAGAGGGATGTACGTTGGTGCCTTTTTGATTTTAGAATTTTTATGAATGCACGAAACTTTACGTTTCTAACAGGGGCATTTTATAGTTGAAAGAGATGCATGTTGGGGTCTTCGATTTTAGAATTAACATGAATCCACAGAATTTCAAATTAACGTAAAATATTTTGTAATTGAGAGAGATGCACGTTGGTGTCTTCGATTTTGGAATATACGTGAATACACCCTGCTTCAAACTCTTAATATGGGGCTGTCGTGGCTCAGTGGGTATGCCCACTGTGCTAGCAACCTTCGAGTTGTAGGCCACGCAGGTTCGATTCCTGTCAGGTGCATTCCTCCCTGGGTGTATTTCTCTCTTCTGTGTCAGTAAAAATTTTCATTGTGTGTGTGTTTATTACTTGATATTGTATGTCTTGTGTCTGGCGCAGCATGGCCAAAAATGGCTCTTGCGCCATAAAAAACCTCAACAAATCAACCAACCAATCACTAAACTCTTAATGC